>CM035783.1:13823968-14196468 GCA_020466265.1 Siphamia tubifer | reverse complement strand
CCCAGGGACAGAGCAGAGGGCGTTGAGCTTGGAGACGGGGATATCAGGAAAAATAAAAGACGTGAGAGAGACGGAGAGCAGCAGGGTTTTGGAGCTGGCCAGGGATTTGAAACAGAAAAAAAGGGGTGTTTTGAAACTGAGTGGGGAGGACAAGGAAGAAAGGGGGCAGGGCGGCATGTATTCACCATTCAGCTGTCTGATTGGCTGAAGCAGCGTCAGGCGGGCTGTGCTGAATTTAATCAGAGATGTGCGTCACCAGCACACGGACAACAACCAACAGCAAGCTTGGTAGCTGCTGGAGGGAAGCATGGTCACTGTGTTTTTCTTCTTTTGTATAAGTGTTTGACTAACATATCATTGGGGAAGGGGCTTAAAAATATGCTCTTTTGTCACTCTCTGAAAGTATGTGAAGGAGCACAGTTGTTCAAGTCTGTGTTGAATTAAAGGACAGCAATAGAAGAATGAGTATAACAGTGAGTTATAGTTTGCTTATTAATATTTATGGAGTCATCGTGAAGTGAGGTGGTGTGTTTCAGATTTGTCTTTGTCAGTGTGTTTGTTATTTTTCACTGCTCTTTCTGTGTGTCAGCAGGTAGGCAGCCATCTGGATTAGAGTACTGCTTACTGAGAGAGCCTCTGTTTTTAGCTGTACTTTTAGAAAAGCTCTTGGCAAGCACAGTGCATACCTCTGTACTCTGAATTTACTTTACCCTCCAGTGTGTGTGTGTGTGTGTGTGTTAGTTAGTGTGTAGGTAATTGGCAGCATTGTCTCACAAGACTGCATTAAGTGTAGACACAGGACTAACTAATGTAAAATGAACAAATGATTTCTCTCATCTATTTCTAACTGCTTTTTTGTTTGACAAAAAACAAAGGTGAATGCATTTTGTTTTGTGGAAAAACGCATTCACCTTACCTTCAAAAATGCGCACAAATGGTGTTGTATCTGTCTCTCTAACCTCCCTCAAGTGACAATGGTCCCAGCTGTTGTGTAGATGCTTTTGTAACTATCAAGGGACTGTAGAAAAAACAACATCAAGTATTCATCACATGTGCTGTAGACTGAGAGCAACACTTGGGTTCCTACATGTTGGCAGCTAGTGTGGAAGCAGCTTTTTATGTGTAGAGGGGAGACTTCAGGTAGTATAGAGCAGTTTCCCAGGGCGCTCAAACTTAAATGTGGTGGACAGAATCCTCCAGCACTTCCTCAGTAAAGAGTTATTCAGTCAGGACTTTTTTGCCTCTCTGTTGTAGCACCCTGGAGAGAAAACTGTAGCTAAGGCAATCTGTTTGGTTGTGAGGGATCCAGGTCCTGCTAATAATAACACCTTTCAGAGTAACGCTCAATTAGATCGCTGACTGACCACTGGATGCATAGGGGAAAGGGTCAGGCTGAGGCCAGGCCAGCAGGGAAAGGTGTAGCTCAGAGAGTGTGTGCGTGTATACATGTGTGTATATACAGTGTGTGTGTGTATACATATATACATGTATATATACATATATACATGTGTGTGTATGTATGTATGTATGTATGTATATATATATATATATATATATATATATATATATATATATATATATATATATATATATATATATATATATATATATATATATATATATATATATATATATAATGTGTCTCTGTAAGATGAAAAGGCTATAGAGGAAAATGTAATGAAGAGAACAAGGGTTTGTCTAGATGTGTTTGTGTGTGGTGTTCAGTCAGCAGAAAAAAATCTGACCTTTTCATAGCGAGTGTCTGGGCCAGAAACATATGTTCAACAACAGGCTACAGGAGATGGTTAACTTAAAGGGGAAGCACACAACATCACACAGTGCAGAGACTAATAAATAGATGCTGTTAAATCTCCTTAATCTCCACCTGAAGAACACTTAATGCAATACAAAACCTTAAATTGACAGACTGCATTAGCAGGTTTGAAACTCAAACATGCCTCCTAGTTATTCTTTGCAGAGCTTAACATAATTTGGATTTAAAACATTTATATTAGAACTCAACTGATTGTGGATTTTTAATGGCAGTTGTTTCCTCGTCCAAACAGTTGTTTGGGTGAGGAAAGAGCCAGTAGCAATAAATAACTTTGACTTTATTAGAAACTGAATATCTGAGGAACAGAGCATCTAAGTCAAAGTACAAAACACCTACATGACTAAATAATTCTGCATGACAGAACATCAAACTAATAAAAACCTATGAGGGATGTTTCCCCACCATGTCAATAATTTCAGTTAAAATGCTTAATATTAGCTTTATTTAATGTCTTTCATCTCTATTTACTTAGTTTTCGATGAATGGCTTTAGGTTTAATTATAAGATGTTTTCTGTAATATTACTACATTATGGAGCACTGCTTATAGAGTTAAACTGAAGCATTTTGTTTCTGCATAGCTGAAGCAGTAAGAAGGGAACTCCCACTGTTAGAGCCTTAACGTGTCACCCATTGTCTGTTGTCAGCACTGCAGACAAATGTAATTTGTGTAACTAATGGTCAGTTAACTCAGACATTAATACCTTGCTACCTGCATGTGTCTTTCTGTGTGTATGCCTGTGTGCCTGTGTATTGTATCCATCCAGTGCCAGAGCCTGCTCCCAATAAGCCCAGTCCCGGCCCACCCCACCACCACCACCACCACCTCTACCCTGCCAGCCCCACGCTGCCCCTCTCCTCCTCTTCCTCTTCTTCTGGCAATGGCAAGCGTGCCTCCTCCAGTAGCCAGCTCCAGACTCAGACTCCCCCTCAGCAGCAGCAGCAGCAGCAGTGCCAGTCGTCCTCTGCCAGTGCTCGCTACCCGCCCAGAGAGGTGCCCCCACGCTTCCGCCAGCAGGAGCACAAGCAGCTACTGAGGAGAGGCCAGCCACTGCCTGCAGGAGCCCTCAGCGCTCTCACCCTCTCCTCTTCCTCCTCTCCCTCCTCCTCGCCCTCACCATCTTACTGTTCATCTTCTACAACTACCAGCAGCACTACCCCAAATTCTGCCACATCCACTGTGGGCAAACGGCACCCAGGTTTGTGTTAATATAGTAAGAAAGCTTGCCTGGAATGGGTTTTTGTCATTTTATCTTTGTTTTGTGGTGGATGTGTGCGCAAATAGTTGAAAACATTCTACATTTGTTTCTATGTGTGCATGTTAGCAATGTTTTGCTTCCTTCTGGGCCTTTTTAAACTGAAAGGATCTGTTAATATGAGCTAGCTTGTGTTATTTTGACCATCCAAAATTGCATTTAACTCGTACAACAATCAGACCTGCTCTTTACTTAAAATGTAAATCTTAAATCCAGCACCAAAGCCATTCATTTTGGCTACCACATAAGTCAAATCAAAAATAAAGTCAGTGTAGACAGCATTACAGTGAAATGAATGACCACATCAAGTGGTTTTAGTTCAAGTGGACTTATTTGGGAAAACGATTAAGTCAGGGTGGTTTGTTAATTTAGCTTCATCAAAATTTTGCAAACAAATGATTAAACTGATGATCACAATAGAAAAACAACTTTTGTGCTTCAATCTTCTAAAATGTGAAGGAGTAAGACCTTGATCTGGAATTTCCATCAGTTTTCCTAGCCTGGTTCAGGTAGATATAGATATGCATTAACATATGGATCATTTTAGTGACCCACACTATTTTAGTAATAGGAACTTAAATCCCTTAAAGCATGACATTCCAATTTATTCTGATTTAAGTCTTTAGGTGCCTCTTTTATTATTATTATTATTCATTTTCGATATTAACATTTCAAAAAGCTGTCTGTTTCATTCAGTTTTTTACTTGTTGCAGTGTTGTGAATTCAGCGATCAAAGGGTTGAGTAGGGTGACCGTCATTTTAGTGTTTTAGCTTCTAAATACTCTTTTTCTTGATGCACACATACATCATCAGACCCCTGTAGCCGGCAGTAGCCTTTTAATGACCATGTTTGTGGCCCCAGAGATTACTAACAGTGAGCCTGCCTGGAGGTATTCATTGTGCACAGTAGTGTATTTGTCTGCATGTAATATCTTGATTAATTATTAAAAATGGCTATGACTTTCAGCAGTCATTTGATGCTGCTACAGCTATATTTCTTCCTGTCTTTGGGCTTTTATATATGGTCTATATGTTTTCTGCAGTGTGTGCTTGTTATTAATATTTCTGCTGTGTATTTATCTTGAACATTTCCTTCATTCATTCAAATTGTTGTTGTTTCTTTAGTTGTTTGTTGTTGTGCACCTTTCATATGCAAAATTGGCAGATCCTTACATCGTCAACATGAGTGTCATTTTAAAGAAATTAATGTGAGGATGGTATAACACCCTGTCAATGTTTGGTGCTTTGTGCAGAAACTGTAGTACGTGTCTGTTCATGTTTCTTTATTAGTCTTTTAGTTAGTTTTTTTTTTTTACTTCTTCCCTTTTAATTAATTCACTTTTAGTGTTGTGAACCACCTTTCTTTATGGATTTGACATTTTTTGAGATAACACTCAGGCAGATCTTCAGCAGATGTGGTACATGACAAGCTAGGCGGAAAATTACAGGCCTTTGCAGCACAAGGGCAACAGCTCTTGTTTTAATATACAGACTCATGCCGTTAGTGACAGGATAAAGCAGACATCTCGCCTTTGTAACCTTTCAGTACCAGTTTCATTTTTAATGTATGTACCGTAATCTGAATCAGTTCCCTAATGGTGAACAACTTTGAAGATGACTTCATAGAACACAGTCCGCTTGTTTACATAATAAACCAAAACGTTACACGGGCCAAATTGCATTGTGGGAAATGAAAGCAGTTTCTCATCAATTTGACAATAAAATGAGCCAGATCACTACGATGTAAATGTCTACAGTCTGTAATGGTAATTTTGAAGAATGAATATAGTCCGTGGATGGAAGTAAAGTCAACATTTGGGATCGGCACTCACAAAGGGTCACTGAAATTGCAGCTGCATGGAATTTCCCTTCCCACAATGCACTTTACAATAAAATTTCTGAAAAGGCCTGAGTGGTGTTTCGATTGATTATGTAAACAAGTGGACTGTGTTTTGTGATGGAGTAATCTTCAAAGTTGTTCACAATGAGGAAAGTGATTCAGATGTGTAAACACAGAAAGATGAATGAATTAGTGATCATTTGCTATCATTTATGTTTGACAATATTTTTTAACTTGTATTGAAAGTCATATAGTACTTTAATGTTCGAAATTGGATAGTTTTCTCTTTTTCCTCCATTTTCGAATATTCATACTAATTCCTTTCCTTCAGTAGTTTTCAGTTTCTTTGTTTTTTTTATTAGAATGATACCTCTTTTTGCTCAAATGTTTAGTATAAAATTTCTGTAGCTGTGAGTTCAGCTGCAGGTGAAGTGATACAGTTTATCAAGAGGGAATGAATTTAAGAGTGTATTTCTCCTCTGGGTGTCAGACTATTTAGCTCCCATGGTTGAGTGTATTAACCTATAATGTCCTATTATGGTTCTACTACAGCAGTTGTTGTCCTGTTTGGCCTTTACCTTGCCCTGGTTTTCCCAGGGGCATCTTAGTTTAACACCGCCTATGGCAAAGGAGCGATTGTCTCAAATCTCTGTCTCCTTTCCTTGTTGTTCTTGTCCCTAGGGTTTCCCATCTACAGTCTGTCTGTTCCTGTCTACTCGGCTAATAGCCCCAAGCTGGTGACCCTGTTGTGTGCCATGTTCCTGGCACAATTTAAAAAGTGGACTTTGTTAAAACTATGCACTGTAGTTGAAAATGTATAGGAAACCTTAGTTCTTTGCCAGCAATAGTCCAATATGTTCCTGTCTCATCAGCAGTAGTTATTTGTAGCAACATCAAATATCTGTAGATGGAATGTGAGTAGAAATACACCTTTTTATGGGTGTACCATCTTTTTTCTTTCAAAGCAATTTCTAGATGCCATGAACTCTTTTAAGGACACATTTCTGACCTTACTAGTGAGGATACTGTGGCCTGAAGGCTCATCTCTGTCACTCAGATATTCAACACTTTTGTGCTTCTGCACATGCAAACACATGTACATGGATGCAGAGGGAGTGCAGCCCGAAGAACATAGTCTGACCTAGTTGTGTCCTGTCAAATCTGTCTGCCTCGCGGGCCAGCTGGCTCTGACTTTAAAAGAAAATGAATGCCCCCCCCCCCCCCCCCAAAAAAAAGAAACACACACACACGCAATGAGTAATAAGATGAGTAGATGTGCTAAGATATTAAGAGAAAAGGCTCACTCTGCTGGTAACTCTGTACATGCTTTAATGCTAGAAACAATGCATTGTCATAGCATGAGGCCAAATTGGCTTGTTTGCATAAGTGTGACACTAGCAAACACCACCCCATCCTCAAAGTCTAAAAGCCAACCCCCTCCACTCTCCCAGACCTAATTTAATTGTCCCAAGAACCAGACAGGGAACCCCTGTGTCCTCTCCTTCCTTCCCCCTGTCGCACCCACCATCCCCATCTCTCCAGCTGACTGGGGGCCATTAAGTAGTCTGGAGCAGCCAGCAGCCGTCCAGACTGGCTTCCAAGTAGCAGGTGCTGTAGTGGGGGTCTCTTAAGAGTGTGGGAACTGCAGACCAACAGCTGTTTGTTGGTCACCCAGACGCAGCATATAGCCAGAAGGCATTCTGCTGGGTGTTTTAATACACTTGGCCTCTCATTTGGACCATTTTAACTGGCAGGTAAAGCAGTTTGTTTTTAAACTGAACATTATTCAAGGTCAATGGTGCCTGAGGCAGAAACTGTAGCATTTAATGATGGGTGTCCTTTTAAAAGCCATAACATTTTAAAATTTACTTTTCAATGTTTAAAAATGCAAGCCTTCTTCTATGTAGTCTTATTAGATCTAAATTAAAAAAATGGCCTTTTACATCCTAGTTATTTGTATGGTTTTAAAATCATCAAATAATCATGGCAATTCTTGGTGGTCCTAATGAAGCCAGGGAAAGTGGGCTGCCCCATGTGTTCCTGCTGTGACACACACATTCGCAAGTGAGAGAACCCTCTAGTGGCTTCATTAATCCGGGCTCTGTCAGGGAAACCAGCAATGTCACCATGGTCTCGCTCTCCTATTTTCTATCTTTTTCTCTGTAGAGGTAAACAGACATGAAGGATGAGCTTTTAAACCCTCATGTGGCCTTCCCTCAGTCTTTCCTTTCCTCCCTGTTTCCGGATAAACAAGTACATGCCATCTTTGATCCAAGTGGGTGTATACTGTAGTTCCTCGAAAAGAGATAGAGAGGGTCTATTTGGCGACAAAAAAACTACTAAATGCCCACTCCTGCTCTGGTTCTGGTGTTATATCACCCACTATTTTGCTCTAATTACTCTGAGTCTATGACTCACAGTCACACTAAGAATTCTATTTATTCCCATACCATTTCACTTATTCTGCTCATGTTTTCACTCTCTTTCTGCCTCCTTTTCTTTTCCTTGTCATTGCAACTGCCAGCCCCTCCCCCCAGATTTTTCTCCATCTCTTCCTACCGCCCTCACCCTCTTTTTTTCTGTCACCCTGCCTTTCATTTCATGCAGAGGGGAGGGGTAGCATTTAATTCTTGGCTACCTGCCCATTTCTATGATAGCAGCTAGTCTCATTATCAGGAGCTCCTCTCTTCCGTATTTCTGCTTTAACTCTGAAAGGCTGCATCACACAGCTTCACTGTGCTGTTGCTACTGAACATCACATTTCATCAGATATTGTACTGTTATGTTCACCGTTAACATGATTTAGTTGATATTATTGAACTAAAGACAGAGAGCAGGCCCATATCTGCATGCAAGGACTGTGTTGGAAGCATGTGGATCTATAGAGGCCCCCTTTGTTTTTATTTCTGACCTGCTTCATTCACAAAGGGTAATCAGAGACTGCCCTCCTAATTTCAACAAGAATGAAAGCAGCTCTGCATTACTGACACATGATTGGGAAATTGTCCCCCTTTCTTTGTTTTTCATGTTCAGCTTGCTTTGGTTTCCCCTCCCTGCCAAATGATTGGTTTGCCAAGAATCAGCAAGACCTTTCTGCTGGAATGTGTGGCGAGGGAACTGAAAGGAGAGCAATTGAGGCATTTTAAGGTGAAAAAAGAAAGGCCCACGCACGCATACATACGTGCATGTATGTATATAATTACAGAATAGAGATAATAGCGATACCATATTTTTCAATCTATTGCATTTGTCCAAGCAAATATTGGCATTTCTAATTTTGCATACACGTATATACACTCTAAGCCTGAAATACACGAGCTACCATAGATGTCTGTATGAAGATTTTATTGGCTGAATTATTGCTGAGAGGATGCGAAATATTGCATGGCTTTGTGTACGAATTCTTGAGTATTGGTGCCCCCACCCCCATTACTCTCCTTCCTCTTTTTATACAGTGTTTTTAGGTTCTCTGAAATTTGACGTGTTCATCGTAGGTGTATATGTTGGAAGTGATTAAAAAAAAGATAGATGACTGCTTCCAGATTTTGATTAACTCATCATGTGACCTATTTTATGCTCTTTAGGATGCAAAATTTGCAATTGAGCCCGTGAGACGGCGAGAGGATGTGATGGCATGATAGCGGATGAAGGTCGGCTGCACAAAATGTTCCTAATTAATTAAATACGATCATTATAGAATTTAAAGGGACTCATTAACAGATGGGAGAAAAGGAAAAGGAACACAATCTTATATTTGAACAACTGATGACTCATAAATACACTGGAGTAGAATTTTTAACTACATGAAAAGCTTTTCTCCATATGGAAAATACCTACATGCGACAGATGCATAGGGCATTTTCCACCAGATTTTTAGATCCTCTTGTCATGAACATTTAATGTTGTGAAGACCCATGGAACTTCAGCCTGACTCTTTATTTTAATATCGGTAGAAATAGAAAATTTGTGGGAAAGGCTTTGTCAACAGTGACATGGGGTTTGTTCTAACAACTTTCCTTGAGAAAATAAATTGGCATTGCATGTAGTTATAAAACCTTTTTTTTAGGGTTTTTGTTTTTTTAGTAGTTGTCTTTTTGTATGAGGAACCAAATGCTGCAGACTTGTATTTGTATGTATGTGTGCCATTAGCCTGATGACCCTGTGTGATAAGACTAGCTGGGGAGGGAAGATGTGTGTTGGGGTAAAAATTGCATTCAGAACCAATGGTTGTTAAGTATCTCAAAATCGCATATCTGACAGAATTTGTACATGTCCACACACCTTAAACAAATGGACACTTACTCATCTGATCACATTGTATTGTCCATTGGGTTTTAACTGACGATTAATAAGTTGTAGCTATTCTAGAATTTCCTGTGGGTGGCGCGGTGGTGCAGTGGTTAGCACTCGTGCCTCACAGCAAGAAGGACCCTGGTTTGATTCCCACACCAGACCTTTCTTTGTGGAGTTTACGTGTTCTCCCTGTGTCTGTGTGGGTTTTGTCTTGGTACTCCGGTTTCCTCTCACCATTCAAACACATGCACTGATTAGTTCATTACTTAATCTAGATTACCCATAGATGTGAATGTGAGAGTGATTGTCTATGTATGTTCAGCCCTGCAATGAACTGGCGACTCATACAGGGTGTACCCTGCCTTCACCCATTGTAGCTGGATTAGACCCCCAGTGACCCCCCCAACCCGAGTGAGGATAAAGCGGATTCAGATGACAAGAGAGAGAGAGAGAGAGGATTTCCTGTATGATGAATAATAGGGGAAGGTAACGCAGCTGATTTACTAAATTTGACAAATATTTAAAAAAAAAACAAAAAAAAAAACATACCTCAAGTCTTAAAATTCAAAGTTAGTGAGTGACATATTGTACCTGCACAAATATAGTTTATTTTTTCTTAGACTGTTTTTGTATGTTCAGTATTATATACTTCAACTGCTATCATCTTTGTGTGCTTAAGAAATTAACTAAAATATAAAATCTAATATAGCACAGAACATTTTGGAAAATTACTATAGCCAAAATAAACATTGAGTTTTCTTGTGCATACATTTTTGAATTAGCTACAATAATTTTATTGATCTCCAAAAGATGCTGGATGAAATTTTCTAATTATTATTTATCTGGTCTGTGCAGTAGTGAGAAACATTGCTGCAGTTCTTATTGGGGTTTGGTTGTTTTTTGTTTTTTTTTTGTTGCCCATTACACAAAGCTAGCCTAGTGGTTAGGATGTTTGCATGCTGGATCGATAGCCTTCTAGCTCTCACCCACTAGCATTAATAAGATCATTGATTAGCTGCCTCCAACTGATAGATTACCCCTTTACAGCATTGAATCAGCCTATTATTAGTTCGCCTTCCGATGGGCTGCTTTTGTGTTTTAATGAAATGCTTCTTTGAGATTCTATGTTGATTAAAGAATTGCTAGAAAAGAAAATTGTATGCTGTTTGAAGATCATACTTAAAGATCTATAAGCAGTAGAAAAGAATTTGCATGCAAACCTTACTTGAAGATTGATTTTGGCACACACATGCACATTACACACGCACACATACACATATATATATATATATATATATACACCAACACACACAGATTGATGCACGGAGGTAGGAAGTGGTTTGTGGTTCCTCAGTGTTGTGCAGTTGAAGGAGGAGTAAGCCTGGTGGAGCATAAGCAGTGATGGATGAGAAGTCGTCCTGGTTTCATTCCAATAAATGAGCAGCGTTCCACTTGGGCTTCCCTTCACAGCCCCAGCCAGTGATGCCACGATGGAGACGGATGGGCCTCTCACTGCTGGGTGTTAGAGGAGAGCAGAGGGGAGAGGGGGAGAAATTAAAGGGTGAGAAAAAGGTGGGGGCAGAGCAAGAAAGGAGACGTGGACAGAAAGATGGGGAGGTATAATAAAAGATAACGGCAGCAAAAGAGAGAGATGAAAGTAAGAACCCAAACTAGAAAGTGAGGAAAGAGGAAACGACTTCAAAGAGGAAGTTAAGTGAGGGGAGAAAAAGAACAAAAGATGGATGGGTGAAGAAAAGAAAGCAAGAGCTCCAATCTCACTGCAAGTTTTTGCCTGACTGCACCAGGGCAGGGATATATGGATATAACATAGCTGATGCACGCTTGGCTGTGCATTCTGATTATGTGTTGGATTGTGAGATGTGCAAGTGTGACCATCTCATCCCACTAAGTCTGATAGCTAGCAGCCAACCAAGAAGATAAAATTGGTTCAGGAAACTAACAGGATCTGTATTACATGATGTTCTTTAGTGTAACCCTAATCTATTTTTCCTCTCCCATCCGTCCTTTTAAAGTCTCTTATTCCTTTTCTTTCTTCTTTTGTCTGTGCTGCATAGGGTACCCCATTTAACACACAAATGTCTGTGCGATAGTCATTCTTTTCTTAAACTTTTGCTGACTTTCTCAACCTGTCTTTATGCCATTTTTATATAGCACTATTTGATTTATCGACTGTTTGTTCTTTCTTTTTTTAGACATATCCCTTCATAGTGGCCTGGTTGCCCAGTATGAGACCTCTCATTGGGGAGCATCTTTGCCAGACAGCCCTTCCGGTGCCAAAAGCTGGGACAAAGTGATTATTGACAGAAGTGACACAGAAGCTTGGCCCTCCATCAGCCGCAATAGTGACCCCAGCCACCCTGCAGCATCAGAATGCCCCTTGGGCTCAGTTAGTTCCGACCTAGACACTGGTGCTGTCACTACCACTAGTAGTAGTAGTTTTCTGAGTATGGCCACAGGTGCCGCAGGCCAGCAGGCCCACTACCCCTCTCTCAAATCCAACAATAACATGATGACAGGACCTGGGTCAGCGAACACTTTAACCGGGAACAGAGGCTGGGGCTCAGACGGGAAACAAGATGGTATGAATGGTGGCCGAGTAGGAGCGCCCAATAATTGGGGCTCTCCTAATTTTAACTTGAACCTCAATCCTAATGCCAATCCATCAGCCTGGCCTGTTCTGGGCCATGAGGGTGGTGGAAGTGGTATTGGCCCTAATGGGTTGTCCAACTCCTCATCTCTTACACCAGGTATTAATAGTAATGGAAACATGGGAAATGGGAGCCTTGGAGGATCAGATACAGGTGGGGGAGGTTGGGGTGGTATGATAAATGCTAATGAAAATGATCAACAGCACCCTTCAACCAATACAAGCTTGTCTTTCAATATGGAACCTGTTAACCTTAAAAATGACGGACCAAACCACACAAAGCAACAGCAGCAAGCTCAGGAGCCTATGAGCCCTATCCATGGGTTAACTGGCTGGGGAGGCCAGTCACCCACTGAATCATCCAAGCTCAATGGAGACACAACTGGCAGCTCTGTATGGGGAAGTGGAGAAAACAAGGCAGCTGACTCCCCCAAGGACTCGGGCTGGGACTCAACTCCTTCTGGAGGCCTTTCTGCTTGGGGCCGCCAAGGTAGTGGAGGAGGGAGTAATGGAAGTGGTGGCTGGGGTGATTGGGGGAAATCCTCTGGTGGTGGAGATGCTAAAGGTTGGGACTCAGTAGATGCTGGCAGTTCTGGTTCAGGCCAAGAACAGCAACTTGGCTCATGGGGCCAGCAGCCTGGAACAGCCCCAGCAAGTGAGGGTAGTGGGGACAGCAGTGAGGGTCAATCACACCACAGAGACAGATCCTCCAGCATGGAGTTTACCCCACTTCTTCCTCGACAGGATCTGGACCCTCGAGTGCTGAACAACTCTGGCTGGGGACAGACCCCCATTCGACAGCACACTGTATGGGAGATGGAAGAAGCCAGCCGAGATGATGGGAAGAGCAACAGCAATTCAGACAACTTAGGGGGCTCCAGCTCTAATTGTGGACCCTCACCCACCAATGGAGGAACTATCAACCCTAATATTGGCCCTACTCAAAGGCCTGGGTCTGGGGGAAAGAGTGACAGTGAAGGTTCAACATCTTCTGGCTGGGGAGCTCCTCCCCCTCAGCCCATCCAGACTGGTTCAGGATGGGGAGATCCTCCACAGTCACTCAGCAAAGCCCCAAATGGCACTGCTAGTGGCTGGGGAGATCCTTTACCTGCCAATGGTTCGAAAAGTGGTGGAACACCATCCTGGGGTTCAGAGGACAAGTCACCCAGCTGGGATGACGGTTTGACAAAAGGCCAGCCTACTAACTGGGGAGAGGGCCCAAAAAGCTCCCATGGTTGGAGCAACAATAATGCGGGGTCTAATGGCTCCAGCACAGGTGATTGGGGAGAGGCAGAGACCAAGAACAATGGGTCTTCCAGCAGTATGTGGGAAGGAGAGGGTGGGAATGGAGGGACTGGTGGATGGAAAGAAAGTCCTAGAGGAGGAAATAGAGGGGGTGGCTGGGGGAAGTCAGGCCCTGCCACAAATAACAGTAGCTGGGGGGAGACTTCACGTACCAATGGCCCAGTGCAGGGAGGCTGGGGCTCTTCTAAGCCCCAGGAAAGCAGTAGTAGTAGTACTGGAAGTGGGGGAGGTGGCAGCATTGGTTCTTGGGGTGGTCCCGGTTCTGTGAAGCAGAACACGTCTAGCTGGGGTAATGCCAGCAAACAGGACCAGGGCATGGAGCCAACTGGCTGGGAAGAGCCCTCCCCTCCCTCCATCCGCAGGAAGATGGAGATTGATGATGGAACATCCACCTGGGGCGATCCGAACACCTACAACAAGACTGTCAACATGTGGGATCGCAATAATCCCAATAGTAACCCAAGCAACAGTGGTCCACCACCAAATAAGAATGGTGGAATAATTATGCCCAACAATAACAGCAATCACTCTGTTGGTCCTGGCAACAACAATCACCATCACACCCACCACATGCACCACCATCCTCATCATAGCCAGCCCCCAACTCACCTGCAACACCATGGAAACAACAATGGATCACCAAATGGTGGAGCCTCACATCCAGGCAGCGGCCCTCAGAGTAGACCCCCCCTTGCCAACCCAGGTAATTCAGAATATTTCAAAGTCTGATGTTTTTGAGATTAAAGTTTGTCTTGTTTTATTTTATTTTAAACTTCCCAATAGTAAACCAAATTAAGCATGGGGCTACATATATTTTAATAACAAGAAGATGGAGCTGTTTGTAAAAACAAAACAACTCTTAGCCATGTATATTTAGGTAATTAAATGTAAAGATTTTTCCTGAAAAGATTTTTTTCACATTAAAATACACTTTCTGAAGACAAAAGAACATCATAGACATGGGGGAGATTCAAAGCTTGACAGTCTTAGCCTCTTAATTATGAATGTGATCATTGCCCCCTGCTGTTTGTTATCTGCACTGCACTGATGAAGGTGCTTTTTAAAAGATGATAATGCCTCTTTTGGAAGCAACTGCACGTTTGAAACAGTCAAGTCAGTTTACATAGATGGAGAGAAGAGGAAATAAGTTGTTTGAATGGCAATGACAGTTGCTTCTGACAGGCAAGAGCTCCTACTTGACAGATGTCCCACACATTCCTTTGCTCATGCTCATGCAGAGCAGACTGGCATTGGTGATGACTTCCTGCTGTGAGGACAGTGCTGCCATGAAAGGCCCTTCTATATAGACATGCATGGCACTGCCTGAACTGTCAATGTTACTGTTAGCCTCCCCTTTTAATATTTCACTGCAGTTTGTCATAAGGACTTTCAAGAAAAATGTAGAAAAGCCATATCTTATCATCCACATCTTTCTTGCAGGATGGGGAGAGCTTCCAAGTGTTCAGATCAAGCCAGAGCCTGCCTGGGGAGAGCCAGCAGCTCCAACATCAGCCGTGGACAATGGCACTTCTGCCTGGGGAAAGCCTCCAGGGGGAGTAGGGGGATGGGGAGATGGTGGGCACGAGCCCTCTGGACCCTATGGCAGAGCTAATGGTCCACCAGGTTCTGCACCCAGCAAGCCAGGTAACACACAGTGATGAAAAATATTCTGAGATGCACAATAAAAAGCCTGAGTCTCTCACAAATGCTGTTGGGTAAATGTTTGAATGGTCGTGGTCTACAGTTCTTCAGTTACAGGAGAAAGGCATGAGGTGTCTACAGACATTTTGCATTTGTGCCAGTTCTGAACATTTTTGTTAGTGCTATTCAAGTGATGCTCAGATTAAAGCAATTTCATACTTCATTAGGTCTCAGTTATTTGTGCTATTGGTTGGAAAAGTAGAGGTGAAGGGCATTTTAACAAATGACAACAGTGGCACCAAGTGGCCAGGTTTAAAATTACAAACTGCTCAGCCTGTGAGAAAGACGGAGACATGTTAAAACGGTGTCAAATTACCATCCTTGTTATGATTTTATTTTTAGTTATGTTTTTTATACATTTCTCAGGCCCAAAACCTATGCAAGATAGCTGGGGAAATGGAGGGGAGGAGATGGGTATGTCTACCAGCCAATGGGACGCTGAGGATGGAGACATGTGGAACAGTCCTACCTCCCAGGAGAGCAGCTCATCTTGCAACTCCTGGGGCAATGGGCCAAAAAAGGGCCCAAGCAAGGTCAGAGCACATGTTTAATTGTCATAATTATACTGACAGCTGTTCTTAGTGAATATTACTGTAATTCAATGCAATGTGTAATGCATTGTTTGAATTTTATCAGGGCAAGATGGGCAACAAGCCTGATGAGGCCTGGATCATGAACCGTCTCATCAAACAGCTCACTGATATGGGCTTCCCGGTACGGTGGGAATATACTTATGAAGAATATGTCATTATGAAACTTGGAAAAAATATCAAACCTGGAAATAAATGTGATGAATGTAAATACTTGTGTTACAGAGAGACCCTGCTGAGGAGGCGCTAAAGAGCAACAACATGAATCTTGACCAGGCCATGAGTAAGTAACTTGGTCTGCATGTGTAGTGTGATTTTGTTTCTGATAGATAGATCCACGTTCATCAGCCACACATACCCTTCATTCTACACATCTTACTTGAACAGAAGTAATATAACGAGTATTTAAAGCGGATTTCACACGGCAGTTAGGCTTGTTTTCAGGATGGGTAATGTTCACTTCTTATCTGCTTTCAGGCGCCCTGCTGGAGAAGAAGACGGACCTGGACAAACGGGGTATGGGCATGTCTGACTACAGCAATGGCATGAACAAACCCCTGGTATGTCGGCCCTCTGCACTCTCCAAAGACCCCTCCGACCGCACCACCTTTCTTGACAAGGTAAATGGAAATGAGCAGCAAAATAGAAATGCATTGTGTCACTGTTGCTTATATCTTGGTCTGTCAGATTAAGGGTTAATCCTAGCAGTAAATATTTTCTTTCATTAACTTTGTCCCTGTTTTCTTTATCTATGTGCAATGTACTTCTTCTCTTAATTCTTGCTTCTTATGTCTCCTTTAACCATTCCTCAGGATGTCGTTCTGTCAGATGATGCTCCCCCATCACCGTTTCTGCCTTCCCCTAGCCTGAAGCACCCCCTGGCCAATAGTAGCCTTCCTGGGCAGGGTCTGGGACAGGGCAACCCGGGGCTGGCCATGCAAAACTTGAACAACAGACAGGTAATGCATACAAATTATTTTCAACAGCAAATTGTATCTTGTCAAAGAAAAAAGCTGCGCATGAATACGTTGGCTAGGAGACAGATTTATGTCTCTTCAAATGCCTGTCTTTTACAATTTAATGGCTGCTTCCAGCATTTAAAGGTATATAATTCAACAAGGACACTTTAAATGAATTGAATTCATTTTACCACAGCTCTCTACCCATCTCTTTTCTGTTGCTCACTTGTGTGCGTATGACCTTGCCTGAAGTGCCCGTTGAAACCAGATAGTTACTGTGCATTCTATCAAATATCAGCCCCAGAGGCAGCCATGGCCCAGAAAAACTACGCTCTGTCCTTGAAGCCCAAACAAAGACTGTGTAAGCAGTCCTCTTTTTAAAGAAAGGAGGAAGCCCTGTATCACAGTCAGTGTGTTAATGATGCTGATTCCAGTTGTTGTGGATGATATTTGAAAAATCTTAATAGTGACATTTTAAGCTCAAGCTTTTAAGCTTCACTAAATGTGAAGTATATTAATTGGTGCTTTAGTGCACAAGGAGCAGTGATGGCTCGACCTTGCGGGCCAATGTTTTGAAGTATAAAATTCAACATTGCTTGGGCTTTGAATACCATAGCTTGAGCTACACTGTTGAAAGGACTCCATCTTTTCTTTTACTTCTTTTTCAAGTACTCTCATTCAGGTACTCAGTGAGCCCATCAGTTTACTTTCACATTAACCTGACTCTTTGCTTCTCAGTGTTTGACCTCCCTCTTGAAATATTCTGTAGCTGGGAATAGAAAGAGTGCGCAGACATTTTAGTCAGGTTACACATATTGATACACTAAATGTTTTATGTAATCATGAGGATGTTGTGAAGATGTGTCAGTGTAGCTTTTTGACTTTTAGATACCCAGTGGAATGTTTGGCAGTAGTGGAGCAGCACAAACCCGGGCCATGCAGCAGCAGCCTCCTCAGCCACCAGTGCCACCTCTCAGCTCCTCCCAGCCTAGTCTACGTGCTCAAGTGCCTCAGTTTCTCTCCCCTCAGGTAGATGAGACACACCAGGACTTGTGAATGTTACATATGGGTCAGGTCAAAGCAGGACAAAACCAGGTTGTATCTGCTGCTTGTAGTTTTTCTTAAACTGACCAAGAAATATATGAATACTATTATTATTTAGTAGTCTTTCTATACATTGAAATATATATCTTCTGTCTAAAATGGCCATTCAGTTGTGAAATGTTTCTTTGCCTATCTCAACTTTGCACAGCTACTCTGTCAGACCCTTCCTAACTCAACCTTACTCTTCTCACTTGTTACTTGCTTTGACTGACTTGTCATCTCTCCTCTCTACATCCTCATCCCTCCACCTCCCTCCAGGTCCAAGCACAGCTCTTGCAGTTTGCAGCAAAAAACATTGGTCTGAACCCTGCACTTTTAACCTCACCAATAAATCCTCAACAAATGACCCTGTTGTACCAACTTCAGCAACTGCAAATGGTGAGTCAAATTCCATTTTTCTTTGTGTGTTCCAAGTACAGTACATGCTTTAGGACTTAGAGTGGCACTTATCTACATGGAACGCTGCTCAAATTCAGTGCAGAATACAAAAATATTGCAGGGTTTTGGGTTTTATTTAAATCTTGATGTAATTTAAGTGTCTTCTGATATTCCGAACAAAATAGAAAATATGGTATTTCTGCTTTTTCTTTTCTTTAATATTTGTTCTTTGCTTCCCTCCATTTAGGCGTACCAGCGTTTACAAATCCAGCAGCAGATGATGCAGGCACAACGCAATGTTTCCGGCCCCATTAGACAACAAGAGCAGCAAGTGAGTCAACAAACAATTTCAGTTGCCAAATGATCATCATATAAGTCATTCATGTGATACACTGAACCCTGCGTGACTCACTACACCATAACACATCTTCTTGTTTCTTCTAACAAACATTAAGAGGCTCACATGATCAAACCATAACAAGAAAAAAAAAAAAGATGAAAACATTGTTACATCGGGGGTTGCCTAAGCATTAGCACACCAATGTGAGAAAATGGTACTTCCCCTTGATCATGACTTAACAGGTATTTTTCTTATAAAAGGTTTTCCTCCCTTTTGGAAAACATTTTATCTACAAAAAGGGGATAATTTTGTATAAATAACTGCAACCAGAAGAGAAGAGGTCTAATTGTGGTATCGCTCATTATCAGTCACACTGATGGCCCTTTGGTACTGGGTCTCCAAGTCTCTATGTCTTAACTTTCTTAACATTTACATTTATCTTTGCCATTCATGTGCAAAAATATTTTTCCCCCTACAATTACTCAACCTTCTTATTGTCAGTACACATAAATATTTTGCCAGCTTTTCCTCTATTACTTTGTACTCTCTGCTCACAACCTTTTTTTCCCATCTCGTTATTACCACATAAAGCTTTTTTTTTTCCATCTTTTTCATTCTCAAAAGCCTCCAACATGATTTTGACGGTGGTTCTCTTCTCCCAGGTTGCACGTACAATCACCAACATGCAGCAGCAGATCCAGCAGCACCAGCGTCAGCTATACCAGGCGCTGCTGATGAAGCAGCAGCAACTTCCCTCTCATTCCTCCAACTCTTCCTCTTCCTCCTCTGTTGGTCTGCATCCCCCCGGTGGCCCTGCTGGAGGCCCTGGCTCCGGCAAATCAACCCTGGACCCTTTCACAGGCCCCCACCAGGCTCCGGGCCTCTCTGACACACTACACACCAAAGAGCCGCCGTCTTCGCCCAACGCCTACAGCACCTATCCTCTCAGTGAGTGCAGACACGTAAAACTAGTTGTTGCGTACTCACCAGTACTCGAAGAAACACTCTCATGGATACAATAGATCATGTACAAAATTCACACACACACAGAACAGTATGACAAACCCATCTTTCGAAAATGTATAATGTCCAGTTATAATCTTTTTAAGGAGGAAAGAATAATATTTATTATTATTGTGTTTTATTATATGTCAACTCCAAGATCCATGTAAAGAATGAACAATAGTATAATTGGGCTAGTATAAAATGATTTGGCATAATTCCAATGACAAAGTCTCTGTTTCTGAAAAAAAAACATTGTTGATTGACATGCATAGGTTAACTACTAACTAAAAGCATTCTGTGTGTGCAGCTGGACTGAATCCAAACATGAATGTAAACTGTATGGAGGTTGGGGGTCTGTCCCTGAAGGAGCCCCCTCAGCCCCAGTCCCGCCTGTCCCAGTGGACACACTCAAACTCCATGGACAACCTCTCTGGCAACTCTTCTAACATGGAGAACAACCTCAATAAACACGGTAACTTTGAAAAGATAAACTGTTAAAATTGAGCATGGTTTATCTGTGGAGGAGGGGTGTGCATACAAATACTCAAAATGTGAGAGGGTCATAGCAAAGATCTGTTTTACACTCCTATGATAAAGTGTATTTGCTCGAGCAGGGGTATCACACACAAATTCACACTGGGGCAAAATTAAAGACTGAGATAGTCATGGGCCAAACTCCATATTTACTGAAAAACTTTTTATGTTATGTTTTGTTACAGCCACATTGGTTTCCACACACAAGACAAAAAGGTCAAATATTCTGCCTCCCACATGTCTGAAAAGCTGCTATTGTCTATCTTTTGTTTGGCCAATTTTGTGGAGGGGTGGAATTGACTCTTTGCACAATATGACATCTGGTTACAGTTGTATCCCGGATCCAATCATTTTGAGTAAACCCAAAATGATTGGATGGTGGTATGTCTATCAAACTAAACTGTGCCAATATACTAGCAAAGCATTATGGGATTTATAGGTTTATTTTTATTAGCAAACTTCTTGTCAGCTCAGTCTTGCAGTCAGTAAAGTAACACTTAGTGTTGTCAGGATACCTCCTACTTGCACCAATACATCAGTCCTTACTTGCCTCAGTCTGAGCTACATAAATCTATTAAGGGCTGTTGGAGTTTGACCTGGCACATGACCTGCATCATACCAATACCTCCTTACCCAAATAGGACCTGTATCCACATGTTTACGTGCTGTTCAACACGCTAAACCTCAGTCACAACCTGCATTAATTGCCTTGCTGATTTCATTCCCAACTTCTAAATGAAATTGCAGTAAGTCCAGGTAAATACAGTTCATTCATTCATTCCTGAAAATGGAACTGCCAGTATTTCCAGTGCAGGAACTAAATAAATAAACAAATAAATAAATAAAACTATACCAAGTTTTTTTTTAAGACTTTTTTTCATGATTCAGCTATATGGAGATTTTGTATGCTTTCAGATCTTTAACTAAGTACACTATTTTGGACTACAGACAAATTTCTCCCCAACATCATGTACATGTACGACATTCTATGATGGTGTCATTTTTGGTGACAGTGGACACTGGCTTCTTCTGTAACTGTGTCAATACTTCCTTTGTCATTGGCTAACTTCCGTGGTTGCAGAATCATTAGTCTTATGTAATGTAAATGAAACAACTACACAGTTTTCAGACATTAAAGGGGTAAAAAATTTCTCTTATTTTCTGTATGATGGTAAGATCCCACATATAATTAATCTAAAAGTAATGCAACAAACCTATGTGATGAGGATCTACAGCTCTGTAGATGAAGCTGTGAGAAAGTGAAAGCTCTCTTTATCTCATCATGTTATCCCAGAATGGAGTTTCAGGATATAAGTTTTTTGTCTGACTGCTGCACTGCTGGCTCAGCTGCCGACACATATCCCTTGAGTTAACATAACTTGGATGATTTACCATTTCTGGATCAAGTTACCCTATATCCCCTTTCTATTGAAAAACATAAGGCGCCTTCCCACTGTAGGAACCTTTTGTAGGTCCTATAACCTTTTTAGTTCCTGGAACCTTTTTTCCCCTTTCCCACAACATAGGAACTATATAGTTCTTAGAACCTTTTTCATTCCTACTCATAGGCAGGGTCTTTTTTTAGTTCTCTAGGAACTATATGGTGATTGGTAGAGCAGAGACCACACCTATGTCCGCATCTTGCAGTACCACTATCTTTAAAACCATCTGTGTAGTGTCAGCTGTGCGTTAGAAACAAGTACGGAGAAAGTAATAAATAAACGGGCCAACAACACAGTTCTGTTATTGGGTTAATAGGGATGATGGTTAAAGCTATGAAATTAGCATACATTGTAGTATCATTTGCCGCTGGATTTTTTGTCTCTTAACTCTCTGTAAACTCCTCCATTCTTGACAGGCGCTGTATTTGACCACAATTAACATTCCCACAATACAGAACATAAATACTGTGGCGTCCTCATTCTCTAAATAGTAGTGCTGTCTTCTACTTTCCTTGTGTGATTGTTGAATTTAGTGCTTAAAGAATACATCACTGTGGGAGACGTTAGCGTCACTTGGCCCCTCCCATGGTTTCTATTGCCCTGTTTAATGCAAACCCAAAGGTTCCCTAGGAACTATGTACTTCTAAGGAACTATTTAGTTCCTAGAACTACTCTGTGGGAAAGCACCTATACTGATCTGTACTTTGTATACTAATCAGGTGCCATATCTGCTGCCTCTACCTTGGGCCCTCCTGGGAAGCCCCCCCAGCTGGAAGACTCATACAGCCCTTACAATCTAATGTCCAACTCTGAGTCCCCCACCAGCCCCCTGGTGACCCCAGACAGCTGGGGACAGGGAAAGAGCCCCAATGAAAAGATCTCCAATGGGACCAACATTAACTGGCCTCCAGGTGAGTTATATAATAGCTCTCAATCTCTTATTACTTTTGGGAGGGGTAGGAAAGCTTATTCTTTTTGTATATGCTTCATCAGCCATCTGTGGTTTTCCTGTTTTTAGTTTTAGTGCAAGCAGTTCTTCCTATGATGTGAGAAGAAGTGATTTAGACTTCACACTTCATTCAGTATTTACTTTTAACAATTGCATATTCATAAAGTAAATAGGGGAAACAGTAGTATCTCAAACGTTAGAGATGTTAACTGATGACTGATGGTTGACTGCATCAATGTTGTCCGGTCATAATTTTCTGCTGTCAGTTAAAAAAACAAACAACCAAAAAAAACAGCCTGCATCTGTCATTCCACTGCACAAACTCTTTTGCATTGTAGTGTAGACTATAAAGCTATCCATAGCATATCTTTTTAAAAAATTATGAATTTGAGCATTAGCAATACAAGACAGAATTTATTAATAGTAAATGCAGGGCTTAACTAATCTATGTGGTACGACCATTTCACACCAGTTTAGAACGTTTGCTCAAAACATAAACAAAACACAAAGCTGACGTGAGGTAATAGAACTTCTAGAGCTAGCAGCTAAAGACTGGGACAGCAAGTTGCCACCATGAAACCCAAAAGTGCAGGGGATGAGTTGTGTTAACCATCTGACAGGCCTACTTTTAATATGACATGACGGGTGGGCTACGGCAAAAGGAGTTTGTGCAGAACTGTCGCAGGCTGGTGGACATTGCGAAGGATTTTTTTCCACAATATTTAGCAGCAGAATGTACTGCAACATCGAATGTTTTCTCTATGTGTGATGGTTTAAAATGAGCTTTTAACATAACAGCACTTGACCTCGTGGTGTGATACGAGTCACACTGAAACGCAACGCAGTGCATAAATGGCTGTGCATGTGTGACCTGACAAAGCAATTGTTTTCTTTTCTCGGTAACCGACTTCAACCAGTTAATGCGGCTCAGTAATCAGTCAAGATTTTTTTATGAATTTTGCCATCTCTACTCAAAGGGCTTTTGAGAATAGAAAATCTTGTCAAATTAATTTGATATGACTGACATTTTTAGTTTTTGAAATAAAATCCTTACTCATTCCTGTGTTTGGTTGTCAGAGTTCTGCCCAGGTGTACCATGGAAGGGCCTTCAGAACATCGACCCTGAGAATGACCCAAACATGACTCCTGGCAGTGTCCCTAGTGGTCCCACCATCAACACCAACATCCACGATGTCAATCGATACCTTCTTCGGGACAGAAATGGAGGTATGAAGTGAAACAAGCATCCAAATATCAGTTAATACATCGTTCACTGAAGTCATGCTGGATATATTGATACATAAACAAATGCATGCGTTGACTCTCAAACACACACATGCTTTCAGTGATGTTCACATCAAGCTTTGTTCTTCTTCCCCCCCCTCTTTTTTTGGTATGAACACCATTATTTCGACTGAAATACAGTCACTTCCCCGGCCCCTCCACCTCAAAATGGCTCTCTGCCTTTAACCAGCAGCGACTGGCCAGTCAGTGGCTACTCAAACTCTTTCATGCTGCCGTCCTCTGATGGAGACAGCTCAGGTACACATACAAAATACCCTCCTTTCCAAGTGTGGACCTGCTAAACTTCTAAAATGGGAACCTTGACATCACATTGTCTCGGTCTCCTGCTGATCCTAATCGTTACCCAAACCCTGACCTCACCTTAACCTCTTCCCTTTATACTTGTCGACCACACCCCTGTAGATACTTAAACAAAGGCTGCACCTAAATTTTACCTTCAAACATCTGTTCCGCTTCTCACCCAAACCACAAATTCAAGCTTCACCCAGCTGGTCTCAACTGCAGTGCACATCCTCTCTCGGTCTCTCACTCTCTCACTCTCTTGCTCTCTCTCTGTGTGTTTTAAGATTTCAGCTCTTTATTTTATTAAAGTGTCATTTATGCAATGATTTATAAAAATGTGAATGGCCACATCATCAACAGCAAGTAGTGTTTACACTGAACAAAGCAGACTGATACATGAAATGTTTTAGAGGAAAATGTGTTGGTGTTCCATAAATTAACAGTAGGTATAATTTCATCTGGGACTTATAGCTATATGTGTGTTTTGTCATTCTTTCAGCTCACATTCCCTTTTATGGCTTTAATAGTTCAGTTAGACAGACTGCATTTTATTAAATATGTGTGATAATCTAATAAAGGATTCCCATAAGCTGCCTGATGCTCTTGTGGGAAAAGCTGAAACAATAAGTGAATCTAAAAGCCTGACATGTAATATTATATTTTCATCTGTAACTCATTTTTCCCTTATCATTGCTTTCTTCTCTTCTCTTATCTCCATGTAAAGGTAAACTGTCTGATATGAAGTCTACCTGGTCCCCAGGGCCTATATCCCAGAGCCAAGCTTCTCTGTCTCATGAGCTGTGGAAAGTTCCCCAGGGGCCACGTAGCACCACAGCCCCTTCCCGACCACCGCCAGGCCTCACCAACACAAAACCCTCCTCCACTTGGGGTGGGAACTCACTCGGCCTGGCCCAAGGCTGGAGTGGCTCTTACTCCTCTGGTAAGAACTCTCCTCCAGAGCATTTTGCTTAACAATTCATGAGATTCGCTTAAAACTAAGTCCATTCAGTTTCCTTCATACACCAGCTTAATCTGCAGCTTAAATTTAGGCGACAGCCCAAATATGTCCTATACATGAGATGCATCTGCAAGTTAGGAAGTTATGGTATTTATTGTTTCCCAGTAATCCTCAGTATTAGGTCTAAATCACACAGTGTGGCCAAAAAATGCATTTTATATCACTGAACTCACCATAAAACACCATGTTTCTAGTGTGGGTTGGAGCACAATTAGGTTCTTTATGATGGAAGACTGACCAAAGAACCTTAATTTTTCTTTCCCATCAAAGGCAGATTTCATCAAACAAAAGTACCACATTTTGGTATCTCAGTGATACATAACACATTCACAGATACAACTGAAGTTTGCAGAGGTGTGGTAGCAGTCTGCAGTGGTGCTCACTGTGTTCTGCTTTGTGAACACACCCTTTTCAACTGACATTTTGAGGTTTACAGTTCAACCTCATCATTTAAAATCTTGAACATTTAACCTTGCTTTGACATCTCGCATGGAAAGGCCTAGTGTTGGTTAAGCAGATAACCGGGTCTGAATCTTAAATGGAAATCAGTTGAACGTTTTGATTCATTAAACTCCATCTGGCTTAAAAAAAAAAATCTGGCTTAAAAATAAATAAATAAATAAATAAATAAATAAATATCTTTCCTTCTTAGAATGCAATTGAATAACATCACTAAGAAGGGGTTGTTTATTACATACTGTTATGTATAACCCTATTAATCAGATTTGTTTTAAACATGCTCTTAATGTGAAAAAGTAACACATTATAAATAAACACAGGCAAACATGTTAATGTGAATTAAGGATTAGATCCCTTTAGCATCCTGCAACAGATATCCATGGCTGACTGAACAGTTAAATGGGTTTTAATTAAACAAATGCATAATATTTGACTGTATCTACGTTTCTGTTATAGAGGGCACCACGTGGAGTACCGACAGCTCCAACAGGACCAGCAGTTGGCTGGTTTTGAGGAATCTCACCCCACAGGTATGTACTCTATGCTTCATTAAATCACAGTACAAGCTAGAAATGGCTGGATCTACAACTGGGTGCTGTAAAACTGACGCAACAATCATTATGTTTAATGGAAAGATATTGCCATGGGTGTTGAGTGATGGGAAATAAGTGATGAATGTAATGGATAAATAATTTAATCTTTTCGCATGCATTTGTTTTCAGATTGATGGTTCGACTCTGCGGACCCTGTGCATGCAGCACGGCCCCCTGATCACATTCCACCTCAACCTGACCCAGGGTAATGCCGTGGTACGCTACAGTTCCAAGGACGAAGCTGCCAAAGCCCAGAAGTCTCTGCACATGTAAGCATCAGCTATTCTTTCTCTTAAAGTGAAATTGATAATTAAAAGATTCCCACTTCCACTGCATTTCTTACTTTCAAATGAAGCTACTGGAGCAAAGACAGAAAATGGGAAACATGTGGGGAAAACCCAGTCTAATGGGTTACACAATTCAACTATTGTAATGAATACAGAGTTATTTTGGACTTTGTCATGTGGAACGAGATGGGAAGTCACACCATTGTCAGATGTATTAGTATGCTGCAGTGATTAATGTAATAACCAAGTTAAATATTTTAAACAACAGCACAGAGTCACTCTGGGGATGTAATGTAAATATGAAAGTGCCACCCCCAATTTTGTTTTCAAGTAGCGGAAGCTACTGCAGCTGGTTGTCATGGAAACAAAATGCAAGATATATGACCCACTTGTCTATCATCAGCAAAATATGTGGTTATTGCACAAAAAGCATGATAATAGCATGATCATGTCTGTAAAAACAATTCTGTTTGCTTATAAACCTGTGTAAAATTTATAACAGCTGGTCTTTTGCTATTAAGAATTTTGGTTGGTAACAGTTTACACAGATCAGCAATCACATAATATCCATAGAGTATGGTATGATGATGGCATTAAATAAATAATACAACATGTATGTATATATGGGTTTGTTTTGTTGTTTTTATCTTGTCATGGCCAAGATAGGCAGCAGTACAGTTAATCAGATTACACACAAGGTAGCAACCAAACACACACAAAGAGAAGCCTCCATATTATTTAAAACCCTTTCAAAGATCAGCTCCTTAGGTTTCAGGTCATGTGTAACTTTTTTCTTAGCTGAGTTCAAACCCACATTATTAATGTGTTATTGCTGTGCTATAATCTAAATGACATATTAGAAATGGTAAATTATGGAAGACTAATGACTCCCTCTGTTCACTGGAAGGTGTGTGCTTGGAAACACCACGATCTTGGCTGAGTTTGCTGGTGAAGAGGAGGTGAACCGCTTCTTTGCACAAGGCCAGTCACTAGGGGCAAACACCACTAGCTGGCAGGCCAACCCGGGAACCAATCAAAACCGGATGGGGGGGGCAACACAGTCCCACTCTATTGGCCAGTGGAGCAGTGGTGGCAGTGGAGCCAAGACCAGTGGCGGGGACCTGCTCTGGGGCGGCGTGCCCCAGTACTCCAGTCTGTGGGGTCCACCCAGCGGAGAGGATGCCCGCGTGATCGGGAGCCCCACGCCCATTAACACCCTGCTGCCTGGAGATCTGCTGAGTGGGGAGTCCATGTAGGACGATGCCACGATACACTAACAACCAACCTACCACCACCATGTCATGTAAGCCATTGGTGGAGGGTGGGGTGGAGATTAAACAAAACCTACAAAAAAAATAATAATAATTTCAATATGAACAGGAGCAAAACCCAAGCAAATCATGTGGCGATAATCAGTATCAGTTAGAACTGTTTTGAACTGTGAATTGTAAATCAGGAGGCCGGCGTCCCAACCACACAGACTAAAGACTCCAGTCCTTCTGTTTTACTTCTGTTTTTTTTGTTTTTGTTTACCTTTTTTTTGGGGGAAAAAAGCTTTTTTTTTTCCCCTTTGGTATTTTTGAAATGCATCATATGAAACAAACTGAAATGAGACACAACACAAAGAAACCTTTTAAGTGTTTTTGATTTTCCATGAGTATACATGACATTCTGTGTGAAGTGTTTTTAGGAGAAGCAATCAAAGCTGCCATCTGAGACTTTCCTTTTCCCTCCCCCACCCTCCCCCCAAAATCATCCTAAAATACGACCTAAAATGACCATTCCCAGCATGTCCATGGCCAATGATGTGGTTCAAAGACCTTTACTAGTTATGTTAATGTTTGTTTCTCAGCACTAATATTAGCCTTAAGTGCTCTCTGACCCAGGTCCTTCCCAAGCCGCCTTTTTTTTAAGTTTGTTTTATAACTGAAGAAATAGCTGAAATCTTGCACAGTTTTCACCTCTGAGCCAGCAAGTGGTACAGGACATGACTGGTGACCCGCTCTGTCACTGGGCAGTAAGAAGGCCTGGCCACGTGTCTGGCCCTACCAATCATCAGCTTAATTATTTTCCTTTTTTTCCCAAAGGGATTGATACAGTTGGTAAACGTTCTTTTTTTGTAGGTCAAAATCCAAATGCATTTTTTTATAACTACCATAATATATAAGCTGAGAGAAGATTATTTTTCAAGCTTGCTGCGTGTCTCCATTTCCTCACATGAGCGTGTTTGTCCGGTGGCACCTAATCATTGACGTCTGCAAATCCAGATCCGTCTGGTCATCTTCAACTTGGAAACAAGTTTTCTTTTTTGGTGCTTTGTTGAATATTCTCATTTCTGATTAGTCATGAAGTCCAGCAGTCTCTACGGTCAGCCACTTTTTGGAGGGGGAAAAAAAATTCAATTTCATGACAGTTACATTGTGCAATATACACCATAGACCTTTTACCGTCCATACTTTATGTCCACCGGAGCTGGTTTCTCTTTTTGTTCCTTTTTATTTTTTTTTGGAAAAAAAACCTTTTTTTTTGGAATTTTTATTTTTTGATTGTTGCTGATTGCAGCAAAAGACTTTGGAACTTCAAAAACCTTACCCCCTTGTCAAAACTTGGATTCCCTCCAGGCCACCAATTCTCCTGAAACTGTTGGGAAAACTTTGCAAAGAGGAAGAAGCAGCCGTCGAACTGTGCATACAGCAAACTGTCCAAAAAAGAGTGACACTGGGTACACAACAATGCACACTTCCTCTCTGCGTGCCACAGCCACACCCAACAGAGACTGAATCCACAGTGGAATTGGATGGTTCTGGGTATCTGGCACAATACCAAATAAGAGGGGTTTCTCCTAATGCAGTAGACCTATGAGTGTTCCTTGCATTTGGTACTGTACAAACAGAAGAGACTAAGACTTTTATAAATTCAAAGGGTTTTATCATAGCACTTATGAAGAGCAAATTGCTTCAACTGCAATCCAATAAATCAAAAAAAGGAGCAGAAAAAAAAAACAATGAAAACGACAAAAAAAAAGACTGCTCTTTATGTACTGTATCTATTCCTTGGAAGTGTGTCTGGCGTTGTTCCTCTGATAGCAGGATGAAGGGAAACTAAACTGAAATGTACCTTTGGACTTTGGGGAAAAAAAACTGCAGTCTGATTTTTACAATATCAAAGTGAATATCACTGTTACTCCAAATGTTTAGCCTTGTTCTGTTTGGAGGCACTAGACTTTTGCAACATTAGCTGTCTCTAACACCCGCTGGCCAGCCACGCAGTCAGCCAGTGGGTGAGTCGCAGTGGGGTGAGGAGGGGGAGTGTCCACTGAGTGCCTCTCTGCTGTGGTCTTCTGGGTGTCAGGCGGCAGCCTCACAGCACAGCACTTCCTCCTGGGCCCGGCACCGAGCCCCACTTGACTCGCCTTCAGTCTGGCTAGGAAACGGCTCTTCTGAGGCTGGCCAATCACGGCTCTCCGGCCACACACGGCATCTCCAACAAGGGCCCGACACCACTCCACCCTGCTGTCATCCTGCCCTTCCCCATCTCTCAGTTCTTTGACACAAAGATCACTTTAGCTGGAAGATGTAATAGTCATATTTCTGGAATTTTTGCCAGTGTAATTTGTTTTTTATGATCATTTGACTTTATTTTTTCAGCGTGTTTGTCTACATGCAGTGGTATACAAAATACTAGCTGCTGAACTAGCCCTTCACTGTTCATATGCAGAAACACTTTGGTCAGCGGTGCCTCTGTATGTTCATCCTGTGTATTGAATGCAAAACGAGGATCAATACTACAGACCGTCATTGATTGTCTACTTGTTTTTAACTGATCATGCTTTTGTGTTTGACAGTATTCTGTAGTACTTCCAGGTAGTATCTTGAGGTGTGTAAAAAAAGAAAAAGAAAAAAAAATTAGGGTGTCTCAGACAGGGGTGTGGGTGTTGGTCGATCCAAGCTGCTCCACCTGCCCGCAGGCTGTCCCCCCTTGCCCTTTGCCTAGCTGCTACGCTGTAACCTCCTCCTCCATCACCTCCTCATTTCAGACCCAGTAGCCCTCCCCTGACCAGGCACCAACAGGCCCTTGTATCTGTTTCTATGCAAAAAAAAAAAGAAAGAAGAAAAAAAAAAAAACTAGAGGCTGGGGCCCTTTACAGCACGCCAAACCTAACTTGGGAATGAGCACTCCTCCCAGAGTTTGGCATACCCTAACATGTATCCCTGTGCACTCTTGTTAGCACTTCAGAATGGCCACCGTTTTCTGTAAAGTCAGGCTAAGCCACCAGAACACTGTCATAAACTAAAGTCCGAACACTTTATCCAAGGTCGGCCTTTTCTCTCTGCGCTGACGACACTTCTGTCCAGCTTGATCTCAGGGTAGGGGAGTTGATGATACAAAGTATGAGATGCAGCTCTCCGTATCTGTCCTTTCTACTGTGAGAGCATAGTCTTAAATTTTAAGGCCATCTGCACAACTATAAGTACAGACCTCATGCCTCGAAACCTAATCCTAATTGGAAGGAAAAAGGTTTGTGTTGAATCCTTTTCTCAAAAAGTGGCCTATCGCTACGATGGGGGGCCCTTGATTGCATGTAAAAGATGCCAACTTGATGTGCCAATATTAGCACTTGTGTTTCCTGTCAGGAGGAGCTTTGTTAAACTTTGCAGAGGGTGCAGCGGGGGACAGGAGGGATCAAACAAATGGGCGGCAGCATCACACCCTGACATGACTGAGAATTTTTTTTTATGCTTTTGTGGGGCAGACCCCATGTTAAGGAGAAAATCTTTACTCAGTTGGGGGTTCCAGTTTGCTACAGTGCACAGTTGATGATGGGTAATCCCGGGTACATATTTTTTTAAAACCAAAAATGAAATCGCATTTTAACGTCATTTTTATGAAGTTTGACATAAAAATCTTAAAAATGCTAAAAAATCTAAATAAAAAAAAAAAAAAAGATCTATAATATGTTAATGCTCTGCACTTCTAGCTGAAACGTCTCCAGTTATCAGCCTCTGCTCCTGCCATCGAAGGGAGTGGACTGGTGGCTGGGGTGCCTTTTTGTGGATGCTGTATTTATCTCGTTTTTATGTTTGTGTCCTGCTCAAAGCAGGCCCACTGAACTGTACATTTCCACAGACCCAGATGGCTTGGGCCCACTGTATCAGCCTCGCTCTCCTCGCTCTGCATCAGCGGGACAGAGGGGAGGGTTGCATTTCAAGAGGTACAAAGTCTTAAAAAACAAACAAAAAAATGTGTAATGTTAAAAAAAAAAAAAGTAAACATGAAAACAGGAAAAGGCTACCTTTCAGGACTTGCAGTCCTGCAGCACACAAGCAAAAATCACTATTGCCTGTTTCTGTAACTGCCTTGATCCAAGCTCAGACAGACCCAATAGCCGAGGACCTCCCAGCATCCTGTACTAACTGGAGAACCCTGACAGTGAAGGGGGTTTCCCATGCTGCACCAGCATCGAGAGGCTCTCCTCTCTACAGCTCCGTTCTAGACAACAGTATATATATGTATACACTACTGTACACATACACCTATATGTGTGTGTGTATGTATATATATATACATGTACATACATACATACTTATATATGTGTATATATGTATGTATGCTGTTAGTACGGTGTGGTATCACCTCTTCAGACTTCTTGGATCGTAACCTCTGAAATGTTTCATTTATTTGTTTGAAAGGTCTTGGTTTAATACAACTGAAAAATGAGCAATATGTATTTTTCCCGCAAATAAGTGATACGAAGGAAAGAATTTTGGGTGTAAACTGTTACTTGATTGAATGAAAGCTACGTCTTTCGGAAATGGCGTTGGATATGCACATTCTGGTTTTAATGACATATTGCAGTACATTGGAGTATTTGTACTGTATATATGTGTGTTTGTTTGTTAATTAACCTGTCTAAAAGCCCAACCTGAATCACCTGGTTTGATGCATATTTTACCTAGTTGATAAAAATCACAAACATATCAAAAGAAAACGAAATATTGAACACAAATACTTGAATCATGGAGCGCCAATAACGTAATGTGAAGTCAGTAATTCATTTTGTTCTCTCTGACAGGTACACTTAGGGGCTTTTAGAGGGTTTCAAAATGCATTACATTAAGTTACAAACACAAAATCCTAGAAAAAAAAAATGCAAAAGTCATCTTAGATGTGTGCTTGCAAGTCAGATGTCGGTATGAATGTGTGCACAAAAAACTGTGAGTACAGGGCACGTGGCCTGCTGTTATGTTCCACTCAGTATGTTATATTTCATGTCTGTTTTTTGTTTGTTTTTTTGGTCGTTCTGTCAAAAACTATTCTGATAGACGTTATCTTCTAACGTTGCACTGAGTGTCTTCTACCCCTCACTCAGCTAATCGTAAATAAACGAGTCTAAGTACAGAGGGGAGATGGTGACAATTCATGTGTACATGTTTACTCAAGGACTTAATGGATTTTTATTTCATTCTATCTGTAAAAAGTTTATCTACCTTATAGTGGCTTTTATTGTGTAATAATCCAGTACAAGGATTATCATTGAGTATTGCACCATTTTGTTCCAGTTATATTTGAAAAAAATAAATAAATAAAAAAAAATAAAAAAAATGAAAATGTATGGGGGAGAAAAAAAAATTTAAAATGATAAAAGCTGAAACAAAAAAAAAAGAACCGTGGCCATAGATAGCTGTAGAAGGACTAGTAATCCCTTTGTTAACTTCATGGAGAAAATGTTAAGGGATAAAAGTGTGGGAGATGAGTTTATTACAACTCATTTCAGAGGTGCCTATCTTTTCTGTTCTTGTTTTTGCAAAAGCCACCTGTCGTTTACAAGCATTTCATTTTATCTGAAGTTCGAGGAAATAGAAATTTATAACAGGAATGTTGTGGGAAAAAATGGACAAATTTCATCTTCCATCGAATATGGACATGGAAATCTTGCAAAATGAAGATTTATGCTACTTTTCATAACTCTGGGATTGATCAGTGTTGTCATATTTCAATTTTTTAATTTCAGTGTTGACAGACTATCTCTGTATGTACTGATTTGTGATGTTATGTTTTCTGTAAGCGACACAGTTTGCTCACTATCTTGCACACTCATAAAAAGATGTGGATTTTGTCTCAGGAAGGCCAGGGTTCCAGATACCAACTCCATCATTTCTAGGTTTTAATGTTTGTGTGGAAAAAAGAAAAGAGAAAAAAAAAAAAAAAAAAGGAACTGAAAATCAACTCCAAGGAAGCACTGGAGTTTATGAGTTTAACAGAATATAGAGTACCATTGTTTAAGACAACAACAAAAAAGTTTGTAGCAAGTTACATATTTACCAAATAAGACTGAGAATCAACTTTGAAAAAAAAAAAAAGACGTGCTTTACATGTGAAATCTAAGTAGAAATTGCTTTACATTTAAATAAAATGATCAATGGTTTGATTATCAGAAAGACAGTGACAGAAAAATAAATGCATTTGTACGTTTGACTTTGTTTTTGTTTTGTTTTTTTAATTTTCCTTCCTGTAGTTCAGGAGCATTGTGCAAGGTTGTTTGTTTGTAATCATCTCTCAAGTCTGTTAACATGTCTGTTTCTGTGACAGGTTTAGCAGAGAGATTTCTTAATATGTAACAGATGGTTTTCAGAGGCAGGTTGAAGTGGAGGAATAAAGCTGGTTTTTAAAGGATCATGATCTATGCACAAGAGGGAGGGAGGAGTCCAGACGGAGCTGATGTACTGCGTCCGTCTGTAGACTCCAGACTCTGGGGTTCAGGGTTTAATGTTGGGTTATTCTTGTTTTGTCTTTTGCTCAAGTTTCCTCCACTCTCCTTCCTTCCATCCACCCCCCACACATACACACACACACTTCTTATTATTATTATCATCATCTAATGTTCTAGCAAAACTTTACATTGCGTCGCCATGCTGTGTAATCCTTAACCAATGAGCGCTTATCCTTCTGCTAAAGCACTGTGGGTTGTACTGAAAAAAAAGCCCATGTCTTTTAAGGCTGTCTGTTTTTTAAGGGGAGGAGGGTGGGTGGGGGAATGGGGTACTTTGCCTTTGCCTTTCTCTTTACTTTGAAGAAAAAAAAAAAAACATTAAGGAAAATGTCTGTAACTGAAATACAAAGTTGTGGCTTTTAATGTTGTTCTTTTTTCCTCCTCATAGAATGTGATTGTTAAGGACATGCACCGGGAAAAAATGTTTCCATGGCTTATGGAGCTTCTTTCGGACTATATTAATAAAATACAAAGTTTCTTGGCTGTTATTGGGTGTTCTGTCTTGTTTTATTTTTCATTTTGACCTCTAACCATTTTATATATATATATATATATATATATATATATATATATATATATATATATATATATATATATATATATATATATATATATATATATATATATATATATATATATATATATATATATATATATATTTATATATGTATATGTATATACATATATTTATATATGTATATGTATGTATGTATATACATATATATGTATGTATGTGTATATATATATGTATATATATGTATATATACACATATACATATATATGTAGGTGTATAAATGTATGTATATATATATGACAGACATGTAAAAACACAGTTTTTAGATTATTCCAGGGAGCGTCAAATGTGTTTAGACTTTTCCAGGGAGCGTCAAAAATGTTACGATTGTTCCAGGGAGCATCAAAGCTGTTTAGATTATTCCAGGGAGCGTCAAGCGTGTTTAGATTGTTCCAAGGAGCGTCAAACGTGTTTACACTTTTCCAGGGAACGTCAAAAATGTTAAGATTATTCCAGGGAGCGTCAAACCTGTTTAAACTTTTCCAGGGAGCGTAAAACGTGTTTAGATTTTTCCAGGATGCGTCTAACTTGTTTCGATTTTTCCAGGGAGCATCAAAAATGTTTAGATTATTCTAGGGTGTGTCAAACATGTTTAGATTATTCCAGGGAGCATCAAAACATATTTAGACGTTTCCAAGGAGTGTCAAACATGTTTAGATTATTCCAGGGAGCATGAAATATGTTAAGACTTTTCCAGGGAGCATAAAAAATGTTTAAATTATTGAAGGGTGTGTCAAATTTTTTTTACTTTCTCCAGGGAGCATCAAACATGTTTAAATATTTCTAGGGAGCGTCAAAGGTGTTTAGATTTTTCCAAGGAGCGTCAAATATGTTAAGACTTTTCCAAGGAGCATCAAACATGTTTAGAATTCTCAAAGGAGCGTCAAAAATGTTAAAAATTTTTCAAGGGAGCGTCAAATGTGTTTAGATTCATCCAGGGAGCATCAAACATTTTTAGATTATTCCAGGGAGCGTCAAACTTGTTTAGATTTTTCCAGGGATCTTCAGAAATGTTTAGATAATTCCAGGGAATGTCAAACTTGTTTAGATTTTCCCAGGGAGAGTGAAAAAGGTTTAGAATATTCAAGGGAGCGTCAAACATGTTAAGATTTTTCCAAGGAATGTCAAACATGTCAAACAAGCGGAAAATATGTTTCGCTTTTTTCTTGGGAGCGTACAACTTTTTTAGATATTTCCAGGGAGCGTCAAAACTATTTACATTATTCCAGGAAGCGTCAAACGTTTTTAGAATTATCCAGGGACCGGCAAATATATTTAGAATATTCCAGGGACCAGAAAATGTCTTCAGATTTTTCCAGGGGGCATCAAAACTTTTTAGATTGTTCCAGGGAGCATCAAACGTGTTTAGATTTTTCCAGGGAGTGTCAAAACTGTGTAAATTATTCCAGGGAGCATCAAAATTGTTTGGATAATGACAGGAAGCATGAAACGTGTTTAAAATCTTTCCAGGTAATGTCAAAAATGTTTAGATTTTTCCATAGAGCGTCAAAACTGTTTAAATTATTCCAGGGAGCTTCAAATGCATTAGGATTGTTCCAGGGAGCATCAACATTTTTTAGATGATTACAGGGACAGTAAAAAATGTTTAGACTTTTCCAGGGAGCGTCAAAAGAGTTTTGATTATTCCAGGGAGCGTCAAATGTGTTTAGATTGTTCCAGGGAGCGTCAAAATTGTTTAGATGATTACAGGGAGCGTCAACATTTTTTAGATGATTACAGGGACAGTAAAAAAATGTTTAGACTTTTCCAGGGAGCGTCAAAAGTGTTTAGATTATTCCAGGCAGCATCAAAAGTGTTTAGATTGTTCCAGGGAGCGTCAAAATTGTTTAGATGATTACAGGGAGCGTCAACATTTTTTAGATGATTACAGGGACAGTAAAAAAATGTTTAGACTTTTCCAGGGAGCGTCAAAAGTGTTTAGATTATTCCAGGGAGCGTCAAATGCGTTTAGATTGTTCCAGGGAGCGTCAAAAATTTTTTAGATTATTCCGGAGAGTGTCAAACGTGTTTAGATTTTTCCATGGAGCATCAAAACTGTTTAAATTATTCCAGGGAGCCTCAAACGCGTTAAGATTGTTCCAGGGAGCGTCAAATTTTTTTAGATGATTAGGGGGAAAGTCAGAAATGTTTAGACTTTTCCAGGGAGCATCAAAACTGTTTAGATTATTCCAGGGAGCGTCAAACATTTTTAGAATTCTCCAGGGAGTGGAAAATGTGTTTGGATTTTTCCAGGGAGCGTCAAAAATATTAGATTCATCCAGGGAGTGTCAAACGCATTTAGATTGTTCCAGGGACCGTCAAAAATGTTTAGACTTTTCCAGGGAGCGTCAAAAGTGTTTTGTTTTTTTTAGGGAGCATCAAATCTTTTTAGATTATTCCAGGGAGCGTCAAACGTTTTTAGAATTGTCCAGGGAGCAGAAAATATGTTTAGATTTTTCCAGGGAGCGTAAAAAATGTTTAGATTATTCCAGGGAGCGTCAAATGTGTTTAGATTGTTCCAGGGAGTGTCAAAACTGTTTAGATTATTCCAGGAAGCGTCAAACGTTTTTAGAATTATCCAGGGAACGTCAAATGCGTTTAGATTGTTCCAGGGAGCGTCAAAATTGTTTATATTTTTCCAGGGAGCTTCAAACGGGTTAAGATTGTTCCAGGGAGCGTCAAAATCTTTTAGATATTACAGGGACAGTCAAAAATGTTTAGATTTTTACAGGGAGCGTCAAAAGTGTTTAGATTATTCCAGGGAGCATCAAAAATCTTTGAATATTGCCAGGGAGCATCAAACGTGTTTAGATTATTCCAGGGAGCATCAAAAATGTTTAGATTATTCCAGGGAGTGTCAAATGTTTTTAGATTATTCCAGGGAGCGTCAAATGTTTATAGAATTTTCCAGGGAACAGAAAATGTCTTTAGATTTTTCCAGGGAGCGTCAAAACCTTTTAGATTGTTCCAGGGAGCATCAAACATTTTTAGATTATTCCGGGGAGCGTCAAATGTTTTTAGAATTTTTCCAGGGAGCGGAAAATGTGTTTAGATTATCCCAGGGAGCGTCACACGCATTTAGATTTTTCCAGGGAGCGTCAAAATTGTTTGGATGATGACAAGAAGAATCAAACGTGTATAAAATATTTCCAGGTAGCGTCAAAAATGTTTAGATGTATCCAGGGTGCGTCAAACATGTTTAGATTTTTACAGGGAGCGTCAACAGTGTTTAGACGTTTCCAGGGAGCCTCAAACATTTTTAGGTTATTCCGGATAGTGTCAAATGTGTTTAGATTTTTCCAGGGAGCTTCAAACACGTTAAGATTGTTCCAGGGAGCGTCAAATTTTTTTAGATGATTACAGGGACAGTCAAAAATGTTTAGACTTTTCCAGGGAGCATCAAATGCATTTAGATTGTTCCAGGGAGCATCAAAATTGTTTAGATGATTCCAGTGAGCATCAAAACTGTTTAGATTGTTCCAAGGAGCATCAAACATTTTTAGATTATTCCAAGGAGCATTACAAATGTTTGGATTATTCCGTGGAGCGCCAAACATTTTTAGAACTGTCCAGGGAGCGGAAAATTTGTTTAGATTTTTCCAGAGAGCATCAAAAATGTTTAGATATTTGCAGGGAGTGTCAAAACTGTTTAGATTATTCCAGGGAGCGTCAAACGTTTTTAGAATTATCCAGGGAGTGGAAAATGTGTTAAGAATTTTCCAGGGACTGGCAAATGTGTTTAGATTTATCCAGGGAGCGTCAAACGGGTTTAGACTTTTCCAGGGAGTGTCAAAAGTGTGTAGATATTTCCAGGGAGCGTCAAACGCATTTAGACTTTTCCAGGGAGCGTCAAACACGTTTAGATTGTTCCAGTGAGCATCAAAACTGTTTAGATTGTTCCAGGGAGCGTCAAACATTTTTAGATTATTCCAGGGAGCCTCAAAACTGTTTAGATTATTCCAGGGAGCGTCAAACGCATTTAGATTGTTCCAGGGAGCGCCAAATATGTTTAGATATTTCCAGGGAGTGTCAAACGCATTTAGATTATTCCAGGGAGCCTCAAATATTTTTTGATTATTCAAAGGAGCGTCAAACGTTTTTAGAATGTTCCAGAGAATGGAAAATGTGTTCACATTTTTCCAGGGGCCGTCAAAACTGTTTAGATTATTCCAGGGAGCGTCAAACATTTTTAGAATTGTCCAGGGAGTGGAAAATGTGTTAAGAATTTTCCAGGGACCGGCAAATGTCTTTAGATTTATCCAGGGAGTGTCAAAAGTGTGTAGATATTTCCAGGGAGCGTCAAACACGTTTACATTATTCCAGCGAGCGTCAAATGCGTTTAGATTGTTCCAGGGAGCCTCAAAACTGTTTAGATTGTTCCAGGGAGCGTCAAACATTTTTTTATTATTCCAGGGAGCCTCAAAACTGTTTAGATTGTTCCAGGGGGCGTCAAATATTTTTCGATTATTCAAGTGAGCATCAAACGTTTTTAGATTATACCAGGGAGTGTCAAACGTTTTTAGAATTTTCCAGAGAATGGAAAATGTGTTCACATTTTTCCAGGGGCCGTCAAAACTGTTTAGATTATTCCAGGGAGTGTCAAACATTTTTTGAATTGTCCAGGGAGTGAAAAATGTGTTTAGATTTTTCCAGGGATCGTCAAAAATTATTAGATTATTCCAGGGAATGTCAAACGCGTTTAGATTGTTCCAGGGACCATCAAAATTGTTTAGATGAATACAGGGAGTGTCAAACGTGTTTAGATTTTTCCAAGGAGCGTCAAATGTGTTTCGATTTTTCTCGGGAGCATCAAAAGTGTTTAGATTGTTCCAGGGAGCGTCAAACATTTTTAGATTATTCCAGGGAGCCTCAAAACTGTTTAGATTATTCCAGGGAGTGTCAAACGTGTTTAGATTGTTCCAGGGAGCGCCAAATATTTTTAGATATTTCCAGGGAGTGTCAAACGCATTTAGATTATTCCAGGGAGCCTCAAATATTTTTTGATTATTCAAAGGAGCGTCAAACGTTTTTAGAATGTTCCAGAGAATGGAAAATGTGTTCACATTTTTCCAGGGGCCGTCAAAACTGTTTAGATTATTCCAGGGAGCGTCAAACATTTTTAGAATTGTCCAGGGAGTGGAAAATGTGTTAAGAATTTTCCAGGGACCGGCAAATGTCTTTAGATGTATCCAGGGTGCGTCAAACATGTTTAGATTTTTACAGGGAGCGTCAACAGTGTTTAGACGTTTCCAGGGAGCCTCAAACATTTTTAGGTTATTCCGGATAGTGTCAAATGTGTTTAGATTTTTCCAGGGAGCTTCAAACACGTTAAGATTGTTCCAGGGAGCGTCAAATTTTTTTAGATGATTACAGGGACAGTCAAAAATGTTTAGACTTTTCCAGGGAGCATCAAATGCATTTAGATTGTTCCAGGGAGCATCAAAATTGTTTAGATGATTCCAGTGAGCATCAAAACTGTTTAGATTGTTCCAAGGAGCATCAAACATTTTTAGATTATTCCAAGGAGCATTACAAATGTTTGGATTATTCCGTGGAGCGCCAAACATTTTTAGAACTGTCCAGGGAGCGGAAAATTTGTTTAGATTTTTCCAGAGAGCATCAAAAATGTTTAGATATTTGCAGGGAGTGTCAAAACTGTTTAGATTATTCCAGGGAGCGTCAAACGTTTTTAGAATTATCCAGGGAGTGGAAAATGTGTTAAGAATTTTCCAGGGACTGGCAAATGTGTTTAGATTTATCCAGGGAGCGTCAAACGGGTTTAGACTTTTCCAGGGAGTGTCAAAAGTGTGTAGATATTTCCAGGGAGCGTCAAACGCATTTAGACTTTTCCAGGGAGCGTCAAACACGTTTAGATTGTTCCAGTGAGCATCAAAACTGTTTAGATTGTTCCAGGGAGCGTCAAACATTTTTAGATTATTCCAGGGAGCCTCAAAACTGTTTAGATTATTCCAGGGAGCGTCAAACGCATTTAGATTGTTCCAGGGAGCGCCAAATATGTTTAGATATTTCCAGGGAGTGTCAAACGCATTTAGATTATTCCAGGGAGCCTCAAATATTTTTTGATTATTCAAAGGAGCGTCAAACGTTTTTAGAATGTTCCAGAGAATGGAAAATGTGTTCACATTTTTCCAGGGGCCGTCAAAACTGTTTAGATTATTCCAGGGAGCGTCAAACATTTTTAGAATTGTCCAGGGAGTGGAAAATGTGTTAAGAATTTTCCAGGGACCGGCAAATGTCTTTAGATTTATCCAGGGAGTGTCAAAAGTGTGTAGATATTTCCAGGGAGCGTCAAACACGTTTACATTATTCCAGCGAGCGTCAAATGCGTTTAGATTGTTCCAGGGAGCCTCAAAACTGTTTAGATTGTTCCAGGGAGCGTCAAACATTTTTTTATTATTCCAGGGAGCCTCAAAACTGTTTAGATTGTTCCAGGGGGCGTCAAATATTTTTCGATTATTCAAGTGAGCATCAAACGTTTTTAGATTATACCAGGGAGTGTCAAACGTTTTTAGAATTTTCCAGAGAATGGAAAATGTGTTCACATTTTTCCAGGGGCCGTCAAAACTGTTTAGATTATTCCAGGGAGTGTCAAACATTTTTTGAATTGTCCAGGGAGTGAAAAATGTGTTTAGATTTTTCCAGGGATCGTCAAAAATTATTAGATTATTCCAGGGAATGTCAAACGCGTTTAGATTGTTCCAGGGACCATCAAAATTGTTTAGATGAATACAGGGAGTGTCAAACGTGTTTAGATTTTTCCAAGGAGCGTCAAATGTGTTTCGATTTTTCTCGGGAGCATCAAAAGTGTTTAGATTGTTCCAGGGAGCGTCAAACATTTTTAGATTATTCCAGGGAGCCTCAAAACTGTTTAGATTATTCCAGGGAGTGTCAAACGTGTTTAGATTGTTCCAGGGAGCGCCAAATATTTTTAGATATTTCCAGGGAGTGTCAAACGCATTTAGATTATTCCAGGGAGCCTCAAATATTTTTTGATTATTCAAAGGAGCGTCAAACGTTTTTAGAATGTTCCAGAGAATGGAAAATGTGTTCACATTTTTCCAGGGGCCGTCAAAACTGTTTAGATTATTCCAGGGAGCGTCAAACATTTTTAGAATTGTCCAGGGAGTGGAAAATGTGTTAAGAATTTTCCAGGGACCGGCAAATGTCTTTAGATTTATCCAGGGAGCGTCAAACGGGTTTAGACTTTTCCAGGGAGTGTCAAAAGTGTGTAGATATTTCCAGGGAGCGTCAAACGCATTTACATTATTCCAGCGGGCGTCAAATGCGTTTAGATTGTTCCAGGGCGCCTCAAAACTGTTTAGATTGTTCCAGGGAGCGTCAAACATTTTTTGATTATTCCAGGGAGCCTCAAAACTGTTTAGATTGTTCCAGGGGGCATCAAATATTTTTAGATTATTCAAGGGAGCATCAAACGTTTTTAGATTATACCAGGGAGTGTCAAACGTTTTTAGAATTTTCCAGAGAATGGAAAATGAGTTCACGTTTTTCCAGGGATCGTCAAAAATTATTAGATTATTCCAGGGAATGTCAAACGCGTTTAGATTGTTCCAGGGACCATCAAAATTGTTTAGATGAATACAGGGAGTGTCAAACGTGTTTAGATTTTTCCAAGGAGCGTCAAATGTGTTTCGATTTTTCTCGAGAGCATCAAAAGTGTTTAGATTGTTCCAGGGAGCGTCAAACATTTTTAAATTATTCCAGGGAGCCTCAAAACTGTTTAGATTATTCCAGGGAGCGTCAAACGTGTTTAGATTGTTCCAGGGAGCGGCAAATATGTTTAGATATTACCAGGGAGTGTCAAACGCATTTAGATTATTCCAGGGAGCCTCAAATATTTTTGGATTATTCAAAGGAGCGTCAAACGTTTTTAGAATGTTCCAGAGAATGGAAAATGTGTTCACCTTTTTCCAGGGGCCGTCAAAAATGTTTAGATATTTGCAGGGAGTGTCAAAACTGTTTAGATTATTCCAGGGAGCGTCAAACGTTTTTAGAATTATCCAGGGAGTGGAAAATGTGTTAAGAATTTTCCAGGGACTGGCAAATGTGTTTAGATTTATCCAGGGAGCGTCAAACGGGTTTAGACTTTTCCAGGGAGTGTCAAAAGTGTGTAGATATTTCCAGGGAGCGTCAAACGCATTTAGACTTTTCCAGGGAGCGTCAAACACGTTTAGATTGTTCCAGTGAGCATCAAAACTGTTTAGATTGTTCCAGGGAGCGTCAAACATTTTTAAATTATTCCAGGGAGCGTCAAGCACATTTAGATTGTTCCAGGGAGTGCCAAATATGTTTAGATATTTCCAGGGAGTGTCAAACGCGTTTAGATTATTCCAGGGAGCATGAAACATATTTAGATTATTCCGGGAAGTGTCACATATTTTTAGATTATTCAAGGGAGCGTCAAACGTGTTTAGATTTTTCCAGGGAGCGTCAACATTTTTTAGATATTGCCAGGGAGCTTCAAACGTGTTACGCTTTTTCCAGGGAGCCTCTAAACTGTTTAGATTATTCCAGGGAGCGTCAAACGTTTTTAGAATTGTCCAGGGAATGGAAAATGTGTTTAGATTTTTCCAGGGAGTGTCAAAATTGTTTAGATTTTTCCAGGGAGTGTCAAAACTGTTTAAATTTTTCCAGGAAGCTTCAAATGGGTTAAGATTGTTCCAGGGAGCGTCAAATGTTTTTAGATTATTCCAGGGAGCGTCAAACGTGTTTAGATTATTCCAGGGAGCATCAAACATGTTTAGATTTTTCACAGGAACGTGAAATATTTTTAGATTATTCAAGGGAGTGTCAAACGTTTTTAGATTATTCCAGAGAGCATTAAATGTTTTTTAGAATTTTCCAGGGAGGGACAACTGTGTTTAGATTTTTCCAGGGGGCGTCAAAATGGTTTAAATGATTACAGGGAGCGTCAAAAATGTTTAGATATTTCCAGAGAGCTTCAAACATGTTTAGATTTTTCCAGGGCGAGTCAAACGCGTTTAGATGAATACAGGGAGCGTCAACATTTTTTAGATATTGCCAGGGAGCTTCAAACATGTTACGCTTTTTCCAGGGAGCCTCTAAACTGTTTAGATTATTCCAGGGAGCGTCAAACGTTTTTAGAATTGTCCAGGGAATGGAAAATGTGTTTAGATTTTTCCAGGGAGTGTCAAAATTGTTTAGATTTTTCCAGGGAGTGTCAAAACTGTTTAAATTTTTCCAGGAAGCTTCAAATGGGTTAAGATTGTTCCAGGGAGCGTCAAATGTTTTTAGATTATTCCAGGGAGCGTCAAACGTGTTTAGATTATTCCAGGGAGCATCAAACATGTTTAGATTTTTCACGGGAACGTGAAATATTTTTAGATTATTCAAGGGAGTGTCAAACTTTTTTAGATTATTCCAGAGAGCATTAAATGTTTTTTAGAATTTTCCAGGGAGGGACAACTGTGTTTAGATTTTTCCAGGGGGCGTCAAAATTGTTTAAATGATTACAGGGAGTGTCAAAAATGTTTAGATATTTCCAGAGAGCTTCAAACGTGTTTAGATTTTTCCAGGGCGAGTCAAACGTGTTTAGATGAATACAGGGAGTGTCAAAAATGTTTAGACTTTTCCAGGGAGCGTCAAAAGTGTTTAGATTTTTTTAGGGAGCGTCAAATCTGTTTAGTATATTCCAGGAAGCGTCAAAAATGTTTGGACTTTTCTAGGGAGCGTCAAAAGTGTTAAGACTTATCCAGGGAGCGTCAAATTGTGTTTAGATTATTCCAGGGAGCGTCAAATATTCTTAGATTATTCCAGGAAGTGTCAAAATTGTTTAGATTTATCCAGGGAGCGTCAAATCTGTTTAGATTATTCCAGGGAGCGTCAAGCATTTTTAGAATTGTCCACGGAGCGGAAAATGTGTTTAGATTTTTCCAGGGAGCATCAAATGTGTTTAGATTATTCCAGGGAGCGTCAAACGCATTTAGATTGTTCCAGGAAGCGTCAAACGTGTTTGGACTTTTCTAGGGAGCGTCAAAAGTGTTAAGACTTATCCAGGGAGCATCAAATTGTGTTTAGATTATTCCAGGGAGCGTCAAATATTTTTAGATTATTCCAGGAAGTGTCAAAATTGTTTAGATTTATCCAGGGAGCGTCAAATCTGTTTAGATTATTTCAGGGAGCATCAAGCATTTTTAGAATTGTCCACGGAGCGGAAAATGTGTTTAGATTTTTCCAGAGAGCGTCAAATGTGTTTAGATTATTCCAGGGAGCGTCAAACGCATTTAGATTGTTCCAGCGAGTGTCAAAAATTTTTAGATTATTCCAGGGAGCATTAAAAATGTTTAGATTATTCCAGGGAGTGTCAAACGTTTTTAGAACTGTCCAGGGAGCGGAAAATTCATTTAGATTTTTCCAGAGAGCTTAAAAAATGTTTAGATATTTCCAGGGAGCGTAAATTTTTTTTAGATTATTCAAGGGAGCGTCAAAAAGTTTTAGAAATATCCAGGGAGTGGAAAATATTTTTAGATTATTCAAGGGAGCGTCAAACGTGTTTAGATTTTTCCAGGGAGCGTAAACATTTTTTAGATATTGCCAGGGAGCTTCAAACGTGTTACGATTTTTCCAGGGAGCGCCAAACGTTTTTAGAATTGTCCAGGGAGTGTCAAACATTTTTAGATTTTTCCAGGGAGCATCAAAAATTTTTCGATTTTTCCAGGGATCGTCAAAACTGTTTAAATTTTTCCAGGGAGCTTCAAACAGGTTAAGACTGTTCCAGGGAGTGTCAAATGTTTTTAGATTATTCCAGGGAGCGTCAAACGTGTTTGGAATTTTTCCAGGGAGCGTCAAAAGTGTTTAGACTTATCTAGGGAGTGTAAAACGTGTTTAGATTATTCCAGGGAGCATCAAACATGTTTAGATTTTTCACGGGAATGTAAAATATTTTTAGATTACAGGGAGCGTCAAAAATGTTTAGATATTTCCAGGAAGCTTCAAACGTGTTTAGATTTTTCCAGGGCGAGTCAAAAGTGTTTAGATTTATCCAGGGAGCATCAAACATGTTTAGAATATTCCAGGGAGCGTCAAATTGTGTTTATATTATTCCAGGGAGCGACAAAACTGTTTAGACTTTTCCAGGGAGCGTCAAACATATTTAAATATTTCTAGGGGGCATCAAACATGTTTAGATTTTTCCAGGGAGTGTCAAACGTAGTTAAATATTTCTAGGGAGTGTCAAAGGTGTTTAGATTATTCCAGGGAGCGTCAAAAGTCTTTAAATTGTTCCAGGGAAAGTTAAACATGTTTAGATTATTCCAGGGAGCGTCAAAAGTCTTTAGATTGTTCCAGGTAGCGTTAAAAGTCTTTAGGTTTTTCCAGGTTGCGGCAAACGTGTTCAGATTTATCCAGGGAGCGTCAAACATGTTTAAATATTTCTAGGGATCGTAAAATGTGTTTAGAATTTTCCAGGGGTTGTCAAACGTGTTTAGATTTTTCCAGGGAGCGTCTAAAGTGTTTAAATATTTCCAGGGAGTGTCAAACATGTTTAAATTATTCCATGGCGCGTCAAACGTGTTTAGACTTTTCCAGGGAGCATCAAACATGTTTAGACTTTTCCAAGGACTCTTAAACATGCTTAGACTTTTCCAGGGAGCATCAAAAGTCTTTAGAATTTTCCAGGGAGCGTCAAACGTGTTTAGATTATTTCAGGGACTGTTAAACATGCTTAGACTTTTCCAGGGAGCGTCAAACATGTTTAGATTATTCCAGGGAGCGTCAAAAGTCTTTAGAATTTTCCAGGGAGCGTCAAACTTGTTTAGATTATTTCAGAGAGCGTCAGATGTGTTTAGATTTTTCCAGGTAGTGTCAAATGTGTTGACTTTTTTCCAGGGAGCGTGAAACAAGTGTAAATTTTTCCAGGGAGCGTCAAAAATTTTTAGATTATTCCAGGGAGTGTCAAATATGTTAAGGCTTTTCCAGGGAGCGTCAAACATGTTTAGATTATTCCAGGGACCGTCAAACGTGTTCAGACTTTTAGACTTCAGACATGTTCCCATGATTTAAATGCCACAGAGATCATTTGGGGATTGACGGCAAGGGAAGTTTACAAAAATAACCATCAGTTGATGCCCTTGGTGACGCCATCTTCACAACTTTGAGTAATAATAATAATAATAATAATAATAATAATAATAATAATAATAATAATAATAATAATAATAATACATTTTATTGCGCTTTTCATGGCACTCAAAGACACTTTACATGCAGTTAGAATAAAACAATCAGAGTCCAACTACAATAAAAAAACAAACAATAGAAAACAGAACAATCACACATTAAAACAGACAGACATTAAAAGCAATCTTAAATAAGTGAGTTTTTAAAAGTGTTGAGGTGAGAACAGTGACGGATGGTTGGGGGGAGTGACTTCCAGAGTTCCACCACTCAATAACAATGGAGAACACAGTAATATTAATAAAAATAACCATAGAATGACAGCTTTAATGCTGCTGTCACAATAATGTCAATGCACAAATTGGCAACCACATGTATTTACAAATTAGAGAAGCAAGCACAATACATTTAAAATAACCACCGTTGAAATTCCATAAGATGAATGACATTTTGAGAACTTTCACTGTTGAAGATGTATTTGTGTTGTGAGTCAGGTGACTCTCAGGCAGCTGCAACACTTGTTCTAACTTCATGACAAATTCATTCATCCTTGATACCGGGGGCCCCAAGGTGGCTTTCATAGTGGTTCTCTGGACAGGATTTCTTCACAGAGCAGTTCCTGTACTCAGACTCCACTTCCGCCAGATGACAAGGGGCCAGTTTTTGACTTGGGGGCTTCACCATGGACATCTCTTCATAGATAGGGGCCTGAGATGGCGACTTGACAGCACGCCGTTGTCTTTTCCCCTGGCAGACATCAACACAGGATGAAAATCAATCACTGAGGTTAACACACTCTTGATTTCCTGTGTTAAAATCGATGGGGAGGGGGGTGTTGGGGACTCTCCTTCAGAAACCCCATCCTCATTATATGAATAATATGAAAAATGCCAGTTTGGTATTTCATAATGTGAATTACAGACTAGAATGGGGAGTTTCTCCTTTACACATGTAGTTTTATGAGAAAAACATGCTTACATGTAGCAGCAGTTATGAAACTAGTGTGGTTTTGTGGTTAGCTACAGTCTTAAAGAGGAACTCTATGGCACGCTTTTGACAAACAGGTGCTTCTGATAACAGCCAGATAGACATTTGAGTTCTGTATGACATGAACTTTACTGTATAAACCCATTACTGAACTCACTCGATAAATGATAAAGATCACCAGGAGGAGGATGAAGAGAATGGCCACGGAAGAAGACAAAGTATATATCAGAGCTGAGGAGCTGGTGCATCCACCACACGGTCTGTCTAAAGAGAAATAAAAGCAGAGAAATGATGAAGAGAAGTTGAAAGTGGAAAATAAAAACATTATTTTACTTGAATGTTTCCGTTATTCAGTCATGACACTGTTTTAATTTTGAGAAGGGTAAGTCTAAAACAAATTAAACTGATTTCACAGGTCTAAAATGTTTTAGAAATTATCCGTTTTGGAGATTATACACACACTGATTATACACACACACACACAGACGATGAATTGGAAAATAAAATATGAAAGTGCTGGTTATCTGATGTTCTCAATGTACATAAAGTTTTATTATTACACATAAGTATTGTTTTATGTACATTTATACAATTGATTTACACATGTTCCACTATAAAGCACCTGTAAAGTGAGGGTATTATAATATACACACAGTTCTGAAGTTGATCTAGAAGCTGTGGGGGGGAAAAAAACAAAAAACATCCATTTAGAGTAAAATACATTCTCGTATTAAAAACGGCATTTTAGAAACTACAGACAACCTGAAATTTAGCTTTTTCATTTTTTCTATTAGTGACTCAAACTTTGAAGGGTTTCATTTCTTTTAATCTACACGTACTTTACTTGTAGACCACCAGTCTTTTCAACACTGGGAAAATGAAACTTCAGTTTTTAATCCTAAACACCCCCTAGTGACCACATATCTAAAATGTTCAATCATATTTTAATCTTTAATCCTATCAATACACATAAACAATTCAAGTAAAATAGAGTTTCAGATGAGATGTGACTCATTTAGATGTTCAGAGGCTGCGTAGTGAATCTGTAAACACCGTCATCTGTAATATTGACTCATCAGTAAAAACACTTATATTTTGATAAATTACACTAATTGCAGTATTTTGTTGAAATAGTCCCTTTTTCTTCATTTGATGTAACATTTGAATGTTGTACTTTTATGAACAACAACAATATCATAAATTGTGATAAATGCTTTGGGAAAGGTTAGATATAGAGAAAAAAATATTTGAAAGTCACCATAAAATTTACTCTAGGTCTTCATGGCATAAATGCATCATCACAATGTTGAAAAGAGGGCTGTTTCACTAAGCTCATTGGAAATTGACTTTTTAAAAATGAAGAAATACCTTTTTCTTTGGACCTGATACTGTGGTTAAGAAACCGTTCTCTTCCGTTTGGTGGAAGTGGGTTAAATGGGTGGGTGCACACAGAAACATCATTTTCCATTCATATTAGTCTTAGTCTTAGTACAATACAAACTATTTTTATAATAATAATAATAATTCTTTTGATTAGAAAGTTACATTGCTCTTATATTGTAATTGTGTGTCCTATTTCATATAAAACTGTACATTTTGTAAAATCCTGAAGTCATATTTTCATATTGTACCCAGCAGCCACACACGAACACGGTCACAACTACAATTACATGTCATATATATTATAATAAACATACCTGGACTGATTATTATTTTTAATAACTGGGTATTGATTAAGAAATGACTTAGTTCCTCAATGATGTAGATAGTTTCCTGCTCTTACTGTTACCAAAGACATAAAAGTAACTAAGAAACAAAAGAAGGAACATTGCAATTGTGAAACAAACTTGCATGTGTGTTTCCCACAACACCAGAGCTTGCACAATAAAATCACTAGACACTTCAAACATAGAAGCAGTGCCAGTGAGAAGGTAATCACAAAAATGTATGTAATGATGATTCCAGATGTGCTGTAATGACAGACGTGGTTATGAATATGATGGATGCTCACTTTTACATCATGCTCCCAGCCAGCATATCCATGTGGGACTCAGAAGGGTCACATTTGGGCTGCATGTAAGGTTTGTTGTTGTTTGTGGTTTCCATGGTGATCCCAAATGTGTTTACCCATATCAGTTTCAAAAATTACAAATCTGAATATCTAATATTTATTTCTCACGTGACATTTATCTGTCAACATTTACTTCTCATGTTATTTATTATTCTCATGTTTCACAAATATCTTAGTTACCTCCACCAAGGAGGTTATGTTTTGGCCAGAGTTTGTCTGTCTTTGAAATTTATTCTCCATTTACAGCAATTTAAAATTTCTAAGTGATCCACAATCCAGGATCTCTTTTCCGGATCACCACCAAAATTTAATCATTTGTTCCTTGTGACACTCCCAACACATCTGGAAAATATCCTCAAAATCTGTCCGTAAGTTTTTGAGTTATGATGACCCCAAACCCACCCCGATCACCACCAAAACCTCATAATTTCCAGATCTGCCTATTACCGATCTACCCTGTACATTTAATCAAGATCCATCCATAACTTTTTGAGTTATCTTACTAACTAAGAGACAGAAAGATAAACTCCAGCAAAAACAAAACCTCCTTGGTGGAACTCTCTTCAGTTGAAGGGGGGAGGTCTGCCTTGGTGGAGGTTTGCACTCTCAGAGTGCTTTTCTATTTTACAATATGTTTTATTTTTATTGTGAATAACTGGCTTGTACTGAACCTGAGAGCTCTACCTCAGTTTTGTTGTACTTGGTACAATGACAATAAAGAGGTTCTGATTCTGATTTGAATTCTAATGTGGACAAACACATGTGGGACCATGATGAAAACTACTGTCAAATCCATATGAGACCCTTATATGCAGCCCATATGTAATCCTTCTTAGACCCACATGGATATGCTGGCTGGTTCTAAAGCATTTACCAAACTGGGCTCGTCAATCATGACAGACTGTTAGTGTTCGTCTTCTGTTTTGATTTTTAAAAGGCTGTGAAACATGTTAGTCGAAGTCCCGACTGTGACATAACCCACCTTGCACAGACACAAAGAAGGCCCGCCTCCCCAGCTGGGTGCTGGGAGGCCTGCCCTGCAGCAGCAGCTGGCAGCTGTACAGGCCACTGTCCTCCGGCTGCAGCTGCTGCAGGCTCAGGTTGTATGTGATGCCGACAGGACCAGGAGCCAAGGAGAGGTGGACTCTCTCTACAGGGAACCCAGACGGTGAAGGATGGCCGTTGTTGTGGTGCAACTTTGAGTGATACAGCACTTCCACCGGCGCTTGGCCCCTCTGCCTCTTCAAAATCACACCCTCTACGACTGAGGTGTCCCCAAGTGGGGGGGTACAGGGGAGCACAACTGAGGCCCCAGCACAAGTGCTTACTGGCTCTAACTCCATGGAGCCAGAGGCATCTCCAAAAGGGAAAAGGAATCAAACTTCACTACTTTTGCTTTTCTCTCAGTATTTCAAAGAGTGAGAAACATTTAAGGATACACACACTACAGACAGCATGCATTAGGTTAATGAATCCAGTATAAACCGAAAGTACAACTTTACACTAATTTATTATAGTCAATCCAGACAGTCAAATAGGTTTAATTATGAGTTTCAATATTTGTAGTGTAAGTGGTGTTACCTAGTCTATGGCCTGACGAACGGTAGAATCATAGTAAGAGCTAAACTCATGGTCAAAGTTTAACAAAAGTGTGAATCATCAGCAAGATGTGGTTGGTATGAGGAACAACAAAATGTTTAGGTCAATTCTTAGGAAATCCTGAGAAACCACATGGTGCTCATGAGGAAGGAAAAAAGAGTAAACATTTTAATTCATGAGAAGTAAATATTGATTCTAATGCCTTTCAGCAGTTTTCAATTTCTTGCGGGTGCTTGATTGAAAAAAATATCCTTTTAATGAAGGAACATATATCCTCATTTTTTTGCCAGATCGTGTCTTCATTAGACAGTTTAGCCTTTGCCTTTCAGTTGAAGGGGATTTGATTAGAATAGTAGGTGAAAGTGCACTTATAATCTCTTATGAAGTTGACTTTTACTCAACACTGGAAATTGTAGGAAAAAAAAACGCTCTCTTGTTTTTCTTCTCCAAATGTCAACTTCCTACTCATGTCAGATCAGTACAAACATCAACACTCACCAGCATGAACCAGGAGGAAGAATTCAGTATTTCCACGTATGTGGATGTCTGTTGGAAAGTTTTCCACATCAAACTCGCAGTAGTATCGACCTGTGTCAGAGGCCCTCAGCTCAGAGATGGTGATGGTCACAGAGCAGCTGGTAGGTGACCCATTCAAACTGAAGCGATTTTTGGAATCTGAAAGGAACACCTCATGGTTGGTGTCCTTATGCTTGTAGAGAACTCTAGAAGATTGTTGCCATGTTCTCATCAGGGTGATGCCAAAAGGCAGAGGTGTAGTTTTGTTAACAACACAGATGAAGTCCACAGATTCCCCCTCCTCCCTCTCCAAGTACTCACTGCACACTGTGTAAAAACAGAAACATCCATTTTAAAAGACATTTCCTCAAGAAATTATTTCACTTGAGATGCCATTTGTAAAAAGTCATCTCATTAATGAAAAGTAATAAAGAACATCAAGATTTGTAGTCCATGCCGCATCTCGTCATCTGAATCTGCTTTATCCTCACTAGGGTCCCTGGCAGGTCATGGGGGTCCCATCTATGTGAACATATATAGGCAACCATTCACACCTATGGGCAATTTTACATTAACCAATTAACCTATCAGTGCATGTCTTTGGATGGTGGGAGGAAACTGGAGTACCTGGAGAAAACCCACACACATACGGGGAGAACATGCAAACTCCACACAGAAAGGTCTGGTGTGGGATTTGAACCAGGGACCACCCTAAGTCCATGAAAAAAATTTAATTGTACACAGGATTTGTATCCTCTGAGACCCATGAAAGTCAGTTTTTTTCCAGGTCCTTCTTTGTTCATGTAATATCCTTTATATCTGTGAAAAACTTGTCCCCTGCAGAGAAAGAAAATCACGGTTCTCAAGATGATATGTGCGGGAAACAAAAAATGATACATACACACACACACACACACACATACATATATATATATATATATATATATATATATATATATATATATATATATATATGTATTACAACATGTTTTGGTAATTACATAAAAATTAAAACTAGTGAAGATGAAGAAAATAGTACTGAATAAAAACCAACACATTTTGAAAACTTAACCGTCCATTAAAATTAATCACTTGGTAAACTACCACAGCATTGCTTATGTAATATCTTCTTCAGGCCGGCTGTCTCGTTGGCTGTGTCGTTTGAAATAAACATTCACATAACCTGGTAAATACGCTTCATTAACTGACTGTGAAGATGACATACAACATCCATGTTTATTTATTCCATAACTTATTCCACTAAGTATTTTTTAAATATTTTCTCTCCTTACATTTCTACTTTCTTTTTCCAGGACATTTCTGTAGACAAACTGTATATATTGTCTCTAACAGGACTGGCAGATAAGACCACAGAGACATGGTTGGACAGTCTGGACAGGCAGGCAGAAAACATTACTCCCAAAGAGGCTGCTTGGAGAATGTTGAATCCAAAGCCAGATTTGGAAGTATCTTTGCACTTTGGCGGCCAGCACTGACCAGCATTAGAACAAGCAGCGCCGTAGCTCCGCAGACGCACATACGCACTGCATACCAATTTTCCCAAGAAAAGGGGTGAATCTGCTTCATGCCCCTCTCTCCAGTCTCATGGTGCCCCCTCCCCTCCCAGTGGTCTGTTCGATTATGCCTCATTCGCAATTTGGTGAACACATGTGGTGTGCGAATATGGCCTCGAAACGGCAGCAAGAGTCTGGAGCTGAGAAGAGGAAAAAAAAGAAAAAGCGAGATGAAGCTCATGTGTCGCTTGTCGCAATGTTAAAATAAAAAAAGCTCATTATTGTAGTTTGTTTTACGTTGTGGATATGAATGGACTACTAAAAGCAACTCATACACTCACTCACGTTAGCAATCGTGAGGGTAACATTTCCCTCCTCTGGTTCCGTATCATTCTGACGTTTCGGGACACACATCATTACAATGTTATTTATCGCAGTTTTACTCCATGTTCATTGTATTTACCGGTTCAACGTTTAAGCATACATTCTCTTTATCGAGAGGATACCCATTCCCAACTTGAATAGTGGATATTTAATTCACAATCATCACATATTGTAAGGCGGGCGGAATTAGGAGACGGGCGGCTAGCTGGCCAACGTCATACTATTTCTGATTAACCCTAAATTTGGTTTGGTCAGCGATGCAGGTTTGCTTTGTATCATGCTGCATTTCAGGATATCTATAAATAGGATATCTATTTATGACATCTGAACACATAATTAGTTATCTTCCGTCTTCATGTTCATAGATAAAGGCTGTTGGTGGAACTGTAATATGAAACCTATATCTTTCAGTAATGTAGATTTCTTACCTGCGCATTTATATCCAATTATGTAGGCCTACAGCATGTGTATATTGTCATTTGCCATTATGGAATTCTATACATGTCAAATATAGTTTGTAATTTTAAAATGTACAATGATTTACACATAGGCTTACTTAATTTATTAGTCTTATTAACATGCCTACTGTGGATTCAAAACTGTATATCTGTAAAATCTCTGAATATTTTCTTTTGTATGTCTGAATACAGGGTCAATGCTTAAATATGTGCAAGGAGGACCTCAAGGTCAAGAGGAAGATTTGGATCAACCATCCACCAGCAGTTCCAGCCCAGGACATCAACCACCAGCCATTGTAGACCCTGCAACAGTCCCCAGCCCAGACCAACAACAACAACCATCAACCCCCAGTACAGGTGCTGGCACAGCTCCACACACAACCACCACTGAAAGCCTGAGTCCTGCCACTGAAAGACCATCAGCAAGTGACACTGTGGAGACATGTGTGCCCCCTTCAGCTGATCCTGCTCTTTGGCCAGCTCACATTGTAGATGCTGATCGTGTCGAAATTGTGCGGAGAGGTCCTTTTAATGTCAGCTCTGATTTTAATTTTCCAAAGGGGCCTGACGGAAGAGCATTTCACACTAGCCTTAAGTTAAAAATTCTTTTTGGATTTCTCATGTTTGTTGACAGTGTTATGTAAATAAACAAATTGCACTGAGAAATTCAAAATTTTTTTTTTTGTTGGTTTTTTTTAGGTTGGGGGGGGGGGGGGTACCACAGAGCATTTGTGCTTAGGGCACCCAAATGGTTAGCAACGGCCCTGAGAACAAGACAACACAAAACATTCCCTGAGGTCATCTACCTCCATAGTTACACATCTCCACAATGGTTTGACAGTGTGTTTGTGCGTGTGCATGTCCACACTGTCCATGATGAATTCTTCTCCTCACTACATATTTTGAAAAAGGTGAACAGAGGGTAGTTGTAATTGACCATGGAGGGGATGATTAGAGTGAAGTTTTAAACCGTACATGCACCTTGGTCTGTAGTTTGCTACTACCTGACTTCTCTTAAAATATAATAGAATGGTGACTAAACTTTTTTAGGTTATTTTTGGGCACATAAATATGGATGTATGATAATGTATACATACCAGTAATGCGCAGGTTGACCCGAAGTGAGTGGGTGCCCACGGTCACTCACAGTTATGGGACTTTGAAAAATATTTTTCATGATATTCGGGTTGCAGCCGGTCGGGTCATTTTAGATAAACATTAAAATAACCTGTTAAATACGCTTTATTAACTGAAGAAGTTTTATATATATATATATATATATACCTATTTAATGGACAACACGTTTGGCCCTTCTTTGGAAATGTCCTTCCATCACCGGGAGATATTGTTTCAACATTTACACCCATTGTTGTATATATATATATATATATATATATATATATATATATATATATATATATATATATATATATATATAAATGATAGTATAAATACAACAAACAGTGATCAAACAAATTAGTATTACATTTCTCTGCTGTAAAACAAACACTTACCACTCTGTGTGATGAACAGTGTCCAAAGACAGATCAAGTACTGGATCCAAGTCATCTTTAAAAACCACCAGTGTAGAACTAATTCAGAGCCAGAAGAACGTCATGGATATATATCATAACAGCACAAGACAAAAGTCAAAGCTGACAGAAGTGGAGGTTTTTTTTTTAACTGAATGAAACCAAGAGGAACTTGAAGAGGCTCCACCCTCCAACCTCAAGAAGCAGCTCAGTCACTTAGACCCTGAACAATGAGTGCTCTTCAAGTGTTCAACAGATGTGCATCAACCCTTAAAAAAACATTTTTGTTAATTTTTCTCTATATTTCTTCTTCTCCAAGTGATTTATTGCCATATATTTCATATTCTACTCTGTATTTGTATTGAAAATCATGCATTTTCTTGTAACTGATCATATAGGTCCAGGGTCTTGTCTCCTCATATGAACCCACTTTATCCCCACCAGGGTCGTGGGGGTCACTGGGGGCCTAATCCAGCTACAAAGGGCGAAGGCGGGGTACATCCTGTATAAGTCACCAGTTCATTGCAGAGCTGAACAAATATAGATAAACAATCACTCTCACACCTATGGACAATTTTAGATTAACCTATTAACCTATCAGTGCATGTGTTTGGATGGTGGGAGGAAACCCACGCAGACACAGGGAGAACATGCAAACTCCACACAGAGAGGTCTGGTGTGGGAATCAAACCAGGGTCCTTCTTGCTGTGAGGCATGAGTGCTAACCACTGCACCACCGTGCCGTAGATCAGGGGTGTCCAACTGGGTTGTCGGAGGACAAAGACTCGACTCTGACCGACGCCTCCCTCCCCTCAGAGCCAACATGGATGACATCACCACCCTGACTACCACCGTCCCATGCACCAGGAGGCTACTTAGAAAGCTTGAGGAGAACATCGACTGGGCCCGCATGAAGATCAAACCATCTAAAGTCACGCAGCATCTCAGTGGTGAAGGGAGTGCTCACTGACTTGCGGTTCTTCATCGGTGATGACCCAATCCCCACTATATCTGAGCAGCCAGTTAAAAGCCTTGGAAGGCTCTACGATGCTAGCCTGAAAGACACAGCTCAGGTAAAGCAAATGCATAATGACATCAAAGCAGGCCTACAGGCGATTGACAAAACCCAACTACCTGGGAAGCGAAAGGCCTGGTGTTTCCAGTTTGGGTTATGGTTAGCTGTCAAAGCTGCATCAGAGGCCGCAGAAAGAAGCAGCCAGTGACTCTGGATGAAGAGAAACAACTCCAGTTGGGCCCCCAAGTAGTTTGACAGGAGGTACGCAAATCAGCTTAGGCTTGGCTCAGGGAGCAGGACGTCCCTGCCAGGTACAATCCTGTCTCTCATGGCTAATTGGATTTCGGACGCAAGCTGAGGTCTGATCACCCTACAGCTGGCCGCCTCTGGAGAGGGTGTATAATGTTTAAAGGCCGAAACACCCTATGACCCAGAGGAACACTACTGAGGATGCGTCCCGTAAATTTCAATTTCAACTTCAATTCTTTCCACAACCTCTATCAAGTCTACCGTCCACTAACAATTATTTGCAGGTGCTCGCACAAGAAACTATATCCCATCTTGTGTTGTTTGGAATCTGAAACAGTTCCATATTCAGCGCAATATGATCTCAAAAGGGCCAGACCAATAGAATAGCTGTAAAAAGAATGAAATTATATTATGTTATCTGTAATGTTTTCCTCAAAATGTGAGTAACATCAACAACTTGACGAGTCTTAAGGAAAAGAAGAGTAATTTTAACAATTTTCTGCCTCAGTCTATCATTTGCACATGTGCAGAACTACTTTCATTTCAATTACAAATACACAAAACATTTAGTAAAAGGCAGAATATTTGTGAAACTACACTTCTATTCAGTGATATAATTTCAGAAACAGAAAGGACCGAAATGCAAAACAGAGTCAGAGATACAGTTTTACAATATTTATTAGCTAAATTCGTGTTAAACACTAGCCGTCTCTCTTCCTCTCTGTGGTTTGTGAGGTAAACACATTCTCTGTAGCGTGCAGTAACTGCAGCACAAGAGGCAAAAATTGGGGTCATCAAAACTTGCTGGGTACACACACACACATATATATATATATATATATATATATATATATATAAATAAGCTATAATATATGTAACATAGCTAGTATTATATTATGACATCATGTAGTGTCAGTATAATGTCCTCGTAAGTGGACATCAGGCCCTTGTAGAACAAAATATGATATTGTGGTCTGGACAACAGAAAATGTGAAGTCCATATATGTAGACACCAGGTCCTCGGCAGTTAAATGTTTTCTATAGATGGTAGAATGTAAGAAACCTTCTGTATCTTTGTATATTTCCAAATCTAGAAAGCAAATATTGTCTTTGATGTTTTCATTTTTGCCATTGAGGTAAGCATGGAAAGACAGAAGTTCCATTTCAGAACCAACCCAAAAGAAGAAGCACATCATCTATGTACCTCCCCAAATAGATTTTTTTTTCTTTTTAAATCAGGTTATTTGATATTCGAGCCTTTGTCCTTCTTAAGCACACACACATATTTTAATCAAATATCAATTAACATGGAGTTACACTTTTGTATCATACCTGATGTGTTACATCTCAATTGTTAAATATTTTTGAATGAACAAAAACATAACACCAATATGTCTAACAAATTAATAATTCCTTTTCAAAATGGTCAAAGTTCTGCCTCCTTATTAATGACGGTCTTGTTGTGTCACTGGAAAAGCTTCTGGTGATTTAAATTAACCAGTGGATTATCCATGTAACTAACTGTATACATCAGACTTTTTAAGTAAAAAGTCATTGATCATGTAGACCAGGGATTTTCAAAGTGTGGGATAGTGAGCCTCCCCTAAAAGAAGCTGTTTTCCCCCATCTTTATATATTTTTTTTTATATATTTTTAAACATCTTTACTCTCAACTTAATTTCTGTCTTTTTAAAAGACATTTCAACATATTTAAACACATTTTAACATTTGTTTTCAACATCTTTAATAAAAATTTTACATGTGTCTGTTTTTAACACCACCTACTTAACATTTGTGTTCTCACCTTTTAAAAAAATAAATAACATGTGCTTTTTAGAATAGATTGTATTGACCTTGCACACAAGTTGCAATGAAATTGCACATCTTAACACATCTTGACATTTTCACTTCAGGTGTGATTTTCCTTCTCACATAGCTAACCGCATGTTTACAGGGGGGTTTTTTTGTTTGTTTTTTTTATATTCAGGCATTTTTTCCCTCTTTCTGTATCTCCCCTGCAGCTCTCTGGCGCCCCCCAGAAGAGCACCTCACTACTTGAAAACCCTTGATATAGACAGCCTCAAAACATGTTCGGGTTGAATGTTCTGTGATAATTTGTCACCAGGAGCTGCAAAGTTAACCTTAACTTGTTCTTAATTTCAGTATAAACTGTCAGGTTGGAATGCATTGAAATAAGAACATGACTTTCTTTGTAGCTTGTACATTTCCCAGATACATTTAAACACAATACAAACAAGTTTATGGCAACGTAACTTACTATATATTTTTAAGGTACTGAATGGAAATCCAAGACCTTTAAGACCCTATAGTAAACTTAATATATAGGTAGGCCCTAATCTTAATTATTTTCAAATCATACAATTTAGATTCAGTTTTCATGATTATAATTCAGTTTCTGGTGGCACATATTTCAAATCATTTAACACTGAAGTTAGTTTTAGATGTTATTTTTCCTTTTCGATTTATTTATTTCCATGTATTTAAGTTTCCTTGTGGATGTGGAATTTCTTTCACCCACTTATATTTTAAATGTAGTCTATGTCCAGCTATGAAATAGACTTCATTTATATATATATATATATATATATATATGAATGACAATTCTGTTTTGTAAAAGCCTTTTAATTTGTAAGATTTGTTGAGTTAAAAAAGATGGGGTGTGGGAGCAGGAGTATATAAGTTGTACTTCATCCTGATTCTATTTGAATGTCTTTTTTTTTTGTACTTTATATTTGTATTCTTTTAATGTTGGAAATTAAAACAACCATTTGTTTACATGTTGTATGATTATTACTGAAGAAACTTGTTCTGGCTGCCATAAACTGGAATCATCCCCTCAGCAAACTACTTATACATTTATTTCCATTTTGTGCAACTTCTGCTTTGGACAGGACACTCAATAATACTTCAAATTTCAATTCGATAACATAATATTTTCAAAGAAACGTGGCTACAAAACGACTCATCTTTTTCAGCTTGCTTCATCTAGCTGATGTCCAACATGAAACATATTCTAGAGCTGCATCACCCAGTTACTACCTGCAGAGGGCACACTTGTTTCTAAAAATTAACATGTTTCAGCATGAACATTAGATTTTAAACCTATAAAGAAAAACGTGGCAGCAAGAATAATGGAATTGGTTTATTCACAAACATTGATCTGACAGCATCACATTCTCAGTCTACTTGAAATTACTTTGTACAAAACCTGTTCAGAATGTCCATCTACAACTTTTATACAAATTCATTTGATGTAGAGGATTGAAAAGATGACCCCTTAAAAACCAACAGGCTGGACTTGATCTAAAATATGTACAAATAACTTTCAATGTGCATCACTTTCTCCTTCTCCAGTAGTGTGAGCTTCATCCACATAATGAATTCTTTTATAAACACTTGAACTGGATGCTAGGTCTTTGTCCATACATTAAGGATGTATTCATCACCCTTACGCAACTAGAAACAATTTTAATTTACTGACCCTTAAAACAAATTGCTACTTACCACTTCACATGGGACAGGGTGATGGCTTTCAGACTGTACACTATGCATTTAAGCATCAAACTCTTTGGACCATTTGATGAAAGGTCACTTGGGTCAGAAAATCTTACATTTCTGTTTGGCTGAGTTTGATACTTACAGATACTTTTACAAAGCACGACTCAAATAATACAAGGCCCAACACCCAGTTGTACATGATAAGACCCACACTATAATGAACAGCAGGTACTTACTGGGTTTAACTGACCTGTCGTGCCAGCTCAGTAGGTTTAAAGGCTGAAAAGCTGATGGATGGGCTACAGACAACAAAAAACAAATACAGATCAGTAAGTGATATGTGCCACACTGAAGACCAGCAAGTGTGTATTGCACTGCTATAAAAATCAGTGTACACTATAGACTGGATGACAAGGAACCTTTAATGCCATCTCTACACAAATGTACTTTCAGATTACTTCCTAAACAAGTAATCTCAAACTGATAATTTGGCACATGACAATAAAACCATAACTAAAATAGACCCAAACAAAACCATCTAAATATAAAACCATCCACCCAGCAACACAGACTAGCACTGCAGTAAACACCAGTTTCTCAAAATATGGGCATTAGTTTATCCCAATTGATGTTAATTCTAAAACTGTTAGTCTGCATCACAACTACACAAATAAATGGAACAGATTGTGCCATAAAAAGCTGCATTTTTTTTTTCCTTAATTCCATTCTGCTTCAACTGGGGGCCCTGCCATCAACAGCTCAAAGGATACAAGCATCAAAACTCACATTGAAATAAAACCCTTTTAATCCTGAAAAACAGGGACTGGGATTTAATGCAGAGCTACCGTTTTGTTAGGCGTTTTTTTTTTCCATTTTCCTTCGCCACTTATATGTTGTATGATAAGACATCAATTTGCATGCACGTTTGACCAAATACATAAATGAATAAATATCCAACATAAATCAAGAACATCAGTTCTCTGACTGCTGTTCAGCTCAATTTTAAATGACAGCATGTACCAAAAAAAAGTTTACTTAAAAAAAAACCCAAACAAACAAAAAAAAAAAACAACATTTCAGATGTCCATATCTGAGGAGAAATGAACAATGATTTATTTTGGACACAAAATGTCTTATTCTACAAATTCCAAAACATGTTATATCCAAAATAAATCCTTTAAAGTATAATTTCTCCTGACCATGTAGTCACATCAATATGCATACCTCAAATGTCTTTTTTTTTTTTTTAGGGGGGTGGGTGTACCCTGTATAATTTAATCTGCAGTTATTTACATAATGTTAGGAAACATGCAGTACTGTGAACCACAAGTTGGCCAACATCTCATTTCTGGGATGGAAGAATCCAAAACATAAAGACAATATTCTATGGATAAAAATACTTCTTGTATGTGTGTGCGTGTTAATGTGCAGTCTTTAACAGCTGTACCATATACCGTGGACTCCCCCAAAAACTGATGATGGCAAACTTGGTATTGAAATAACTGGTTAAATCCTCAAGTTAATGTCTAGAAATGAAACACCAGTACAAACCTTCATGACTCACCTCCACGTACGTCAGGACAAACCAGCATTCGATTTCAAGATGGATTTTATTACAACAGATTCATAAAACATTACAAAGGATGTATACAGGTACCCTTTAAACCAAGTATTAAAAACAAACCTGAAATAAGAATAAAGCTAGAAACTGATGAGTAATTGATTTATTACACTAATTAGGAATCATGTTTAACACTGAGACCCTCACCAACCATCGTTGGGGACGCAAGTCCAACAGCACCTAAGCATGCTGTGAGAGCCTCAATTAATCTACCAAAGAAAAAAACATAATATTAATCGAATGTTTACAAGAGGAACTTGCCTTTGTAAGGGGAAAGTATGTTCATGTTACTCCAGCAGCTTCAAAAGAAATATGAAATCATTTAACACATTTTTACTTCTATGAACCTGAGTGAAACCTATGGGGAAAAATATTGTCACATATAGTTGAATAACAACAGAATAACTGTCACGATCTTGTGTGGTGTTCGGCTATTCAATAAAGATGTTACATTAAATGTCCATGAGTTGTAACACATTATTTGTCTTCACCACCACTGGTCTTACTGCTGTTTGCTTGCAGCTACGAAGTTTTGAAAAAGCACAAGGATGAGAGAAAGGTGTTAACCTCAAACCTAATGTGGTGGTTGCTTTGAAGCTTCAGTAGCGCCCAGCCGGGGACATAACAGGCGGCCTCATGCCCATGGGAGGCCCTCCTTGGTAAGGGGGAACCAGAGGAGGACCCTGCCCATATGGAGGCATCCCTCCAGGCATGTAACCTGGCATGCCCTGTGGAGGAGCACCATACTGACCTGCAAAGAACAGACAATGATCACAATGGTGCTCACTGAAGTAATCATTCGACCTTAAATAAATGGCAGTCTAAAACAAGTATAGCAACAACGGAAGTGATAAACATCGCTGGGACTCACTTTCAGAGCAGCAGTGAAAGACAATCAAATGTCAAACTATTACAGCAGCTGTAATTAAAAGCTGTCATGTTAAACATCATGGTCATCATGTTCTTGGATTTAGCTTTACTGGAATTCTTATAACAAAGCAAGAATAATAAGAGGAAAATGGTTAACAAGCAGCCAGGTAAACATGGTGCTGTGTGTTTCAGCACTGTGTGGGGAGCAAGGACAGTAAATGAGCCTTGTTTTGAGTGCAACATACAGCACCACTGCTTAACAGATCATTAGTATACTAGCTACTACTACAGAGGTGGAACATAAAGAAAGTTTGATTTATTATAGTCTTAACTGATTGAGCCAAGTTATTGAAGTGACAAATTTTCCTTAATTTTCAAACTTTTGCTTACCATGCATGGGATGCCTCATGCCAGGCTGCTGTGGTGGCATTCCTTGCTGTGGGGGCATCATGCCGCCCACAGCTGCCACTGGGGGAGCAGCCACATGAGCCTGGCCCGGTCTAGGTAGAAGACGCTGGTAACGTGGCAACTGGGCCTTCATCTCTTCCTGTTGGTACACAACACACAAAACAGACATTAAGCCTAAAGAAACATTTCTAGGGCCCTTTTACAACACAAACAACAAAAATGTAGGAAAAGTGAGTACTAATATCATGGGGGTGTGATTTCAAGCTTTGACCAGTCTTCAGTATGACCACAAAAGCAAATACTCAAAATGTGCAATCTAAATACTCTGGTTAACAATATTTCACAATTTAATTTAATGTTAATCTTGTGATAATGATATTTCGAGTTAGACGATTCAATATTACACAATACTCATATCTTCTATCACTATGCAAAATGTACTTATACGTATCAGCCATTACTTACTGTGAAAAGGGAAAAACGGAGAGCTCAAGCTACTTACCAGTGAGATATCCTCATCAGGGTGGATCAACTTACTAGTTGCACTCGTGGTGGTGAGGGTGGCAGGCTTACTGGTCACTGTGGCAGGGGGTTTTGCCACAGTGCTGCTAGAGGGATTAGAAGTGGAAGAAGAGGAAGAAGAGACAGAGGGCTGGGTGTAGGCAGGGAATGTTGCTTTGGGAGGATCAGAGGCTGCTGTGCTGTGGGAATTTGAAGCTGCAGCTCCTGAAGCGCTCTGCTGGGCCTGTGCAGAGAGACAGAGCGGTAATTCAGGAAAATAATTAAGTTCTGTACCTTTTCCCCACTTTCTACACAGGGGTAAGACTATTTCTTAAAACTACCTTGGATATTATCAGGTATCAACCCCTCAAACATTAGCATTTTTCATTTCCCTATCATGGTAAATGCAATTCAACTCCAACTGTATTTTGAAAGAAATTCACAACAAATTATGGATGGTTACCAAATCAGGACTTTGTCATACTGGAATGCAAAAGCCCATTCGCCTTCAGCTGTTACTGCAGACACTCAAAGTGTGGTTGGAAAAAGAAAACTGAGTCCAAAGTCACTGAATGCATGATAGGTTGTTATTGCAAAATTCAAGCTGCAAAGTTAGGAGAGCCGAAGGATGCAAGTCATGTCATGAAAGACTAAAAATGAATATACATACTTTGTTACACCTTACTGTGTTAGAACACATGCAGAAAAGCTCAAAGACAGCAATGTAGGATGGATGCTAAGGAATAATAATACTCTGACACATTAAAACTGTAGTTGAATTAGTAACATAAAAGGTTTACAATACAGATAGTGTTAGTCATGTCCCTTGTTTATAGCTGGTGAATTTACAGGCTCAGATTTGACAAATAAGCAACATGCTGCTGCCACAGTCCAAGTCAAAGTCCTATCTGTGAGCATACTTGTGTGTTAGGAAAGGGAGGCTGAGAGGCAGACTGAAGGTCTGCAGGTGGAGAAGAAACAGTTGCTGTGCTGCTGTGAACACCAGAGCCCATCTGCAGCATGGTAGAGAGGAGATCACAGCATCGGAATGTGACATGTCCACATAATCTAACCAAGTTCAACTATAAATACAATTTACTATGGACAGGTGGCACTGATGGTGACATGGGAGTGAGGAAGAAGGGGAAGAACAATGGACTACAGAAAATCTGTAGATGGAACACCAAAAATCAGACAACTTTAAAACAAAACCAGTAAATATTGATATATACCAAATGGAGTTTAATTGCTTAGAAGCAGACAATTATATCCATTTAAAAAGCTGAAACAAACATTTAACTCTGAAAGATGTGCAATGGAAAAAAATCTGTAGCATAATTCCCACCTGTGCTGCACTGGGAAAAAGAGGCTTGGTAACAGCTGGCTGGGCTGCTGCTGTTGCTGGTCGACTGGGTATTGCTCCGGCTGCTGGAGCTGGAGCCATGTGGGGCATCCCTGGTCTTGGAGCCATGTGAGGTGGGATTCCTGAGGACCAGATTTCACAAATTTGTCAATTTAAGAGATTCATTTTCAGTTTTAACCTATTTGAGATTAATTGTTTTAAAATGCAATTTTGATTAAGATTTCAAAAAAGCTGTCTATTTCATTCAGGTATGTTGATTGTTAGTGTATTGCGACTCTGCCAAGTGAAGAATTAAAAAAAGGAAGGACCCAAATAGCAGTTTTTATAAGGGTAGTTTTCTTAGAATACTGAAGAATCTTTAACAACTCACCTGGAGGCATACCAGGCATCCCAGGCATCATAGGTGGCATCATTCCACCCATTGGCATCATGCTGCATAAGCATCAAGAATTTAAAAAAAATTAACTTGTAACACTGTAAGGTAGCTGAATTTACAAATGTTTATTACTTCGGTAATTTTATCAAAAGGTGCAAACGTACCCAGGTGGCATTCCATGCATACCAGGAGGCATGCCGTGCATCATGGGAGGAACACCTGGCATCATAGGAGGCATTCCTGTGACAAGACCACAGTACATGTTTCAGCACATCAAATATGCAATAATTGCATTCAGACCAAATGGCTTGCACTAGATACTCATTTACAGTAATCATACAAAGTATGTCTGGTTTGCTATATGCTCTCAGCATCTTGCCTTGATATCCCGCTGGAGGCATCCCTGGTGCACCAGCCACAGGAGGCATCCCAGGCTGGGCCATGGGAGCAGCGTAACCTGCTTGTGGCTGGACAGCAGCAACCTGCTGAGCTGATGGTCCTGCTTCATCCTCATCATCATCCTCATCAGAGTCATCTTGATTGTTTGACTTCTTCTTCTGACTCTCTGAAAATTAAAGATTTTGATGAAGTGTTAGTCATGTTCAAGGACTTATCTGTCATACAAGAGTAAGGACACAATGACCAACTAAACCTTGTGATTTTTGTTCCAACGTTCGTCGTCTTTCCTGCATATCTTTCTCTGGAATCCCTTCCATACCATAGATCTCCAGTTCAATATCCGTTCTCCCAGGAATTGCGTTAGGTACACTGTCAATCGTCTCTTTGTGTACCTGCAACACATGCACCATTAGCCAGTGATCCTTCTGACATTTAAATTGACGATACGCACTATCAAGAGTATTTGTTACTTTCAAACCACAGAAAGTTGTTTCATGACATGAGTCAGCATACAATTATGATAAATGATGTACACTCACTTGCATGCAGTGGATGGCCAAGCCTGGCCCAGTGTACAACTTCTTATGGCAAATGTGACATTTAAAATGTTTTGCCTTCTGATGTTGAATGAGAATCTTTTCGTCGTCAAAGTCACGATTGCAATACCTTAAACAAGTCGTTAAGGAACCAATTTGTGGGCAAACATCTTTACTTCATCTTCAACACTGACGTTGGAAAAAAAACAATCTACTTTTTAAAGTAAACATTTTCTTGATAGCGTTTCCTTTAGCCAAGCTACATCAACCTTAACACAGCTTCATGGCTGGGCAGATACCGGGCTTAATTCGACGTTATTTTGCCAATTATAAACGACATATGTGACTGCGCTCCAAGTTCACTTTTACGAATGATCGAATTATCAAATCAAAGACTTTACATTTGCCAGCGAACGACCGGTTAATGTCGGTATAATGTCTTAACATGCTAGCTGATTCAACGGAGTAGCTGCCTGAGGCCTTCCTATTGTCAAGCTAACGTTAGCCACTAGCCTATTCCCGCTACCATTTCGTCCACCAGTCAAAAGGATACCAGCACCATGGCTTCATTTGCTTCTTCTTCTTTCGCCCCATCTTTCAAGAAGTATTGAAAAAAGCTCTAACGTTGCCAAATATAAGTCCTATTATCTGTTTGATAACGGCATGCTGTTGTCCGGTGACAACGCCGAAAATGGCGCTTAGCTGCAGGAAGTTGAAATAACTACCGTAATCTCGCGCGATTTAAAAAAAAAAACCCACAAGGTAGCAGTTCACCTTATTTGACATATGCAATTTTTCGAAAGCGACATCGTATTAGAGACTTTGTAAAGACAAGTCTTCTGTGGCAGGAGAATATACAAATCATCGTTTTGTGCGTAGTTAACGTGGCCTATTGTTGGTCTTTTTCTTAAAATAATGGTTTGTCCTAAACTTTTGGTCTTGAATAATTTGTGCATATCTTGGTGTACCGGTGCCGCCCGCTTGATGGAGACATTGTCGCATAAACCAGCCACAGTAGGGTTTAGTGCATTTGAGACTCACAGAAAAATGTGTTTGATTTGAAACATTAGTCCAAGACAACAAGTAAACAAAATGAAGGTTTTTATTAAGGAAGAAAATAAACTTAAACCTAAATGGCCCTGTCTGAAAAAATTATTGCCCCCTAAACCTAAAAACTGGTTGGGCCACCCTTGCAACAACTGCAGTCAAGTCTCTCACAACACTGTGGGGGAATTTTGGCCCACTGATCTTTGCAGAATTGTTGTAATTCATTTTCCTTGAGGATATTTTGGTAGACGGCAGAATTCATGGTTCCATTTATCAGAGCAAGTCTTCCCGGTCCTGAAGTAGTAAAACAGTCACAGACCATCACACTACCATTGCAATATTTTACTGTTGGTATCATGTTCTTTTTTTCTGAAGTGTGGCTTTACTTTTACACCAGATGTAATGGGAAACACTTTCCAAAAATTTCAACTTTTGTCTCATCAGTCTCATCAGAGTATTTTCCCAAAACTCTTGGGGATCATCAAGAGGTTTTCTGGCAAAAGTGAGATGAGCTTTAATGTTCTTTTTGCTCAGTAGTGGTTTTGGTCTTACAACTTTGACATGCAGACTACTTTGGCCTTTAGTTTCTTTCTTATGGTGGAGTCATGAAGACTCACCTTAAATGAGGCAAGTGAGGCCTGCAGTTTTTTGGATGTTGTGGGGTCTTCTGTGACCTCTTGGGAGTCCTTTTGATCAACTGGCCACTCCTGGGAAAGTTCATCACTGTTCCATGTTCTGTCCGTTTTTGGATAATGGTTCTCATTGTGGTTCACTGGAGTCTCAAAGCTTTAGAAATGGCTTTATAAAATTTTCAGACTGATAAATCTCAATTACTTAATTTCTGCATTTCTATAATACTCAGAATGATGTCCAGCTGTTGAGTCTGGCAGGTCCCATTTAAGTGATTTTGTGATTGAGAATAGGTGTGGTAGTAATTAGGCCAAGGCGTGGCTAAAGAAATTGAACTCAAGTTTGATAAACCACAGTTAGGTTGTGTTTTAATAGAAGGGGCAATTACTTTTCCAGACAGAGCCATATAGGTTTCTATTTTTTATCAATAATAAAACTCTTCATTTAAAAACTGCATTTTGTGATCGCTTGTGTTGTCTTTACTTCATATTTAAATTTGTTTGATGAGCTGAAACATTTAAGGATGAAAAAACTTAAAAAATATATATGATCAATATATATATATATATATATATATATATATATATATATATATATATATATATACACATCAATCATACAGTTGGCTGTGCTTTTTTATACCTATGGTCTGAAGTTGAAGTCCTCTTTTGAAAAATGCAATCTGTATTATAAAATACAATGGACCTGTGTGTGTGTGTGTGTGTGTGTGTGTGTGTGTGCGCATGCATGTGTGTACGTGTGTATGTGTGTCTGGGGATTCAAACAAAATCTGGACAGTGCTGACTACTACAGTATGGCATACTTATGTATTTTTGGTCAAGAAACTGACTAGCGAAAAAGGCAAATTGATAGGGTCAATATTTGGACAGATATTAGTAATTTTCGAATACAATAGTCTCAAAATCATATTTCTATACCCGGAATGCTTTGGTGGGGACTGCTGGAAAAATACAGTACAACATGCATCAATGCACAACAATATAAAAGCTACCACATCTAGAACCTGTGGATCTCCACAGGTCAACATGCTAGTATTCAATAATGTGTAGTTCTCAATGGTCAGTCATATTCTTCTTGACAGTTTCCTTATGTAGGCCTCCAGCTGCAGTCACAATGATTTTTCATCCCTGCAGCTTCCTCTGTCTTCCCTCTCTCACCAAGGTGAATGATTACTTCTTAAATGTGAATTGCATGAAGGGGAAACATAACTGAGCCGACTTGCCTTGACCATCTAATGAATATTTCATTGTATGCCTTCAAATCTGCTATTCTCCATATGATTGCCCTTGTGAGACAGAGAAAATGTTCACCGACAGCCTAAAGCAGCAAATGACTTTCATCACTTTTTTTTTTTCAAATATGTGATTATGATGTGATTATTAATAATATCAGTCTTCCTGTGTTTACACATCACAACACAATTACTTTCTTCACTTTGAAGGTGACTCCCACCATAAACACAGTCCGTTTGTTTACATAACAAATATCACTCATGGATTTTTGGATTTTTACCATTAGGTTTATTGTGGGAATGGGAATTCCACGGAGCAGCATTTGTGTTGTCTCTTAAGGAATACTGAACCTAAATGCGGCCTTTACCTTTACCTTTACCCATCAACTATATTCATTCTTTAAAATAACTCTGGTGGACTGTATAAGTTTACGTTGCAGCTGCATAATTTTAACCAAAAATCTAAATAATAACAATAATAATATTTTTTTTCCTCTAAAAACTCAATATTTTATTTACAATTTTCAGTAAAACTACAAAAAAAGAACATAAGTTAGCATGTCCTTTTTGTGAGCAGTTCAAAATACAAAACATTGCTCCTTACCTTAAATCTATGATGGCATCACAGAATTCTCAAAAATTCCATGATGGGTCCACAGATGTTATACAAATGTAAGTCAGTGAAAGGCAACAGTCATGTGTTCATATGTAACACTGTAAAAACAAACCAATAGAATTTACTTAATAAAAGTGAGGTAACAATTTCCATTCATTTTTGTGGAGTACATTTTACCCTATAAAATGTAACTAATTTTAACAGCTGTAATACTGTAGAAGAAATTAGGTAGAATCCACTTAACATAACTCATTAGATTATACAAATTACTCATCAAACATGAGTAATATTAACTCTGAATTGTTAATAGGAATACATTCATCTATTTAATTTATGGTTGGACATATCAGACTTAATGTCAATATTAGCAATTGAGTATTATTATCAGATGTATAGTAACCCTATTAAGCATGTGAAGGAGGATTTCTGCTTTAGCATTAAGTTTACCCACCCCAGTATGAAAGAGGGTCATGAGACAAAGGAGCAACTTATGTCATAGTGCAAAAATAGTAGAATATAAATAAATCCATAAATAATAAAGGGTAAAACATACAATAACTCTGCTATATATAAAGAACAACACTTCTTATCAACTCAGAAAACTGTAAAAAAAAAAAAAAAAAAAAAAATCAAAACTGTCCAAGCTAATTTGTCCCAATGCATGCTGGGAAAATGTCCGAGCTGCTCCTCCAACATGTAACAATATTATGGGATAAATGTTACTCTATTATTTTAAGTAGCAACTGTTACTGTTTACAAATAGGTAGAATTTAAGTAGTCATAATGTATTTAACTAACAACTGTTATTGTTTATTTAAATGTAACTGATTTCCATAGTTTATATTTAGCAACTACCAAAATCCTTTTTTACAGTGAAGATGAGTGATCCCCATGTGATTATATTTGAATTGGGGGATCTGTGCATGGACGAGGCTGACCCAGGACACACTGCAGGGATTATATATCTCTGAGCTGGCCTGGGAAAGCCTTGGGATTCCCCTGGAGCTGATGGATGTGGCTGCGGAGAGGGTTGTCTGAGCTCCTCTGGGAAAGCTACTGCCTCTCCAACCCGGATCAGAGGAAGATGGTACAGGTCCATTCATGGACAATGTAAAATGGGAGATCTGCATGCAGTTGTATTTGAATTGGGATCCTTGCATGGATCTCGGCTTACATTGGTATCACTTCTGTGGGTCCATCACAGATATAATTAAGATCCATTATTACTGTATGGACTTCCATGGAAAACTGCTCTCACAGTTAGGAGGAGCAGTCTATGGTAGCCTGGAGGCATGCAGCTCAGATGCACATGGTTCACATACATGAGAGTAATTACATCAATTTGGCAATTTCCCTTTTTTAAAAATAATCCTAATTAAAAAATCTTAATTAGGCTTCATTTCAATTTAAAATCAATTGATCACGTAGCCCTAAGCTTGAGTGACATTTTGGTTTATTATGTAAACAAACAGACTGTGTTCATCTTCAAAGTGAGGGAAGTGATTCAGGTGCATAAACACAGAAAGACTAATGTATTTTTGGATAACTGTTTGGGTTTTAACAATAATGATAAAAAATCTGCTGAAAGCATACACTGCTTTAAGGGTCCCTTTAAGGGTCCCTTTAAGGGTCCCTTCTCTGAATGAATGATGGTGGATTCTTGTATGCTCACACATGTCTGCTTGTTTGTCTCAGAGGCTCATATTCAGGGTCTCCACTCTGAAAATCATAAAGGTATATGAACAGAACTTTGGCTTGTCATCCTTCAACCTCCCTCTTACACACAGTGCCCCATTAGTCTCCATACATAGGAAAAATTAATGTTTGACATAAACCATTTTTATTTATATATGCTCTACTGTGTGTCCTCCACTTCTGAAGAACACTTCTAAGAACACCTGAAATATAAAGGAATACATGTTAGAACCATCTATGTATGGAATGTATTATGTCTCTTACGTATAAAGACTCATAGGAAACCCTGTATCTTGAAATGCTTTTATGTGCTAAAAAAAATCACCTGAAAAGAAATATCTTGGCAGTCATTCTGCAAGTTTAGATAAATAAACACCATTAATGAGATGAAAACTGAGCTAGCTGAAAGCAAAAATCCAAAGAAATTACATTTTATGTATGTATAAAACTGTTTAATGTACTTCAGTATGTACATATCAAATCTACAAAATATGCACAATGTTAAAATATGGACAGTGATTTTTTCCCCCCTGTCAGTCAGTGTTGTGTCATAGCCCTTATTATAGGTCTATGCAATTCCAACTTCAATATTTAAATAGAGCACATGAAGCTGACATTTCACAATGCAGAATAACCAGACATTTTACACAACATACCAATACCACTAAGTAGAAATTGTCAACAGTAAATGCATGTTAAAATATTAATCTGTATTTCATTATATTATAATAATTTTACGCGAAGCATTTATCAGTGTAACATGAGGTTAAAGTACAGTACAGTTTAAGATTTACAGCTTAGAGCTGGGGTCATTTTCCATCTCAGTTCAAAGTTGTGTCAGTAACTAGTGATGAACACAGGACACCCCCACCACCACCACCACCACCACCTGCCTCCTGAACTCAAGAGTGAAATGACCCCAGCCAGATGTAGTTGAGGTCAGGCATGTGTGCTCTTCTATGTTTGGTAATGAAAAAAGACAACATTTATTCAAAATAGCCTACCTGTCAGTTGAATATTTTCATTAGTTTAGTCTTCAGTTCCTTGAAATACCACCTCAGACTATCTTTTTGCAGTTTTCAACTACCACAAAAATAACTTCAAATGTCCAGAGGGGACAATTAGATTACAACAATTTGCACCTCTGATCTGTCTGAAGATGTCAGTGAGAGATTATTCGCAGATCATAAATAAATGTATTACATTCCACCAACAAGTTACAGACAAAAAGCAGTACATTTGTCAGAGGGATTTACTTTTCCCTTAGTGCTTGAGACAATGTTTTGGCATCATTTTTGAAAGCTTAAAGTCTGAATGGCACTTCTGCTTCTTTTTATCTGTACATACAATGGTACAGTTGCTGCACACACACACACACACACACACACACACACACACACACTCAAAGTCAAAGAAGCAAGTCTGAGGTTCAAATAGTGTTGGATGCAAATTAATCCTTGTCTGTGTACAGTCAGTGGCAAATGCTGAAAGCAAAACTGAACAGTAACCTGCATCTCCATTCAAAGGTAAATTTACACATAGTGTGTGAGTCTTAATGCAGCATATACACCCTCTAAACGTTCTGGAGTTGATGCCACAGAGATTTCCTGCTGTTTAATTTGAACAACTGCTGATCATAAGCTGCTTGAAGTGCTAACAAATACCAACTGAGCCTAAACTGGTTATATTGCAGGGTTTTTCTGCTGTCACCCTACACAAGAGGCAACTGTGCTAAAATACTTTCATCTCTGTGAGTAGGCACCTTTGGATTGGGAAGGAAGAGGCAGAGACGATGAGTGGACAGGAATGTTTTTGCTTGTTCCTGTTATGTTAGATCCGAGGCTTGTTATTTGTCAAAAGAATGCCGTGAAGAGAAATTGAAACACTTGACAGAACATGTGACAGCAAAAAAAGTTTATGTGGCTAAACAAGTGTAGTAAGGCTTATCCCAACCTGGTAACAAGTGACTAAAAGCAGTAACAGTATCTTGCTGTATGTTGAGTATCCTTTGAAAAAAATGTTGGATAGAGACATCTCAGATCACCTCAGAAAAGAAGGGATGAAGTATCACATCCAGTCTAGTGTCCTGGCAATGGACTGGTAGGGTGGGAGGGGATAAAGATTGGATGCGATTTCTTTTCTGCTTCTGAAAAGCAAGTCACGGTAGTGGGGGCAGTCGCACATCGAGCAAACTGTAAGCAAAAATGTTCCAGAAGACAGCACAGAGCACAAACAAGGTGTAGACACAGAAAAATATCCAAAAGAGTGACTGCTCCTGTAGTCGCTGTTCATAGTTCTGGAGTACCACCACCCCAAGAGTCAGACCGACTACCACACCGCCCAGATGAGCCACGAAGCTGGGATTGGGGCATGGAGGGAAAGCTGGAGGGTAGAACCGCAGCCACACAGCCCGACCAAACTCAACACTCACTGTAAGTAAAAACAAACATGATATTAGCAAAATGTGACTACATGACTGCTACCCTTTGCTTGGTCATTTTGTGTCTAAAATCTCAAAGGCCATTGACAGTGGGGATAGAGTGATTCTTAGAAGACAAATGAGAGCAAGTTATATTAAAGTGTGAAATATTTCTAAATATTTCAAGTGCAAAAATAACAATACAGCAAATGGTGTCTCTTACAAACACCATGGGTGAAGAGTAAACATGCATCTCTAGTGACCCTCAGGAATTCGGGTCTGTTGTCATGTTCCTGTTGGAAATCATCCACATGCAGATAAGGCATTCTAGGTTTGACCTATGCTAAGATCAAGGTTTCCATTATATCAATACATTTTGAAGGAAGTTTAATCCACTGAATTGGTGATTTTGCTGGAAGATTAGAGAACAGCACCGTGATAAAAAATAAATAAATAATTACATGAAATAAAACTTCTTAGACTTACTGCAAACCAGAGCCATAGCCATCCGGAATAACTTAAACTGACACTTCATCCCCGACCAGTTCTAATGAGAGAGAGGAGGGAGGATTAATAAGGACATTTTGTAGTTCTTAAAAGAAGGACAGAACGACCTATGCAAGAAACTGCGGCATCTTATTTGCAGACAAACACTTGCACTCCTCTGGCATGTCATGATGTGATCTCACCCTGTGTCTCTATTCATGTCAATTTGGAAACCCCCAGAGACACTGTGACCCCTAATCTGTTCTTTCTGAGAGCGATAATATGATTTCAGCTGAGAGGGGGAAGAAACAACTCCAACACTTGAATATCATTTTGGAGATTCAGGAGGGTATACAATAAGCAAACTCTATATATATATACACAAAGAGAGAGAGAGAGACAGACAGACAGAGACCGAGAGACAAAGAGAGAGAGAGAAAGAGAGACAGAGACAGAGAGAGAGAGAGAGAGAGAGAGAAAGAGAGAGAAAGAAAGAGAAAGAAAGAGAGAGAAAGAAAGAGAGAGAGAAAGAAAGAGAGAGAAAGAAAGAGAGAGAGAAAGAGAGAGAGAGAAAGAGAGAGAGAAAGAGAGAGAGAGAGAGAGAGAGAGAGAGAGAGAGAGAGAGAGATTCACCTTGAGCAACTGTTACTAAAGCATGTGATGACCCACACAGGAATAATGAGAGGATTGAGCTGGAAAGTATAAAGTGCATCTTGTCAAAGGACAGCAGGAAGTGGTGGATTATTTTTTTTTGCAGATTTTCATATACACATCAGATATACACATCTGGCTGATCCTGTGTTAAAAAAGGGAAATGAAAGTACCTTAACGCCCATGGCTGAGGAGAAGGAGAAGGAGTGGGGGTGGGGGGGTGGGGTGCAGTGGCACAGTGAGGTATTCTTTCCCACATTAATAATTGTGACCCAGCAATAATACCTGCACATGGGTTTTTGAATTTCGTACCTTTGAGATCAGAAACTATTTTTTATCTGAAACTATTTCAAAGTCTTATTTGAAAATGTGAGTTTGAACAATCTAATTATCATTTTATTCATCTTAGGTAAATTGGATGTCATGTTATCTGATGATAGTGATCACATGTAACGTGTGATCAAATGGAAAACTGCAATTCTATAACTTTCTATATACATTTAATGTATTAATGTACAGGCTAGTTGTTAAAAGTAATTCAAAGATCACAGTATATCACATGGAATGTCAAGCTGAGCTATAATAACATCAAGGGAGAAATACACCTGCCAGTCTAGAACTGTCCAACTTTATCTGAGATGATGTGGTAAACATTTCTGGAAATGTACAATAAGAATGGTCAGAAATGAGATGATGTGATTCGGGTGTAATGCTGAAAGGAGGAGCTTGTTTTGTATACTTTCTCAACATGTAATGAAGAATAAAAGTTCCTCTGTGAAAATGGTCTGTGGTATATGTTGTTTTTGGATTACTTGAACTATGACAGTTTAGCCATAACAAAATCTGGACAGAGCAGAGCAGAGCAGTTTGGCGTATTTTTGGTCAAGGAAGAGACTAGTGAAAATGATACGTTAATAGGACCAATATCTTGGGAGATACTAGTAATTTTGGAGTACAATGGTCTTCCAATGACCAATCACGCAGCTCTATTCAGAATTCTAGAATCATTACTGAAGTGGGTTATCTAGCTATATATGAATAATAAGGATGCATTGCCATGGTGTCACATTTCATGTACAGGACCAGACATACCAGCTGAAATGTTAGTCAACTGAAAATTCTAGTGAAGTTAACTAAGAACGTAAAGAAATGAACAGTATCAGAGGATCTAGAACCTGTTGTTCCCCATAGGTCATCGTGCTAGTCTAGATTGAACAAGATCTGCTGGTGCACCTGAACCTACTGTTTTGATACTGTGCCCATGGTCTATAGCGACAGGACAACTGATGCATGTGATACACAAGTACACATATATCATATACACAAACAGACTTACCATTACAACATTAGCCAAGTGTGCTGAGACAAGGGCATACACTCCCCCAGAGGACCCAACCACTGGTGCCGTCATATCAGTGACAGACACCGCCAGAGACCCTGTAAGGTAGGTAAAGGTCATAGGTCAGTAAAACACAGAGACAGACAGACAAACTGATAGATATATAGGGGGGGGGGTCCTTGCTCTCGTTTCACAGGCTTTTCCCCCCAAAGCAGACTAAAAGTAAATTGTATAATATATAAGTATAATAATAATCTAAGCCCAGACATTCACAACATTATAAGCTGAATTAACATGTTACTGATGTCAGGCTTGTTCTATCGCTTTTGCCCACTGTGAGCAAAATATCATATGTTAATTAAGTGGAATGTACCACATGGCTTTATAGTTGTTCTCTGTAAAACAAAACAAAACAAAAAAACTCAATACAAAAAGCAGGAAGGTGAACAGAGACACATGGCAGTTGCAACATTGGTAAACAGTTTCTGAGTTTGATGATCTGTTGGAAATACTGTCCATTCTAACCCTGACATTATATGCAGTGGGGATGGAAATGAGAAAATGACTTTGGTGTTTCCACACAGTTTGGATTAGAATTAACCTCTAAAAGACCTTAGACACAATCATGCAAAATGTATTTTTGCTGCTGCTTCTGTCCACAGTAGTACATCACAGCCATTTACTCTGGGTAATACACTGTCTATGAATAAGTACCTCATACAACCCTATTTGAAAAGCTCCAATCAGACTCTTTAATGTGCTTATTTAAATGTCTTGTGCCACAATTCTGAGTCTAAGTCTTCAATTATTAGGAGGAAATTTGATTTTTTTTTTTTTTTTTTTTTTTTTTTTTGCTTAGAGGTCATAATGGAAGACACTAATTTATACTGTGTGTATATGCACTGAAAGCCTTTGTCTGCTGAATGCATCTATTTAAAAAGGCATAAAGATTGCTTTGCTGCTTGAAATTTCATGTGGGTGTTATAAATAGTCTTTCATGAGTCGAGGCTGGCTCTTACTGTATAAACACAGAGTGTGATTTTATGTAAAACAAATGTGTTCTTACAAATTAGTGTGCTGCAAACAGGGACTTTCTGTTAGCACCATGGTACCAATTCATTACAGACACAAAAGATCCAATCAAGCATTCAGAGGCTTAAATATGATGACATTCAGACACAGAAACTCTTCAGACAGTTTATTGTCACTGTAGTGATTGAAAGAAAATGAAAGGGAGAAATCCTGAGATCAGCAACTACTTTTCCCAAATAGAAGCTGTTATTTCTTTCTTTGTCCTTCCATTTTTTTTCCTATTTTCCATTTCTTTTCCTATTTTCCCTCTCTATTCAACTCTATCCTCTCCTTTTTAAACATTGTATGGTCATTTGCAGTGACTTAATCTTACCAAGTGGGTAAATATACAAGAGTCTATAAAGTTTTGGGCAATTTCATTGGGTTAAGATCTTTGAGGTATGGGAGGGCTTTTATGATTCACTGGAAAATAATTTAAAATGTGATAAAAACTAGAAAAGCACTTGGAGAGCACAGACCTCCATCAAGGCAGATCAGCTAATAGGCTAATCCTTGTAGATATTCTCTGAGCTGAATGTTAAATGAGTGTGTAATTTCTGTAAATTTGAAGCTGGTGACATTAAACCACATCTTGGATTAAGATGTCCTCACATGTTTGGTAACTATGTACCGAGGTGTAATATAGTCATTTGGAGGAGGTCTAGATGCATGCAGCTCATTTTCACCTAACTATGCTTAGTGACTTGCTTTGTCTTTTCTGTCTTTATCTTACACTCTTCCTCTCTCCCTCACAAATAACAGAGTCTTGTATATTATACTGTGCATTCTATATAATTACAGTAGAGAAACAGGCCTGCGGACTTCATGAAATCACCATAATACGCCAGTATAAGTTGTGACAGGACAGTGCATCAGGGTACAGTAAATACACACAAACACACACTCTACCACGTCTATTTGAAGAAATATATGTCAAACCAAAGCTAATCTACTATATTTCTTGTCAATATAATATAAAAACAGACAAAACTAAATTCCCTCAGTGCACTCTCTCACTGGCCTCATTCTGTCAGTGTGGTTTTTCTTTTACACTACATTTTTACTGTGATATTATTTTGGAAAAAGAGAAAAAGAAACACAATCATATAAACCAGTTCCACATATGTCGCATTTTCTTGTATTTCTTATTTTTGTTAGAAAATCAATGGTCAAAACAATAGTCTGTGTAACCGTCTGCTCCAAGTAATGCTCGCTGCAAAACCAATGCAGTATTTCAGGGAGTGCCTTCTAGTCTAAGTCTACAGCAGGGGTGGGGAATCCTGGTCCTCGGGGGCCAGGATTCTGCATGTTTTAGATTGTCCCTCTTCCATCCCACCTGATTCAATTAATGATCAGTTCATTATCATGCTCTGCAGAAATCTGATAATGATGTAATGGCTTCCAGGTGTGATGGAAGAGGGACATATCTAAAACATGCAGGATCCTGGCCCTCGAGGACCAGGATTGGGCACCCCTGATCTAAAGCATCACAACTGTATTAAGAAATAGGCTATTTGTGAAAGATTTTGATACAGGCAGTTAGGGAATTAATTTCAATCATATCACATTAATTACTGTTATAACATCTTATCTATATTACCCTGGAAAATATAAGGGAGCGTAGATTCCTAGTTAACTCTTCATATGGGATTATTGCATATGCACATTTTACCAACAACATTTTAAGTTATAATAGTGATCTTTCAGTCAGATAGCATAATGTGTAAAATGTATGTCTTATGTCTTTATTTTGTGTTCTAGTGGAGCAGGACAGATACTTTATCACCATCTTTGACAGAATTACTTCGTGAAAGAGAAATGACAAGTTAAGTCATTTTGTAACCTTGTATCTTGTGGCATAATCGTTCCTCCAAAATCCCATTCATGAGGCACAAGGGGCTGATGAACTGATTGATGAAAATGAAAATGATGTGTATTAAGTGCTATGGCCTTCTCAGCCTGCAGAGTGCAACCAATTTATTTATTTTTCAAAAAGAAAATCGTACTTCAACAGAGTAATGCAGAGTATGTTCACCAACACAGCCTCTGCATTATCAAACCTAGTGCTGCTCTCAGTAGATTGGTAGTATATCAAGGGGTGAAACTGAACCTATGGACGGAACTGAGGGAGGGATTGAACCTAGTTCAATTGGTGTCACTAAAACCCAGGTGGTTCTGCCACGAGAACCCTCTCATCTGCTCTGGTGATACTGCTGACTCCTTGCTTTTATCTTCTTCATAACCCAGACACTCATCTTCCATCTATAGATTCCAACTGACGTTGGCTCCGGCAGCTATTTATACTGGATCTGTGACCTGCTCCCGGTTGTTGTTGGTGTTGGTGTTGGTGTTGTTGTTTGTGTTGTTGTTGATAATAAATTATTCATTACCTTGTCAATCTGGCCAACTTGTTCTACAAGTTTGGTGACTAATGTTCATGGTACAAGTACAGTTTTAATTTGTAAGCCTATGTGAGGTGTCTGTTAAACCAGTGGATTGAAATTACTCAACATCTCCACAGATAGTTCTGTTGTTAATGGGTACACTGACTTCTATCTAATCCAGTATTTTTCTTAGATATGAAAGTCAGATAAATTGACTTCTACTTCTCCTCCCTCTTCTTGTTGCTGTTCTTTTTCTTTCTCCCCCTCAGATGTGTGAACCATGATGAAAGTCCAGTGACTCTGTGTAATAACAGCATGTGTTTCACCAGGTCATTAAGGTCATTTACTCAAGCATGAGATTCTCAAAATTTCTCAATTATTTTATGCCACATTTCTGAAATTATTTTACAAACGGGAAACAGATTGATTGAACATATCTCAGAAGTGTAGGTACACCCTTCAAAATAAGATGATCAAATAGGTTATCTATCACAATAAAACACATTTTCATGTTCTGTCCCAGTTTCAGTTGGTTAGTGCATTAGCCACTATGCAATTGTTAAAACATGAAAACAGTAGTATTACAAAAAACAAAAAAAATATAATAATACATGAAGCATTTTTTCAAACTTAAAGGTGTAATTCCGGTGAAAACCATTTTACACACTCTTTTTGGAATATGATGGGTCACCCTGAGTTACCAACACATGTTACGTTTGAAAGTGGTGTGTCACCTCCACTGGTTATATTTCCCATTCAAAGAAAACAACAAAGAGAAACTAGCGACTCAGAAAAAGCCTGTCCACATTACATAATGTGGACATTGGCGTTACCCACGTGGGGTTAAGCCCACCCACGGAATACAGATGACACTCCTCCAAGCCTGCCCCCCATTGCAGTGAATCTGAAGTAGCATTAACATTAGCATCTACAAGAGAAGGCAGGGCCATAGTAGCTGCTGCACAAAATAGGAAAAAAATGGCAGCGCAAACTCGTTCATGTGCTCTCTCTGGAAATAAAGTGGTTTTTTTCTGTAAGTTTTCAAAACAAGCGACGGCACGAAACCTAGCTGAATGCTACTCTGGGATGGTAAACACACACAGAGCGAGAGGAGAAGGGGGAGTGTTCCTTCGTGCATTCATTCTCTGAGCCAATCAGAGACACCTCATTACCGCATCATGGATATGTATCAGGAAGGACCAGAAAACTCTGTTGTTCGACCTCAAGTCATTTTTCTACCCTCCAAAGACAGCATGAAACAAAGCAATTTTTTTTTAAACAGAACTAATGCGCAATGCGTTCAATAACAATGATGAACACAGCAATAATAATGAAATAATGATGGAATGACTCATATACAGCAACATATGCAGCATTTAGGCAGAAAGAGTATCATTAACATTAGTTCCACATTTCTATCATGTAAAAAAAATCTTCCAACTGCATCCTAAATAGAAATGAGTTGACTCTGCTTTCGATTTGGACTAATTAACTAATCAATTATTCATGTGCTTCCCTATGCTAGATGCACCAAAATCTAATCATGTGCAGATATTCAATTAGTCCATACGCCTACCCAGTCTCAGAGATCAATACATCAATTTATGAGACAGGCAGGTCTCACATAGACATGAGCTAGAACACTAATTCACCAATGCACAGTGTAATGAATATAGTATAGTAATAACATTTGTTAACGTTAATAATAATGGCAGTGATATTTATGAAGATTTCACCTCCTGGATTCTACATTGAATTATTTTTATCTCCCTAAATTAGATACTCAAACACCTGGTTCAGAACACCTCCACCTCTTTCGCTCCTTTGTGTGAAAATGTGTTTGACAGGGTGACCTCAATCCCTATAATTACCTTGGTTTAATAACATTATTTTAGCACTGTGGTTGCTTACATGCCCAAACACAAACAGACAAGGACACAGTCTTTCAGAGTCTCTCGGTGAACCCCAGGAGGCCTGGAGTTTTCAGAGTACAGAGCGGCATCTCATTTATCTTGGCCGCTGTTCATCATAACAGAAGAGAGAGAACAGGGGGGCAGGTGGAGGAATAATAATGCACATTAGTGATTATCATGAAATAAATCAACAGGCGGGCTTCACATTGAATTAACTGAATTTATAGGCCTTCAAAATGGGTCGTATGTGTTAAAAGTAGAGTGTCTTCTCTACACCTGTCCTGTTATGCAGACTTTTTTTGTTTGTCCATGTACTTGTACGTTGCATGTACCGTAACTGAACCACCAACTCCATTATGTCCATTAAAGTGTCAGAGTGTGTTTGTCCTCCAGGGTCACTCGCCTTCTTCTGAATCATTACTTGACCTTTGAACTCTGCTTTGACCCTCGTATGTGCCAGCTGAGTCCCCTCTCGTTTCACTACCGTTTAACTTGAGTCTTCTTCACACATTCTGGCAGCGTCATTTGCAAATGTCATGTTGTTATTTGTATTGTGGCTGAGTCTATTTGTTGTTGTTTTTTTTTTCCACAGACCAATAAAGCAATGAGCCAAACAACTTGGTAAAGAAAACACATTGATTCATATTTAATTCGTGTTTAGCAATGTTCATGTTCTCAAAGCTGGTTTGATTATTTGATTGTTAGAACAGAAACATCTATATATAGTACACCTAAAAATTTGAAGTGAGGCTGAATATGTGTGAGTTGTCATAACTTATTTTATTAGTCAAAACATAGTTATCATAAAGTCTAACGGTGCTGCATGATACGAGAAAGAAAATCAAACGATTGTAAGAAACAATAGTTTAAAAAAAAACAATCATCTATAACATTTAGAAACAAAATGAAGGCATGTGTTAAATATTGATAGGTTAATAATGGTTTAATCTCACATAGTGAATATTTAAGTCCTCCTGATGCCAGAAAAGGAAAAAAAAAGTCAGTCAAACACAACAAATCCAAACATCACAGTCAACACAACAGACATGCCTCTTATCTTGCACTGTTGGTCGATATCTAATTAGACCAGGAAACTTGTGTGTCTGTGTGTACATAAGTGTGTGTGTGATTTATGGAGCATTTCCTCCTCATTTCACTGTGAGGCTAATGCGACAAGCCACCACAGCTGGTATCCCCAGGGTATTTGTAACTGACACACACACACACACACACACACACACACACACACACACACACACACACACCCTTGTTTCCATTACATATGAGGACATTACAATTACATTTATGTTTTGGGAACCTGCCCTACCCTTAACCCAACCCTTTATCTTAAAGTATAATTTTTTACATCATGACCCCCATATTTGTATTTGAGCCTTTACACTGATTTACATTAATCTCTTCATCATAAAATCTGGGCAAGAAAAGCGTATGGCAGGGGTCTCAAACTCATTTTCTTCAGGGGCCACATTCAGCCTGATTTGATGTCTAATGGGCCAGACCAGGAAAAAGAAAACATAATAAACTGTAAATATTGACAACTACTCATATTTGTCATTGTTTTAGTGCAAAAAAACACCCATTACATTAAAAAAATACTTTTATAAATTATCCAAATACCAAAAAAAGGAAAATAAGGGCAATTTTAACAATATTCTGCCTCGACTTATCATTAGTCCATGTGGGTTTTTTTTATGGATCAGTTCTACAAAGACACTAAATGTTTAGTAACAGAAGCAGAAAATGGTTCAAATTGTGTCTAATTTTCTTTAGATATTTCAGATTATTCACATTTTATTGTTACGGGATAGTTTGTAAATGTAAATATTTTCGTATTTTTATATTTTTCTGCAGTCAAACAATGAGATAGGCATTGTTATTATAGGCAAAGAAAAAGCTGAGAAGAAAACATGGAATCATTTAATAGGTTATTATACTCTTCATCCCTTGGGCCGCATTGGAACTGTCAGTGGGCCGCATTTGGCCCCCGGGCCGGATGTTTGAGTACCCCTGGTGTATGTATTTTTCCTTGATATACTGTATAGTACTGTGCTAGTCGCCATCCACCATTAGATGTGTTGATTACATTTCTCAGTCTCCACGTACAATCTGGTTATTTGTTAAGTATTTACCATGGTAAAAAAAAACAGCTTCATTGGAAATAATGTTTTCTATAAACCAAATGATCCCTTTGCAATGAAAATGAATTTAACACTTTTTTAAAATAATATGAGGCCTAACCCTAACCCTAACCCCCCCGATGGGGTACTGTTTATAAATGTGCATATTGACAGACATAAGACACAATTGGAAACATACACAAATAGCACATTATCTGTCAGTAAAAGACAGACAGACAGACAGACAGACAGACAGACAGACAGACAGACAGACAGACAGACAGACAGACAGACAGACAGACAGACAGACAGACAGACAGACAGACAGACAGACAGACAGACAGACAGACAGACAGACAGACAGATAGATAGATAGATAGATAGATAGATAGATAGATAGATAGATAGATAGATAGATAGATAGATAGATAGATAGATAGAAAGAAAGAAAGAAAGAAAAGAAAGAAAGAAAGAAAGAAAGAAAGAAAGAAAGAAAGAAAGAAAGAAAGAAACCCTATATACTCTACACTATAAATTTGAAGTATATAGAGGGACAGGGACTTAGAAGTGAGTCTAGACACAGGTACTTCCTTATGAATAAATATGACAAATACACACGCACACACACACACTCAAAGAGAGAAACAGCATCACTATGTGCATAGATAGTATGAGTGAATTCAGTAGCACATACTAACTACACATTCACAGCCACAGGGCCCGGAATTTCCACTCTCTAAAAATCTTTCGCTCTCGTTTCCAAAAGTAGCCCAATATTTCCACTCTAGTTCTCCTATTGCTAGAGGTATTACTCACACACGTCACTGAAAAACCACACACACCTAATATGTTTGGTTTGGGGAAAGAGACCAGCATAAGAAGAGGATGGTGTGTGCATTAATAAGATCAAGATAAATTGTATGGCACTTCACAAATACAATTTTCTCATTTCCATTTTTTCTAAATTCATTCTCTGTATTTTTCATTTTATCAGGATAAATCAGGTATTTTCCTATATTTAATTTACTGATCATGAAATTATTCACAAAAGCTTAGATTAAAATTGAGGGTAAATTGTTGAATAAAACTACATAAAAAGTGACTTTTTCAGTAAAATGTATCATTAACTGCAAGGAACCCAGCATGTCCATCCACTGTCATTGATCCAATGCCATGTGTTTTACCGGTGAATCAAAGTTGTAGAAGATGATGGTGTTTCTACGATAATTACAGAGGCTCTGAACATCCAAATGCTTCATATCTGACCATGAAAAGATTATTTAAGATAAGATAAGATAGTTATTTACATCTATTAATTGGATTAGAGCAGGGGTGGTCAACCCTGGTCCCCCAGACCCACAATCCAGCATGTTTTCGATGCATCTTTCTTCCAACACACCTGATTCAAATGATCAGCTTATCACCAAGTTTTGCAGAAGAATGATAATGACTGTCAGGTGTTCTGGATGAGAGATATATGTAAAACATGTTGGATTGTGGCTCTCGAGGACCATGGTTGGCCACCCCTGGATTAGAGGATCACCAAGTATTAAAGAGTTTTAGAACAATAAATTAATTTGGTCAGTGATGGATGTTTGGGTTTTTATGTCCACCTCAGTCGTCACAGCTAAACAGCTCTGACGCACTTACATCAGTGCCTAAGGATGATGTGGAAGTAGGACGGTGATAGATTTTGTTCAAAGCTGCACTTGTGTCTGTTTCTCATTTGTGGCTACTCCATCTTCAAACCTCCTCCCCCTCCTCCCCGTGTATGTGCTTCATATTCGGTTGCCCCTCTCCAAAAACTCCCTTCTTTATTAACACTTTTGAATTCATTTCCCATCCTCCATCTCTGTCTCTTCATCCTCACACACACACACACATAAACCCATAGTATGTCATTATGATCCTGCTCCATTTGAGATGACTATCAGTGCTATGTCCTATTGTAAGTAGCCATAGGGGGATGCAGGGGCTTTGATGGGGGCATTGACAACCCCCTACACCCCACCACGTCTGGTAGCGAAACAGAAAGACAAGGCCATCTGTCCTGAGCAACCACACACAGGCTGCATTTTCTCATTTACCAATATCCTCCAACCCACTGGGTGGAACCTGATAGGAAAGTGAATGCATAAAAAACACACACACACACACACACACAAAACAAGCAGATAGAACAATGGTACACTTGAAAGCCAAAACCCTGTAGAGTGTGTGTTTGTGTGTGAATCTGGAATGAAGACAGAGTGCACAGGTTCAGCAAGAAGGAGGGAAATGTATGCAATGGGCCAAAAGGTGAGATCAGAATATATGTTAATGTATGTGTGTCTGCAAACCCCACCTGCCAACACACCACACACATAGACCAGTCCGATCCTCAGGGCTCCGTGGACCATCTCCAGAGGGACTCCCACCAACAACTGCATGGCCATGTTCAGACTCAGATGCTCAATCCTGCAAAATAAACAGATTCAATTCACTATAGAGCAACAAACATCCATAGAAAATTTCAAGATTACGTCAATTAGTAACATTTTATTGGTGATAAGAAGTGAGAACTTTATTATGAACTGCCTTTTCTTATTTGTACCAAAGCATCTTCAGAAATTAAAGCCAATTCACCAGCATTAAAAGTTTAAAAGTAACTTTCACAAATGTCTGTAGATGATATTGATCAAATGTTAAAGTCAACTGAATAAAATGTACAGGGAGAGTTCATTAAAAATACTTGGGAAAAATATGAGTTAAATGTAACTTCCTGTTGAGTTGAGGTTAAGTGACCATTTCAGATTTTTGTCTCCATATGTTAGCCCTCAGAGACCAAGAACTATTTTTGTGGTAGCTCACCTGTCAAAGGTTATTTAGTTTTCTATAGTATTGGTCAGATTGTCTGATTCGCAAGTTAATTTAAAGCCACGTTATTCACAAAAAATAAATAAAGAGTTAAAATGTGATTATTTTATTGCTTGTAACACAGAAAAAAGTTTTTAGAATGTAGAGGTTTGTAAAGGTACGACAGCCTGACATAATTTGTTACCTTTCTGGAGGAAATAACAGTCATTCATTGGCTCAAAGCCACAAATTATGATGAATCTTTGGTGGTGCACAGCCTTGGGTCTAAGGGGGAGGTGCAGTTTATTTCCTGAGGCTGTGAGGCTTATGAACTCTGGGCCATAAACTGTCCACTGAATTCTGTTCATCTGCTTTGACATACTATCTGTATCTGACCTCATTTTTTAGCACTTTTAGCATGGTTTTAGTGATGATTTTAGCAATTGGTTATTTATGATTATATTTTTATTACTATCATTATTCATTATTATTTTATGCTGGGCCTGAGGAACAAATTCTGTCCATGTTTGTTTTTAACATGTTGAATGACAATAAAGCTACCTTGAACCTTGAACCTAATAATATTCACAATGGAGCCTCTGTCCAAATAAAAAATATCACTGAAAAACAGAGGAATTCTACTTAAAATTTGACATGTGTTGGTTAATGGTTCAAATAGTATTGAACATTTATGAAAAATACCTATTTAAGCCACATATATGGTCTTGGTCTTAGAGCAGGCATGTCCAAACTATCCCACAAAGGGCCGGTGCGACTGCAGGTTTTTGTTCCAACCAATGAGCAACACACCAGACTTGATTCAATTAATCAACTGATCTCAGTCTTCAGAAAGTTGATTGGTCAAACTGTGAACTCTTGGTTGGAACAAAAACCTGCAGCCCCACAGCTCTTTGTGGAATAGTTTGGACATGCCTGTCTTGAAAGGTTAATGTGCTACTGCTTTCTTTATGAATGATTGAATTCAGAAATCCTGGACAGGATGTAAATCTCCTGGTTTCTACCTGATTCTTATATTATTTTTCTGTTTTTTCTCTGTGATGACCTTGTATTACCACATTAAATTTCTTGACTACTGGTGAGCAGTATGTATGACATATTCCATAATTTGAATTTGGTTTAATCCAGCCTGTAAGGCTTTAAAAATAAACTTAATTACATTCTATAATATCATAAGACCTTACTGTAAGACACTGAGTCTGAGACAGAAGTTTTCTGGGCGGATATTTACAGAGTGTTTTTGTTTTGGGAATTGGGAAGGATCAGTCCTGCTGAGCTGGATTGGATTACATGGTTCGCAGAAGTGTGTGTGTGTGTGTGTGTGTGTGTGTGTGTGTGTGTGTGTGTGTTTTGTGTTTTTTGTTTTTTTCTGATGGAGATTGGAATAAGTTTTACCCATAACCCAGAGTATTTTTCAGCCAAATCATTTAACGATAAAGTTGGCATCATTTTGTGTTTCTCTTCTTATTCCTACTTACACACATAAATGAACAGCTTTGACCTGATGCAACATTTTGGTTGCATCAGGGGGGGTGGGGTGATCGAGATAACTCAAAAACGACGGATTTTGATGAAATTTTCAGGATGCGTTGGGTGTGTCACAGGGAAAAAATTAAGAAATTTTGGTGGTGATCCGTAAGAGATCCTGGATTCTGGATCACTTTGAAATGTATTCTCCATTTACTGCAATGTAAAATTTCAAAGTGATCCAGAATCCAGGATACCTTCCAGATCACCACCAAAATGTAACCATTTGTTCCTTGTGACACTCTTAACACATCCTAAAAATTTCATCAAAATCCATCCATAGGTTTTTGAGTTATCTCGATTGCACACCCCTCCACCTCCACAAACATCTAATCATTTCCAGATCTTCCCATTACCAAACTACCCTGAAAATTTCAACAAGATATGTCCATAACGTTTTGAGTAATAACAGACAGACAGACAAACAAACTCTGGCAAAAACATAACATCCTTGGCGGAGGTAATAACAAACAATACAGTCTGAAGTTTAGAAAACTGTAGAGATTCCTTTGAAAAAAAAGTAATATTACCAATTTTCAAAGCAGAAAATACTGTGTGGTGACTAATGGCTAGAGTCGGCAGTATATCTTTCCAATTATAGCACAGGATCACTTGCCTGATCCCTTCAAGTTCCGATTATGGCGGTTCATGCACACAGACACAGAGAACATCTGCTGCTTCATCAAACAGCACCGTCCATCAAATAATCAGATAATTATCATCACACTCCAGTGCACTCAAACATTACCTACAAACACAGACTGAAAAATGCACATATTCACAGATATCCATGTTTTCAGACACATATGCACTGCACAAGAGAAAGATAAATGTTGCGTGTGGCAAATTTACCCAAATCCCCTGGAGACTTATGCACACAAAAACACACACACACACACAAACACGCACATAAACACACTCCCTGTGCCCTTCATGACTTGAAAGTCCTTCCGCAAATCTCAGTCAGCAGCACAGTCACATTTGGGCATCACAGCAGAATCCAAGAGGATGGCGGCTAACATAATCTGGCCTCTCAGCTTCTCTCTTTCTCCCTTTCAGTCTTGTTTAGTCGTGTCTGTTTTTTTGTCTCTGTCTGAATCAAAGCTGTCATCTCTCCTTTGCATTTGTGGGAAGAGAAACAAGCAAAAGAAAAAGTTAGAGGACTCGGTCAGGACTGTCCTTCTTTTTTCCCTATTCGACAGTTTGACAGACTCAGTGTGTTCTGACAGTACATTCTCAAAAAGACTTAACAACGACAACAAACGGCATCTGCTTCCTTGTAAAAATGAACACAAACATCACCCAACACGCACATACACATACACAACTCCTCCAACAGACAGTGAAATAAAAAGGCCAATAATCTATTTTGTTTGAAACAATCCAGCCACCTCAATCGTTCCAGTGATCAGAGAGACAATGGGGTTATTGATTAACTGAGAGGCCTGTCCACACGCACAAGGACAACCCCAGTGCAGATAACAGGGCCTATCTATTTCTACAGTGCTAATGAGGCTGTGAGTGATGGGGTGCACTGTCAGGCAGAGTTGTGGATACCCATAAGGTCTGCTGTTGCAGTTCAGATGACCATGGTTTCTCAGGGATCCCAATAAAAAGAAAAGAACAAGTTTTATTTGATCTATTATTTGTGACCCTCAGGCACAAAATCAGTCACTTGGGTCAAATGTCAGAAATTCAGATTTTATATTTATCTGAAAGCTTATTAAAAATGCTTGCGTGACACTAATTCAACCAATCAGAGGCCGTTTTTCAACATTGCTCTAGCAAAAAGGGATTTTATTTACTTGAGAAGGCTTTGTTCTAAGGCCTCCCATTGGTTCAATTATATAATTATGTAGATTTCTATTTAAGGGTTGTCTAGAGGGAATCCTGATCTTTCCAACGGTACCAAATATGACGGGGAAATACCTAACACGAGCGCGAAGGAAAGCCATGTTTTTGCATGATTTGAAACACGGTAGGAATTTCACAAAAAGTCATAGAAGTGTTCTGGAGACATTTTAGTTGGATGTTATGCATAAACTTCAAATTTGATAACTTTGACCCATATAACGTATTTGAGGCAAGAGCTAGAAATACTGCTGTGAGACGTCTGACTGGTTTTGTGCTGGGAGTTCACATTTATCCCAAGTTTACTATCTGAGTTTACTGCACAAAGCTGACACACAATACAGATGTTATCCCTGAGTGTGACTGAAAAAGATTGTAATTCACTTTAAAAAAAAAAAAAGTAAAAAAAAAAAAAAAAAAAAAAAAGATACAAACATTTATTTTTTTTTATTTTTTTTTAACAAAAGTACCATTAGAAAGAATGCAACAAAAAGTTCCATATGCTATTATTTGAATGGGCAGAAAATATTCTGTAACATCAATTTTAATGACTGAATTCTAACTATTTTTCAGTCAACATATGAAATGAGTAAAACAGGTCAAATGCTAAATCTTTTATTGCTAAACAGTCATGGTGTTTGTGGCAGAGCAAGAGCGACAGTGATGGTTAAAGTCTACTTAGTGAGACTTGATTTGGATGCAATATTTACACTCTTGAGTGCTGAGAATTGGGGAGGGGGATCAGTGTTGCTGAGCCTTTGACAGGATTATATGGTTTGTATTTTTGTGTTTGTGTGTATACACTTAGAGACATGAGCAGTATGCGTCTGAAAGACTCTAAAAAGACAGCATTGTTCTGAATCATCCTGTAAATGAAATGTGCATTTAACTGACAGTATAGAATGCTTACATATTACTGTACATATAAATTCCTCCCACTGTGGGATTTTATTCCTGCCCTTGAACCTTGTTGGAGGTCGACCCATGCTTGTCCACAGTGTGAAAAGATTAGTTTTGACCCCATAACTTAACAAAGATGTGGAGTAGAAGAGTGAATATTGGCTGCTCTGTGTTCTGAATGTATAAATAACAAGGAAAGCTACTTGTTTTAAAAAAAAGAGTTTGATATTTTTTTATCCCTCTCTTGATTACAAGGCATCTGGAGCCTTTATGAAAATTTCATCGGCAAAACATTAAAAGTAGTCTCCAATGTCCCCTAATGGTGGATTAGTAACACTGTGGGATATCACACATATTGTATCCTTCAGTGGTGAATATGGCCCAGTGATGACAAACTTCACCTTTCACCCCAGACACCAGATTTCAATTCCCTGAGAAGACCCCTATAGGTGTCAAACTAAACTTGTTCACAATGTAAGGCTGAAGTATGTGCCCCAAAATGGATCTGGTTAAAAAGTGTTTGAGATCAGTTTTCTGTCCGTCTGCATGTATCCAGAGATGTTTCAAGGTGTTTTGAGCCTTCATAAACAATGTCATCGGAGCCCCCTGCTGTTGAAATGGTAAGGCTAAGTATTAAAAGTGGTCTCCAATGTCCCCTAATGCTGGATTAGTGACGCTATAGGATATTACACACAGTGTGTCCTTCAGTGGTTAGAGACTTCACCTCCTGCCCTGGACTGTACAGTTCAATTCCTGGAGACGATGCCTCCAAACAGGAGTGTACTTGTGTGTGAAACAAACACACTCAAATACTAAACTTGTTCAAATGGTAAGGCTTGAGTATGTTCTCCAACATTTCACATTTTGGACAATTTTCAAATCTGGTTAAAAAATGTTTGAGATCATTTTTTTCTGCCCCTCTGCATATATTCAGAGGTGTTTCGTGTTTCAGTGCTCCCTGGTGTTCATATCATGAGGCAGAGAAATTATGTGTGATTTTATTATTAAGTATGTGCTCCAAAAAACATATTTTTAAAAATATTTATTTATTTAGTAATTTTATTTAATCTTTAAATCTGGCCAAAGAGTTTTCAAAGTCACAGTGATATCAGTGTCTTTTTTGTACAATCTTCTTTTTCTGCAGTTGCTAATAGATAGATTAATAGGTTTCACTTCTAAAAATGTCTTTAACACAATCAACTACAGGAATAGATAAAAGGTCCCTGGCCTTAGACCCACTTTCTCAGCAAGAAAAAAATGACAAAACCCAGTGGGAAAAAGAAGAAATCTTGGGGAGAACCACACTGACGGAGAGATCCACTCCCATGGACGGACAGGCTATAGATGAACGTCCATTTGTAGATGAAGGGGGGGCAGGTCCCTCCATCAGACAGGCGAGGGTGGAGGTCATAATATTGTAATTTGGTTCTTATAGTTTTGGTTTGGGCTTTTTTGTTTTTTCAGTTTTTCAATTGCTTTTTTACTCCTGTTTGTTTCATTATATCGGATCCATGAACAAAACTCAGTAAAATCACTGTAAAAAATAAATAAATAATTTCTGAATATTGGAACTAGACCATCCTTTCGGAGTCTGTCATCGCTGACGCATCAGGGGTTAAAGGGTTAAAGAAAAGTATGTTTTTCTTCAGTTTTCTCTATTTTTTAATAAAATAATCATCAATGTTACTCTGAGCTTTTATGAACATCTAGTAAAGTCAATGTTGGTAAACTAAATACTTAATTTTCACTAGAAAAAAATACTATTACAACATAATATTACAATAAATTGTGATAAACCACCAAAAAAAAAGAGCTCTTTAACACCAACTGATGCAATGAGTAGAATCTCACGTATTAAACAACCATCAATTTGAGAGCATCACAGACAGTCTGTGTTTCAGTGGGAAAAGGTCATGTGGTCTGATGAGTGCAGACAGAACAGTCCCTGTTCCAGAGTGATGGTTGTATCAGAGTGAAAGGAGAAGTGGATGAAGTGATTATCCAACATGCCTAGTGCCTACAGTATATGCCTGAATAAAATGAATAGCCAAGATACCAGTGGATTTCCCCCTGATGATATAAATCCCATCCAGAATTTTTGAAATAGGATGGAGAAAACTTTATATATTGGTCCCACTCCCCAGCATAAATACAGGATCATGGGCAAAAATGAATGCACCTCCAGAAGACAAAAACAAATGCATCTAGTAAGGAAAGACAATGTTTATTTCCCAATATATCATATACATTTTTTTCTTTCCTGAACCCAATATTTGTCTTCTTTTTCTTATTCTTCTCTCTCAAGCTCGGCAAATAAAATCTACCATAAAAAGCTCCTCTTCCTGAGGGACAACCCAAAATTTATATATAATCAAGCAGCTGACAAAAAAAAGACAAAATGTATGTGGTTCATACAATAAAGTTTACCTTCTACAGACTGATCTAATGCTAAACCATTACAACATCTGAACTTTCTGTGAGGGAATTTCTGTTTTTACAAGGTTACCGTGTCCCTTCTTAACATTTGGAGCTCTGTATGTAGGTAGATAAGATTATTTTCTACAAGCAGTCTTCTCTCACAGCCACTTCCCCTGAGGATTTCAAATATTTCGCCACGTTCCATGGTAATCAGTGCATGTAAAATACCTTGTTAATGTTAAACCTTATTTTTATACTTCCATTCATTCCTTCAGTTTATCTTTTTACCATATACTTGTCACCCATGTCACCATTTCTCCTGAGCACCTCCAGGTTCTGCTAATTAAATTAGCATTTTATAACTTCTCACTATTACCTGCGACTACATTTACCCAGAAGGTAATTACACTTGAATGACCTGACCTGAACTGTTAGTATAATATAGTAGTGGATATACAGTAAGTGAGGAGAGGGGGGAGGAAATGTAAGTTAAGAAGGACAGTGGTATATTTTATTAAGTCAGCATCTGTTAAGTCAATATCTTGTGGTTTCCTTCAGCAGGGGAGAGTGAAGAGTATATTCATTAATGATGCTCTTGTGGAACAAGTTCTGACTCACCTCATGTTTTAAGATGCCACAAACTGAAGCACCCTAAGGCACCGAGATGTGCCAAACCTCTAATTGTTAGGGTTTGGGTTATGAGCGTCGTAAATCTGGATCAAATCTGATTAAAAGTCAAAGTTGATTTTTTTTCATGGCATATAAAATGTGACTCTAAGGAATCCCTAGGATCCACTTTTACATCTGTGACTCATCCTGCAAAGAGTCACGAACACATGCAACTACATCTCAGAGGTATGAGGGGAACTCACCCAGTGTGCATGAAAATGTAGCTGAGGTACCTCCAGGCTTGTGCTCGTAGCTGAGGATGGTAGGGCAGGGGACTCTTAAGAAAAGATGGACTGGATACCTGCAGGACTAGTCGGTCCAGCTGGAAACCATAGTACATGAACACGGCTACCTAAAGGGATGAAAAGACACTGACTGTTTTCAGGAGGTTTATATTTGTGAACATAAAAAAACATTGTGATGAAAACAAATATGTCTCTTGTGATCAGATACGCTGTAACTACAGATGTTTTTAAATATTTCATTCATTTTTCAGGATAAACTGTTTCAGTTTAACTAGGAGTAGATAATGAAATTAACATGTACAGACTCAATGGCAGCTCCTAAATATATCTTTTTTCTCTTGATTTAACCTTTCTTTCCTTTATTTAGCATTTTTCTGTGAGAATCTGTTATTTTCCTATATTTAATTTATAATAATAATAACAATGGATTGGACTTATATAGTACTTATTTTGGACACTCAAAGCGCTTTACATCAGTGACCTATTATTCATTCACTCTCACATTCTCCTTCTGGTGGTGGTAAACTACATTTATAGCCATACTTGCCCTGGGGCAGACTGACAGAAGAATTGTCATTTTGTGAAACTGCATAGGTTTTACTCATGAATCAATGTTTCAGACAATGACAGTGTTTCCATGTTCACTCTGAATGTCCCAAGGGGTCATATCTAATGACTAAGAAAAGATGAAAAATTATTAACATATATTGACTAGATTAGTGGTTCAACAGAAACTAATGACATGGTGCAAGCTCTTGCTGCAACACCTCAGTCTGTTCCTTGTTATGGAACAGAACTGGCAAAACAAATTTCCCCTCAGGGACAATAAATAATGAATCTGAATCAAATCAGTTTACATCAATAGATGATTTTGGGCATGTCAAGAAGGGGATAATATAGTTTCTTAATGACACTACTGATCAAAAACATGCATATTGCATCATTAAAAACAAAGTAAAACCACCTCTTGGTCTACTCACCTCAGCGATTGTGATAGCCAGGATGAGCCAAGGTGGAGGGCAGCAGGTGTAGCTGTCAAAGTACCATTTGCGATCAACCTCACGGGGGTAGCGTCTCATAGGCGATGTGACGGACCAGCCTCTGGGACAGTCCCAATCCCACTTCATCTCTGAGATTGCAGCCTTTTAATTGTCGACTTCCCTGGAGAATGGCCCTCCGGAAACTATTGGAACGTTTGTTACTCATCTGGATAGAAAAAAATAGGAAGGAAATGTGATGAAACAGGTGAAAGAAATACAACAAATAATGAAATGGAAGACGCAGGGAAAAGTGAAAAAGGAAAAGATGAGAAGGGTCACAGATATGTTTTAGCGCTGGTTCATTCGTCATCTCCCGCTTATCCAGGCCAAGCCTTAGCAAAGCAGCCCAGACTTCCCTCACCCCAGCTACCTCTGCCAGCTCCTTCAGGGGAATCCCGAGGTGTTCCCAGACCAGCCGAGAGATAGTCCCTCCAGCGTGTCCTGGGTCAGACCTGAGATCTCCTCCCCGATGGACATGCCCAGAACACCTCCCCAGGGAGGCGTCCAGGAGGAATCCTCACTAGATGCACGAGCCACCTCAGCTGGCTCCTCTGGACATGGAGGAGCAGCGGCTCTACTCTGAGTCTCTCCCGGATGTCTGAGCTTCTCACCCTATCTCTAAGGTTGAGCCCGGCCACCCTGTGAAGGAAACTAATTTCAGCCGCTTGTACCCGAGACCTCATTCTTTCGGTCATGACCCAAAGCTCATGACCATAGGTGAGGGTCGGAACATAGATCTACCGGTAAATCAAGAGCTTCACCTTCTGGCTTAGCTCCTTCTACACCACAATGGTGTAATAGTTTAGCACCCGCATTACTGCAGATGCCGCTCCAATCCGCCAATCCGCCTGTCGACCTCCTGCTCCATCCTTCTGTCACTTGTGAGTAAAATCCCAATGTTTTTAACACTGGTATTTTATATTAATCACAGTTTATCGACAAATTACTGATGTTATTTTAACACATATGACAGGATACTCTGGCCACACACACACACACACACACACACACACACACACACACACACACACAACACACAAGTCATCCTCAGCCCACTACAGTGACAAACCCTCCCACTTTGCCGTGGCAACAGAATGCCTGCATTATCACCTAGCAACCACCAAGCCCTTCACTTCACCCCTTTCTGCCTGCAAAGACTTCATTTCCTGACATATATTATAGCAAACAACTACGTATAGATTAGATTATTCCATTTTTTATGGACCTCACAAGCTGTTTGTCAGTGTTATAGCTTACCCATTTCTAATGTAAAACCACTGAAATGCACTTTGACTTAGCAGAATCATTATGTGTATCATCTTTCCGATGTGTGAACAACTTCTTATGAAAATCTTCATATACTCAACACGGAAAGAGACAGATATTCAGAACACGCATGCAAAAATCTCACAATTCACACCAAAAGTGCCTTTAGAGAAGATTGGAATTATTCATGAGCCTTACTTTTCTTTTCTTATCAGCGCTGGGAAATGTGCCCTTAACTTATAAAAAGAGATGTAATGATCAAAAATGCAATTTAGCCACTCGACAGCAAATTATGTGCACTTAAGTCATTTGTTACCATTTTCTTAGCACTTAGAGAGTGTGCAATGAATAGGTAATAAATGTCAGATCGATAAGCGGGTATACTTTCATGATCTATAATGTACATCCCACACATTCACATTTAATAATAATTTCTGCATAATCTTTACGAATGTAAGTGTATCTCAAAGAAATCACAGTTTCTTGGCACAAAAAAATACAAAGCAGGAACAGCAAAGCATAATTTAAAATGAGAAAAAAATAATTGCATGAAACGTTTTCATGACGATCCTTGTCACTTTGTAGAGCAGTTCCCAGTTGCAGATCAGTCACAGTTTGGTCTCTCATACGTGCAAAAGCTTTAGATTTCTGTCTAAATCACATTTTTTGGCTCTTTTTAATTGAAATTCTACTTGCTGTTTGTTATATAAGACTCTCCATGACTGTCTCACATCTCCTCCTGTTTTGTCTGCTCTGCACCTCTAATTCTTACTCTGTCAATGTCCTTCTCTGCACCTCTGCTCTAATACTGTGTGTTTACGTGTTTCGGATTGTAGAAGTGTCAGTGAATGCATGTCATTTACAGTGGTGAGTAATATATTGGGCAAGGACAGTGCCTTTTTTAATGAAGCTGGTGGCTGTAAAACCTTGTTAAAGTTGGAAGGTTGTACATTTTTAAATAATAAAAGTGTTTCTTAAAGTGTGACTGATATGTATTCAAGCTTAAATACAGACTTATCAGGGCAATAAGAACCTTTTTGCTTTCAAGAAGATAAATGAATGTTTATGTAATTCAAATTTATGTAATTCAGGTTGAAAGGATGTGGAAAACAAAGAGAAAAAGCAAATAGGAGGAAATATTTAAATATTCACAAGAAAAATAGCTGAATACAAATTTGGCTGGTGTCCTTGTTTTTGTTTAATGAAACCTTTAGCATCTCTGCAGGGATCACTGTTTGGAGATAAACTTCAGAAAAAGCCAATTATTTCAGCCTTCATGCCAGGCAAAGAGAACTGTGGGAAAATTATTACGGGTAACCATGGTCACTTCGAGGTTGTACGCTACAGAGACAGACCACTAAAATTAGTACACATCCACACAAACACATACACAGCCCTAAGCAACCACACTCCATAAAGACGGTCCATTCTTTGTGTGAAGTGACTGCAATTCCAACCCCTGTCCTCTTTGTTGGACACAAAAGAGAGTGACGTTGTGTCTGTTCACCCACTGGAAAGACGAGAAGGGAGAGGAGAAAGGATAAGGTGGAATGTATAAATGTGTGTCCAGTTAGCAAGCAACTGGTAGATCAATGAAAACGACAAAGGCGGAGACGTAAGAAAAGGAAAAAGATGAAGAAGTCTACTCATATGGACAAAATAATTTGGACTGCTCAATATTATGCCCACGCTTTATTTGGAGTCAGATAAAAAAGTGACACTGGCATGTATCATATTACTTCCTTATGCAATATATTATCAACAAGTGGTGCCAGGTCTGCTTTGCAAATATTTTACTTATCATTGTCAAAGCACACTTTTGGTGATTGTGACCTTGACCTTTGACCTACATTCACCACAATGCAATGGGATCTATTTTGTACCACCTCACATCTTTCTTGAAAATTTCATGGAAAATGGTCTAGTAGGATTTGCGTAACGTTACTGACAATCGGGGGGGGGGGGGGTCCAATAACAATACCCCTCTCTCCTTTCAGGGGGCACAGTAATAAACTGTGCCAAATATGAATGTCTTTATTCAAATCCATTGAAGAGGCACAGTGCCTCATACAAACAGTCCAAACACATGTTGACTGCTTACTTTACCTAATTGATTTTCCTTGACCTTGACAGGAAATGTCATGAGATCAAAGAAAGTTGGAAAGAAAACTTCATAATCCAAATCCAGCTGCACTTACACAAGATGAATGTTACTGGACATGGGTCACCATGAAGCATGAACACAAACTAAAAAAAAGAATGTATTTGGTACTTCCTCTTCGTGCATTCACACTGTATTATTTATTGCAGGATATAAATGTAGACAATGTGATTAAAAAAACAGTACTTCATTAAAACTACTAGAACAGAAACCGATTGAAAAGGCTGCAGTTGAGCTAATAGTCTTTCACACTTATCCTCTTGTCCATTCATATTAACTAATGTAAATATGATGGCTATATATATATATATATATATATGCCTAATATCTGTTTATACAGATTTTACTGGTATAAAATACAGTTTCTTGTTTTTTCATAGTCATCAGATATGGTCAGATATTGGATGTTCACCAGGGAGTTAAATTAATGATATAGAATGTAGACACTTGATTTATGTTGAATTAGTAGTTGATTTTGCTTTAAAAGTATTTTTTTCTTTGTTCTGTGTTTTTAAATTAATATCTCTCAATTTTAATCAGAGCTTTTATGATCATTTACATGATCAGTGAATTATATACATGAAAATACCAGTTCTTTCCCCTCCCCAAAAAAGGGAAAAAAAAAGAAAAACATATGATAGTATTACGTTACAGAAAAGATAAATATAGAGAAAAAACTCATTTGGCCACTATCACAAAAGTAGCACTGAGTTTTTATGGGTTAAGTTCACAACATATTTTCACTTACAAATACACCTCCATCAACAGGATTCAACTGAATTTCTCATTTTGCTAAAGATCCTCTTTAGTGTTTCCAGTTTAATATTCTTATATTATGTGTGACTGAAGGAAATGAAAATAAATAAATGATATTCCATCAGGGTTGTAGCACAACCCTGAAAATGGAGATATCACTCATACAAACAAAGCACAGGTTCTATCGTGTTAACTTCATATTTTACATGATACCATGTAATCATATTAGACACATTAATGTCATAAATCTGCCATGTTGATTGTTTTTAGGTGAGATGATGTTGCAGCATTCCGTCCTTTCCTTGGGTAAATTATAGTCCAGTGTATCCCACACTAAAGGTGATACTAAAGGAAGCATTGAAGCACCTTTCCTTTGCATTTACAGAAGTCAGCTGTTATCATGGCTGACACTCAGATATGCCAGGTCATTTGATTCAGTTATTTACCTTCCTCAGCAAAAACGATTATTCAGATGCACTCTCTTCTCCATCTTCCCTCAACTATATGATGTTTTCCAATGAAGTCAAGGAAAAGTGGTTAGGAAAAGGAGATAGGAGGTAATATTATTGGAATTTTTCAATGCATGCTGTACACTTTTTTTTTTTACATTTTTTTTTTAACATAATTTCATATCAGACTGTGAAACTGACACCACAGTGCAAAGAATATGGGTTCTTCTATGGAGAGGCTAAGTCACACCCTTCTACTTCCGGTTCATAGGTGCTTAGCTCATAAAAAAAAAAATTGAATGGGAGTGAATAGACTATTCACAATCAAGCTAAATTCTGACTGCAATGTGTCACGTATGTGACGTCACACTCCACTCAACCGTGGTGTGGAGTCTGTGGTGATGTCACATGTGCACCAGGCGTGTAGTCCAAATTATTAACAGGTGTTACTCACAAATGAATCAGCCGTTGATTAACAGAAGCAGTTGAAACACACATCAATAATTATCATTTATTATGAGGTACAACATGTGTGTGATTCAAGGCACGTGACAAACCAGATACAGTTTTAGCATTTTATTTCCCATTGAATACCATTCATTAATTTTCCGATCTCAGGCCCCATGAGCCTCCCGGAAGCTCTCCATTAAAATAGGCACATTTTGGTAACTGGTACTTTGCCAGCTTTTTAGATCCAATAATAAAGAAGAAGAAGAAATCTAGACATATTTCCCCCCAGCATGAACCTCAGCAAATGATACTTTTTATATTCTTGCTCTAAGTCATCCAAAAATTCATACATTTTTATTACAATTATGGGACCAAAAATAGAACCAAATTTGAAGCATGAAAAGCTAGGTATTAGTGCATTTGATGTGGAACCCATGTCTCAAAATGGTCGTATGTAGCACTATGAACAAAGACACTGTGTTAAATTTGATGATTCTACTGGTTTTTCTATTCCAAATGTGGGTTTTACATGAATTTACAGTACAATTCCAGGTTTTGTGTGTAACCTCCAGAATGTCCCTATTTAAACACATATAAATCACAAATAATTTTGCAACAGTGGTCATTTTTGTGCAACACTCTGCCTTGCATAATTAGTTCAATTACTAAAATGCACCTGTGTGAAAATAAAGAAATAAAAAAATAAATACTAGCATGTAATTTGTGTGTCCTTTTGACCATGTTATATGCAGATTCTTGTATTAAATATATTGTAAAATAACATAAAAAGTATTTTATCTGAAAAATTGTTTGTCTTGTATCTCAGTATTTTTTTTTTTTAAAGTAGGCCCAAAGTGTTTCCAAAGTTGCTTCATAATATGAGTATTCATGTGGTTTAAAAATGTTAGTACCCATGTCCTGATTTGAGGTACTAATTTCATAGAAGCACCCATATGCATTTTGTTTTTGGAAGACAGTTTTCTTTGCAATTGTCTTGCTCAAATAAACATGCATTGTTACATTGTAATAGTACTGTTACTGTAAGCAACATATTGTAAGAGTGTTGTGACTGTCCCTGGTTCTTACCTCTAATCACTACTGAATCTAAATCTCTCACTCTTCTGCATCACATTGTCTAACTTTCAGGTTGCTGGACCTACTTTATTAAGCCCAAAAGACCAGGCTTTCCCACACATTTCTCCTATGTATCTCATAAAATATAAAACTGCTCTAAAATTAGGTCTGTGCCACTCCAAACTTGACATATATATGTGTTTCACTAAGCTCCAGTACAAATCCATCATCATCATTTCACAATTTTGGGAGAAAAACAGTCCTGTTAACCCTGTCTGTGGATATTTTGGGATGTATAAACCTATTACTGAGGCTGTTCCTTCCCGGGACAGTCACAAGGAAGGAGCAATTTCAGTGTGATGTATGACGAAGAGGCAGAGAGAGAGAGAAAGGACTGGAGGACAGAGAGAGGGAAAAGAAGAGATAAGAAAACAGTTGCAGGGAAATGCAGAGAGCCTATACGTGAAGGAAAAGAGACAGAGGGATATAAAGAGACTTATAAAATGAATACAGGGAGGGGTGAAGCAATGGTGGTGATTTGAGGACTGACTGTGATGGAGCGGCGAACAGACAATTACTGACAATCAGAGTGATGGAAGAGCTGTGGAGCAAAGAAGAGATGGTGCGACAAATAAACTCCTCACAGTTTGTCTTCTCTGGTCTCCTCATACCACCCTGTTCCACCATTATTTCCTTCTTTATCCCTTGAGGAGGGTGTGATAGATAGAGATGTACCAACAGAAACCAGGCACTGTCAATTAACCTGTTGGGATATTTTTAACTCCCTCTGAAACTCCACTGTTGGCTTTCATCTTTATCGTAGAGACCACTCATGTTCATCCCAAGAAAGTCAATTGTATAGTGTTTACATTCCTTGCATTCCTTTAGATGCTGCTATTATTTTTTTAAGTGCAATGACTTTTTGACAAGAGAATGTGTGAGAACATTGTTGTACCAATAACTATATAACTGCCAAATAAAGCTAGACAGGGGACTGAGCCTTCGCAGCCTCCGCCCCCCAAATCTGGAACTCTCTCCCACAACCCATCAGGAACTAGGATTCACTATCCACATTCAAATCCCATCTTAAAACTCATCTTTTCAAACTGGTAGTCACTTAGTTTTTTATTTATCTATAATTGATAACAGGGGCATCACAGCAACTTAAAATGTGGGGGTGTTCTAGGTTGTGGCACATGAGCAAAACTTTCTGAATCTATCATGGGAAAATTAACGAACAATTATCCATTAATGGTTACATTTTTATATAAAAAAAGTAATATATGGCCGAAAATAATAAAAATTTATTTTTGCTCAATTAAACATTTATTCAATTCATTAGTCAAATTTATGAGATAAAAAGTTAAAATTTATGAGAGAAAGTCAAAATTATGAGATAAAAAGTCAAAATTATGAGATTGAAACTGATATAAGTTTGTTTTTTTTTTAAAAATCAGACACTGACATGTTTCTCCATGTCAGGGGAGACGACTAAAAATAAGTTTCTCAGGGGGAACATCACTGAAAAAAGTTTGAGACCCACTGGCTTATGGTATATGTTACAGAACAAGACATAGTTTAGTTAACTTAGTTTAACAACGGTAACATTTCTCATTACTTACTGGTTGATGACTGTTTGCTAACACTGCGAAGAAGAGCTGTTTACATTAACGGTGAACTGAGGTGCGCTTCATCTACGTATGCTGGTATGCCGCCCGGGCGGGTAAACAGTTTAAACCATAGATATTGTAACAGCCCTGCAATGTTATTGCTGTTTGTTTGGTGATTGTGACTGACAGTAACTGTTTATCCTGAAATAAAACGTAGGTGAGACCAACCTACGTTTCCTGGATCCAGTAACGATACAATATATGAACTAAGGAAAAAGTGGGGGGTCTGAAATCATCTGGTTGGAAAAGTGGGGGTGTCGCAACACCTCCATCCCCCACGGCTGCGACGCCCATGATTGTTGATTAATTTTCCTGATAATAGATTCAGAAAATTTTGCTCACACCCCCACATTTTAAATAGCTGTGACGCCCCTGCAGTTTATTATTAAAGGGCATTTTTCTAAATGGAAAATCCAGCTCTAGTTGTGTTTGGATAATCACACCCCTTGGACTCTTGTAGTTTTGTACTTTTTATCTACATACAATCACTTAATTATGGTTGTAAAAAGCAAACATGGTGACAACAACCACCGATTTTTCAATCTGTTTACTTTCTGTATGCATATTTTTCGAGTCAACTGTTTTCTCTAATTATTATTCCAAAAATGCCCATTGCATTTTTTTTTTCCACAGCCCAATGTGATGTTCTTTAATTTGCTGCTCAGAGGCAAATCCAAAGATACTAAAATGAATTTTGCTGACATAAAAAGAAGAGGAAAGCTGCAAAACCTCATTTCAAAAGCTGCTGGAACCAATTAATGTTTGGCATTTGTTTCACTATGAATATTCACTGAATCAATTATTGGACCAATTGTTTGTATCATGAATATACATCACTTCTTTCTCTCCTATTTCATTGTATTATTCTCTGCGTTCACTTTCTGTTATAGCTGCTTCAGTGAATATATTATCATTTGTGTACTGTGGAAACAATAGCAACAGGGAACAAATATGTGAATGTAAACACAGATGCATTACTCTCTGTCCCACTTACAGTAAGACACCATGACCCACCCCGTGTCACATGACATGAATTAACCAACTACATTTTCCAAGCTACCTACAGACCCATTCCTTACCCACTGAATCAGACAATAAACAGCTCTGAAGAAAAGAGTGATAGACATGCTCACAATCACAGACAACAATGTATTCCCTACAGTCTCTACAGACCCACAATCTGCTGCCCCACATCTCAGCCACCCAATAGATATTGTGTACCACACAACTCCACCCACTCAAAGACCACTCCACACTGTCCCAGGTCAGCAGTTCAGCCTCCCTTGAGGAACAGCAGCAACAGAGTGGAAAAACAGAAAATGAGAAGGTTACAAGGCAACAAGAACAGCTGGAGATACCTGAGCGAGACCTTGGACAATAAGCAGAAGGCAGCAGTTTGAAGGTGAAACAGAAAGTGGGGCAAGGTGAGCGTTAAGAGGGGAATTTATCACCAAACTGAGAGTCATTTCAAATTAGACATCAGTAGCTGAGGTGATCTTGGAAAATGACTTTGAGACTGGATGTAAAAATGGATGAAAAGAGTTTAATGAGCAACAGAAAAGGTGTGGATAGTAGATAAAAAAAAAAACCACTGTAAAAAATACACAGTTTTAAGGTATGTTTTGTGATAGGTTACTTAGGGGTCACATGACCTATGTCACTTTATAGTTGAAGCAATACACTTGTCTTTTATAATCGAGGCCCATGTGTTATTGTCTTTCTACCATATGATTTATATATGATATGCATGTCTTACACTGGGTTGAATTTTTTGAGTTACTGAGGGGTCACATGACCCTGATGTCACTTTGTAGGTGAGGCAACACACCTGTGTCTATTGACTAAGCCCTGAGGAAGACCCATCTGGTTGAAAAATTTCGGCTTTTTTATTCTGATCTAGCCATGCATTAATAAAGGCTTTTTAAATTACTTCTTTGTTCACTCAGAGTTGGCTGGATTTATCTTTGTTTGGAATGGACTGAACCCCTTAATCCAAGAGCACCCAATATAGTACTTATTTAAGACACTGCGACCTTTTGAGCTACCCGCCATTTCTTTGATTTGATTTTTCATACTGATCTGTGTTGAACACTGATGTACACTATTCTTTTATCTCACCAGGTTGACAAAGTCCTGGTAGCAGATCTTGCCATCAGCATTGCCGTCAGCGAGGGCCAAAAGGACTTCCAGTTTGTGTGGGTCGAGCTCAGAGCCGTGGGTGGCCAGCAGATCCCTGAATCGCTCCGTACTGATGAAGCCCGAATTCTCTGGGTCATACTGCAGTCAAACACACATACACAATGCAAAAATAATCAGCCTTTATGTAATCTGTCTGGGGGATACGGGAATACAAATGGTAAAATACACATAAAGGAGTAAACATAAGAGCTTCAAACACATGATTTGAATCAGGCTGAACACGGCCACAAGTCTCAACAACCACAACAAATACACAGGATATCAAATGAACACGAGATGCAAATATAATGTTAGAAGGTCATAACATTTCTCTATCCTTAGGCGGATAGTTTTCTGTGCAGCTAAACATCAAAAGCTCCAAACGCAATCAGCAGTAGCTTAATCATAGCTCGAACTTCTTGTGAAAAGCCATAATTGCTCCAAAAGGACCTGATCATTGAGACACAGCAGTCTTTTTTTAAACAGCCTTGAATTTCACTTTGAAATTACACTGAGCACTAGATTTAACAAAAGGCTCTTTTTCATTCAGAGCCAAAATATTGAAATGTAGATGAAAATATTCAAGATATTATGACAAAAACAAATATATTTAATTCAAGAGCTGGAAACGCAGAAGATCTTCAGAGCAGTGAAAAGAGGACTGCACTTTCCCCCAGCTTTATTGACAGTTTGGTTCTTCACACTCTTATCCCATTTACAACTTCTAATGAAAACTGACAATTTGCAATAAAATTTACACATGAATAAAACTTAAATAAATATTAAAATTATAACTAGGCCTATACTGCTAAAGGTATATCCCTGAAATGCAATGCTTCCAGTCCATTATTTCCACCACTCCCATCCACCTATTCATAAATGTATATATTAAATACAAAATATAAAAGAATGAGTGCATGTACCTGTTCTAGAGCATTAGCACACCAAATTTGGTGGCAACCCGTCCACTCGTTCAAAAGTTATTGGCCAGACAACATTTGGCCACGTTGAAAGTTTTGACATCCAAAATCTAATCACTTCATGTACCCATCCTCGAGCATTAGCATACTGAATTTGGGACAAATCCATCCAGCCGTTAACACCAAAAACTTTACGCGGCATTGGATGCGGTAGGAGAAGCAGTGATGGACGCGGTAAAACCATTACATCTCTGATACTCGGCGTTTCGGGGATATAATAATGAATAATACACATAAATATAAAATAATAAATGAATAAAATATGCACAAAAATGTAATGCATCTTGTTTATATTTGATGATACATTTATATATTAAGCCTAGAAGTTATAAAATATCCACAGGAAAACAGTAATGACATTGTTTATGGTGTTTTCTATTTCTCTATATAGCTACAAAGCACTTTAACACCCTACAGCAAGGATGTGATAAAAAAAAAAAAAAGAAGATACTGTTACTGTCTTTCAGTACTTGTCTGACAAACCAGTCTGGAAAATATGACAATCCATGACTTAGCATGTTTGACTTGAATGTCAGGCTGTTTATGAGACAGCTGTTACTCTGTATATATGCAGCATTAATGCACATAACTGTGAATTCCTGTCACTGTGTATCTGCATGAGCATAACCATGTCTGTATATGTAAATACAGCACAGTCACACATAAAGATGGAACATTCACACAAAATGAGGTGCCTGTCAGATCCCAACATCTCTGCACCAAAAATAGTACCCGTGTACATAAGTGTGTGTGTGTGTGTGTGTGTGTGTGTGTGTGTACTCGCCATATGCCAGCGTTGGCAGGTGCTGAGTAAAGCCTAGCTGGCAGCAGGTGCTCTGAACTCAACCAAATGACAAGAGGGAGGAGAGGTTTTGGCTCTCTCATGTTGTTTCTCTCTTACCTAACAGTGATTGTGCAGTTATTTCTCCAGTTGAGGCCACAATTGTTAATATTTAAAGCCTTTTTTTTTTTAGACCTTGGTGTAATTATTTCTTTCACTCTTGAGCTGAAAATAGATTTTATGCACTTTTTGTAGCTGCAGTCAATTAAATGTATAGCCTGAGTTTTTGTTTTTGTTTTGTCTTGATCGTGTTTCTTTCAAAATCACCTGTAGTTTTGACATACAGCTCTGTCACATAAGCATGTTGTTATTTTATATACAGTGATAGTACAGAAGATATATGACATGAAGAGACTCCTCACAAGAAGGAAAGATAGAGAAAACACATGTAGTCATAAGCATTAAGCATAAGTCAGTTTATGCTGTCTCTTTGAACTCCATTGTCACTTGAAAGAATAGGAAGTACAGGCAACTATATGTATAAGTGTAATGAGAGCTGGTAAATATAAAAAAAAAGAGCATTTCTAGTTTACTCGAAGCAGAAAGTTTTGCTGCCAGAATAGTTTCAGCTGTGAAGAGATGCACAGAATATTTGTTTTTTGGTGAGAAAATGAACCCATAAAGACCTAAAACATCTACCAAAGACGAAAAGCATCTGCTAATCTAAATATTTAATGCACATTGACCCACTAATCCTATCAATACATTTAAATAATTGGGGTACAATTAAAATACAGCTTGTCATCTTTCATGGTCATCAGATATGACCCATTTAGATGTTCAGAGCTTCTGGAGTGAATGTGGAAAAAGTGTCATTTTCTACAAATGGTGAATCACACCATTAAAATCAATGTAGATTTATTTTATCTCATAGGCAATGATTGGACTTTTGACTTTACTAAACATATTTGACATGTAAGCCATTCATCTATTTTACAAAAAATTTTTTATTTATATATATATATATATATATATATATATATATATATATATATATATATATATATATAATTAACTCAGTGCAGATAGTGCATTTAAAATTGCCTGCTCAGTGCTCAGTAATAGACTGCAGTAAAATTGGATTTTTGAGTACATATAATTTAAATGTGATGTGAGGGAAGACAAAAAAATGGATAAATGTTTAAAATTGTAGTTTTTCTTTCTTTATTATAACTCAGCTGTTCCTGCTATAAAATGTTTATTTTGGTAATGAAGCATATTTAATCCAACTGAAAGCCTTGAAATTTGTATCATTAAAATCACATTTACCTCAATCTGAGGTGTTCAGTCTGCCTGTCCTTCAGTCAAATTCTGATGCATCAACCTGAAGCATTTTATTGCTCTATTCAGAAGGGTTAGGGTTAGAACGACTGAACTCACAGAGGGGCAGTAATTTTTGCCTCATAAAATGGTTGCCTCACCTAGTTACACTGATTGTCAGCGACACAACAACAGGCTGGAGAATTAGTCTTGGTGTTGGGTAAGTCAGGCCTTATGTCTTCCTTTTCCTATGAGAAATGATTGTATGACAGCAAGAAAAGGTAGTAAAATATTCTAAACATAGGGCACACATAAAGGGTAGAACTTCTGGTCATGCTTACAACAGTAATTATGCTTTGTGTATTACTTATACGTACAAAAGGCAGAAATTTTTTTTTTTTTTAAATACTATAAATGCACCACACAGAGCTTTTTATTACATGAATTATAACCTGGGGCCTATAGGGAGCAGCTATTGCCAGCCAGTAGTGACATACCATCATTGATTCTGGGTGATCGAGTGCAAGTAAATGTGCAGCAGTCAATGAGCAAGATTGAATGGAAAGCTTGTGCTCAAGAAGCAAACTATGGCTTCAGTGTTGGAGGAAATGGGTGTAAAAGGTTACCTATTTGATCCAATAATGTGTCATCTTAGACTGGAGTCTGCTACACAGGGGCGGTGACCAGTCCATCACTGTCTATTCAAACTACTGGTGCTGGAACAGCCCATGACGGAGGCAACATGTCACTGACAATGTCTGACTGATGGGGCAGTGACTTAGTACTTGCACATTTGTGACAAGGAGCTATGATAAATGTTACCTGACTGAAATAAAAATTCATACAGACACCCTTTAAAGCAGAAGTCTTCAACCCTGGTCCTTGGGGCCCACTGTCCTGCATGTTGTAGATGTATCCCTCATCTAACACACCTGATTCAAATGATCAGCCACTCATCAAGCTCTGCAGAAGACTGATAATGACAGTCAGGTGTGTTAAAAGAGAGAAACATCTAAAACATGCAGGACATCGGCCCTCGAGGACCAGGGTTGAGCACTCCTGTTTTAGATGAGACCCTGATGATCAGCTCAACCGCTTCAGCAGTGCTTATCATGCTCTGCTGAGGCCTGATAAGAGGTAATCAGATGTGTGGACCCCGAGGACCAGGGTTGAAGACCTCTGCTTTAAAGGGTTATTCATATTTTAGTTAGGTCTTTCTGAGGTGAAAACCTTTTAGAACCTATGATTCTGCAAAACTATTTTGTGATTTTCTGTCAAGCAGGTTTTTACAGTCATTTTCATCATTGTGCAATGAATAGATTTAAACTCAGAACAGGTACAACTTTATAGCGTCTACTTATTTAAATATTTAATGACTTTTGAACAAGTAATCTCATCAATACTTTTCAATAATTCAATTGTTCGGCTTATCGGTGGCATTAGCTGAGACTTTCTGGACATTCAGAGGCTTCATAGTAAACATGAAATTACCATTATCTTCTGCAGTACTGATTCACCAGTAAAACCAGTATAGTTTGACACATGACAATGATTGGAGACAGCTGATATATTCAGTTATATATCATATAATTTTCTGGGAAAAAAAGACTTTCTTTAATCTTCTCTGTTTAAATAATATAAAGTTTGAATTTACTCTGAGTGTTTATCAACATCACTGTCATCAGTAAATAATATATAGAAAAATATCGACTTTTCACTTTAAAATGCAAAACATAGAAGACAATATTAAGATAAATGGTGAAAAATTACTGAAGAAAGATTATTTTAAAGCTGGCACTAACATACTTCTAGCTCTTTAAGGGCTAAGAATTAAACCTAAAATAATGTGATACCTATATTACAAAAGCCAACAGGCCTCTGTGTGTGCATGTGTGTCAGACTAGTGAACATCGGAAGTTGATGGGATGAATATTTTTGAAGATATTAGTCATTTTGGAATACAACAGCCTTACAATGACATTGCTATATGCACAAAAATGTAGGAATGAGTGCTGGACAAATGTGGTACGGCCTGCATGAATACACAACAGCATCCAAACTACCACATCTACTGTAGAACCTGTGGATCCCACAAGCCAGTGTTGGAAAAATAACTAAATGAACAGTTTCACTTTTTCAATTGCAATTTCTAAACTGTAATTATGATTATTATTCTTTGCAGGAGTAAATGATTATACCCCTGGGAATTATTCCATGACCATAGGTTATATACTTCTGTCAAAGCTCAGCTCCATCTCCCACATGTAAAAATACAAACCCTGCATTATTTCTGTATAACATAAATTGTGGGCAATGTGGGAGCAATATAATGTAGATGCTCCTTAAAGAGATGACCATTGACCATAGGCTACACAAGAGTTGTCCCTGCTCACAAAAGCCAAATAAGAAGCAAATGTCATCTTATATTCTAGAGAATGTCTTAACATTACAGTTGTGTTTAGTGAGTACAATATGCATACTCAAAGACAAAAACCCAAGGACTAACTGATAACTATTATTTTGTCTAACAGGCACATGCTGTCTCCTTCATACAAATAAATACAAGCCACAAACAAACACATGTAATGCATGAAATGAAAACAAAATCCTGCTCCACAGAAAGTACCAACCTTTTCTTGCAGTATATCAGCCAGCTTCTGTCGAGAACATTTTGTCATGATGCAGGAACGTCAGCCAAAGCCAGTCCCACTGCTCAATATGAGGAAGACAATATGGTGTGTGTGTGTGTGTGTGTGTCCTTGCCACTGATTGTCCCAGACTGCAGGGTTATTCCCAACCAGGACTAAAGGATTACAGTCCAATCCAAGACCCCTGCCTTGGCACACACACCCTCCCCCCTACCTTCATTCTGTGTGAAATACACACATATTCCCCACTAAAGCCCCACTCAGTCTCCCCTAATGACACCCCCCCCCACTTAACCTCTTTTTACCAACAACCATGCCTTTCTCCTTTACTCTCCCTCCAGACCCAACACCAGAGCTCCCTCCAGAAAACAAACAGTTCAATAAAATTGCCCATTATCTCATGTCCTGTCATCCACAGACACAAGCAGTCGTACATCATTTTTCCCACAATACACACTTCCTCTCTCTCAACTTTGGTGTGTCATAGTTGAATGAGCACTGAAGTCAACAGGGTTTCTGCTGGGGTGGAGCTGCAAAGGGATGCACAATGGACTTCGAATGGGAATTTCATGCAAGGTTTACCCAATCCTTTCACTCCAATTAGTAATAATTTCCTGCTATGAGACAACCATGCAGGAAAAGACATGAGAATGTCACATTTTACTGTTTATTCCACATTCCTGCATATTCTTCACAAAATAAAAATGTTGCATTTCTAAGACTGAACAAAGAAACTAGAGACTATAACTGCGTTTCCATTACAGTTTTTCACAAAACAACAATATTCCGAAAATTTCAACAAAGTATGTTTGCGCTTTGAATGTGTTTCCAATAACGATTATTCTAGGCAGGAGTGTCGTAACTCTCGTGAAATATCATCCCACGAGATTTCACTGCAGTCACCTTCGGAGCTTCAGATGGGCCATCACCCTGATAGCATTAAAATGAATGAATGGGCTAATTCTCTGGTCAGTAAAAGTTCCTGGCAAACTCTGTAAAGACACTAATATGTCAAACAAACCAGCTGGCTCACATTATAAGGGTCTGTACATATGGTCCCTACATTGTCAGGTCACAATATTAAGTGTAAATATGCTTAGCACTAACTAATAACAACAACAATGATAAATGTATGTAGTGCTTTTTACACAGTTCTTGCACTTGACACCTTACAGAACAGAGAATATATTTCTCTGTTAAAAAACAACTTAATTATTCAAAAACTAACAGATAATAAAAGTAAATCATCACTGTATCTACTGTAGGAATCACCCTAATCATCACTTCAAGAAGTTCTCGCATCCCAGCAGCCAGTGGTTGTTATGGTTACAGTGACTGCCATTTTCACTCCGAGACAAATGATCATGTGACCATGTACGTCATATCTTGTGACATATAATTGTACCCCGGTTGTGTGTTTCCATTGTGCTTTTCCGATACATTAGAATATCGAAACGTCTGAAAAACCACCTCATGAAACCTTGAAAACTAATTATCGATATTTGAGTGGGTTTTTTTTTTCAAATTTCAGGTGTTTCCATTACCAGTTTTTTTTATAGCAATATTTACATTTTGTGAATTTCCAAAGGGTAATGAAAATGAAGCTAATGTGAACTGCAAATAAAAATGCAGTAAAATGAAAAAACAAGCAAAAAACAAACCACAAACTGTTTCTCTATTGAGACACAAATGGATGAGAAAAGGATTCTGTGCAACATAATACTAACACACTGCATCTGCATTTGAGAGTTTCCAAGTTTGTAAATTAGACTGAACTTTGACACTAACGCTTCATTTATTATGTGTTACTGTGTTCTCTGTGAGGCTTGTTTTGCAAACAGCATGGAAGTGTGATGCAAATCCCTCAGATTAAATTAAATACAAACATATAAATCCTGGTGCAGACATAATACCACTAAACATTCACTACCAGTAGCTTTCGTACTGAAGGTACCCTGGTGTCAGTGTGGAGGAGAAAAACAACAGAAGGAGGGAGGGAGGGACAAAATAATGGTTATGTGTGTGTAGAAGAGGTGGGGTCGCGGGGGGGGTGCAGATTAGACACAATGCAAGGCTTTTTGTCTTCAACCTCATTTCCATAAAGCTGAATATTAACTGCAGGGTGGAGCAGAAAGATGGAGAAGCCTGTGGAAACATGAAATATACAAAAGGATAAATGGAAGTTTATACTCAAAACAACTTAAAATTTAATCATATCTGTACTTCAGGGTGATGACAGCCTTCAAAGGAAATGCAAATAAATTAGGGACCGTCATGCTTTAAACTTTATCATCTACTATCTACTGTACATGGTCATTTATTGTCCAACTGCTTAAATCATGCCAGGGTCACAGCAGAGCAGAGTTGCTTAGCTCTACTGTTCCTAGCTCATCTTGACAGATCTGCAAACTTTCCCAAACCAACTGAGAGGTAACCTTACTACTGAGTCCAGGGTCAGCCCAAGAACTTCCTCCCATGATAGAAATCCAAAGGGAGGCGCCAACAGTGGGAATCTACGTCAGATGCTATAATATTTAGCATTTAAGAAATTAATTTAAAAAAGAAGAAGTGGTTGGAGCTGTGAATGACATTACTTTTCTTTTTATCAGAGTGGTTTTCATTGATAGAACATTGAATCAACGGTACTAACAGGTTTGGCACAATGCATTTATAATGTCATATCATGTGTGTGTATCCTGCCATTTCCACAAAAAAAACAGGCTCTTTTCTGACCACATATTCACAGTCCAGGAGAAACTGTGGGTTGGCTGGTTAATGTATAACACAAACATCAACAACTGAGATGCATATTCTAAGTAGATGACAATCCCAGTTTACTACAGCCCCAACCTAAAACCAACACGTAAAAACATCTGCCTAAAGCATGAGCATTAAAGGGGATATACATAGTGATATTTAAGTCTCAACAACAGGCGGAAATTGTGTATCACAATGCAGTTAAAATTACCAATACAACAAAGGAACGATCTTAGTTTTTAGGCAGAAAAAAACAACAATAAAACTAAAATTCTGTTTTGTATAGATGCACTAAAGAAAAGTTTGAAATGATTCAAACAAGGTCAGAACTGTCACAGTTTAGTGCGAACTGTGGATTAATGAGCAGCAACTTCAAAAAGATAATAATGATTCTTGATCCTCATAATCAAACTCACTTGTGTAGAACAAACACTCGCCACTCTAATGATACTTTTGGGTCATTTATTAATATTTGAAAATATACATACTACATATAGTCATTTTTATATGTATATATCCAGAGCAATGGTGCATCTCAGAATATTCTTCACATAATCTAGATCTTACTCATTGTTTTTTTTTTTTTTTGTCTTTTCGTTTTTGTTATTCATTTTTGTTGTTCATTTCACCACTTAAAAGAAATGATCTTATTCTTTAACTTTTTTCACAGCAAGAATGTTATGTAAATTAAGTCTGCAGGCACTTCATAAACTCATTACATTTTACTGTCAACATGGACAAAAGGGAAGAAAAAAACAACAACAGAAGGTTAATTGAGACCATTTTAGCTTTACGACTGATTCTTGACCCCAGGTACTTTCTGTCACCTTTGACATTTGACCCAGACAACTATGGTTCACTGTCCAGGAACCCCAGGCTACTCATGATTTATTGTCTAGAAAAGCATTATAGGAAAGAAAGCACCATGAACTGAGTTAATTAGGAGAGACAGTGAGTATCTCATATCCCTCCCTGGTGTGGGTATTAGTAATAACCTGCTGCCTGTTTTGGATAATTAAGTATAAACCTAAAATTAATCTTCAAAACCAGGTCTGACAAAACTGTTTAAATCTTATTCTGTCTGAAAATCTCCAAATCTACTTCCTTTATAAAAAAAATTATTGCCCTTTTTTTTCAGGAGACAAAGACTCCGCTCAGCTATATTGCTGACTACAACTATGTATCTAGTTTACGATGCATCAGCAGAAAAAGGATCCCAAAAACTCTCTGATTATCATCGACATTTCAGTCAGGCTACACTCAGTGAGCTCCATAGGAAACAGCTCACTCCTAAAATCACATAAAAATAAACACTTTGGCGAGATCTTTGCTAAGCAGTTGTTCTGTCAGTCACTCATTTGATGTGCTGTCTTCAGCGTAATGAAGTAGAAATATAGTGAAAGGCTGAATATCAATTCACCCTCTTACCCCTTTGTTTTTTCTGTGTTCACATGAAAGGATAGTGTTGTCCCAATTCTAAATTAGATGGAGGGGAAGGGCTAAGGTGAAGGGCTGTATAACCCATGAAACAACAAACCAGAACCACACTACAAACAGAGGGGTAGAAGAAATTTCCCATAATTCAGCCAGATGAAGGAAAACACAACCAAAAAGTGCAGCAGTAACAAAAAAACCCACATAAATGTAAACAAATTAATCATTTAAATGATCATTAATGCCATTTTAATATGTAATAGACATCATTAGAGTTGATAACTGCAAACAGATGACCAATGCAGATATGTTTACAGTGACTGGTGTGTGCAGGTGAATATTGATGGAAACAAAGTTTTCACATCTGTTAATAGGGGCAACTATTGTTTCCACTATGTGAAACAAGCTCGACTCAGCTCAGCTCAACTTGGGTAACAGGTACTATTCCTGGAGATCCTTTCCATTACAGGATAGTACTGACTACAGAGTACCTGAGCATCATAGTGACGTGGCATACTTCTGTCATCTGGTCAGAGTTGCTGATAAACTTGCTTATTTCATGTTGTTTCATCTGGATTTTTACATCGGCCACCACAGATTGAATCTCCTGGCCTGATCATGGTGTAGTTTCTGGCTGTCATTATGTGGATTAATCTATATTTACTGTCAACTTCCCCATCTGTTTTTTGTAAAACAGTGGGTGAAAGACACTGCTGATGACATAACAGGTTGCGAAGTGTTGTCCCATTTCTTTAGGGTGATATTTCTGCCCTTACCCCTTGTAACTAATTTTGAAGGGGTAGGGGTAAGGGGTGAATTGGGATTGGGCCAAATAAATGGCTTTTACAGTAGAGCAGAGTGTAGAGCTAAAAATGTTATACAGAAACAAAACAGCAAATATCAAGAATTAACACGATTCTAATGATTCCTTGAGTCAATAAACCAGATCACCATTAATGGTCCTAAATTATTTGTAAAACACATAAGATGAAAATTACTTAAAATTTGAAATAAGAAAAAAGATAAGCTATGTGCAAGTGTAAGAGACAAAACATGACCTATCACAAGAAAAACACACTGGCAATCTCTGATTTTGTAATTTAGTGCTTATTTCAATCAGTAATAAACTCAGGAAGCATCTTACAGTTCAACACAAAAGTCAAAATGATGACCTGTCTCATGAAGATGCAGGAAATCGGCAGGTGGGACGTTTTCCACCATTAGTGTCACTCTCATTCACTTTGTCAGGTAGAACCGCTGTAAAAAGAATCACTTAAGTTGTCATGCAGGTTATGTGCCAGTGGAAGAATGTTGGTGGAAAAGAACATGGAGCAATAAATGCACTTCTTACAGACAGTGCTTTCAGGAAAAACTTCAATTGTCGCAGTTTTTAATAATAACATCCTCCAGGCTGAGGCGGCAGCGGGCATGACCATGGTTAATCAGCATGGCAACATGCGTGACAAGACTGACTGAGGGTAAAATTACAAGTGTAACCTAAGCAACGGGAGCTCAAGTAGTCAAATAGAGTTATTGCTTCAATGATGTGGAAGAGGATAAAGAACTACAGTAAAAGGGAAGGACATGTGCAAGTAGAACTGAACAGTAAGAAAATAAATTTTTAAAAAAAAAACATAATAACAATAACAATAATAATATGAATAATGAGTAAGCCAATTGTGATCAGAACCAACATTTGAATGAGAATGGGCAGTTTTGCATTTACTTTTGCCTAAATAAAGATAATGAAACTGATGAGGATAGTTATGTCAGTTGTGCTGTACCAAAAAAGAAGATTAGGATTTATAGGTCTGGTGGTGTCACTGTATCATCTCTATACTTCATTGTCAACAATACGTTGCAACACGTTGTTCCTTCATGGGCGACACAGTGGTGTAGTGGTTAGCACTCGTGCCTCACAGCAAGAAGGACCCTGGTTCAATTGCCAAACCAGACCTTTCTGTGTGGAGTTTGCATGTTCTCCTCGTGTCTGCATGGGTTTTCTCTGGGTACTCCGGTTTCCATCCAAAGTCATGCACTGATAGGTTAATTGGTTAATCTAAATTGCCCATAGAGTGATTGTTTGTCTATATATGTTCAGCCCTGAGATGAACTAGAGACCCATACAGGGTGTACCCCGCCTTCACCCATTGTTCCCTAGTGAGGATAAAGCTGGTTCAGATGACGAGACATTGTTATTTTATCAACAAAGTGCATCTGCTGCAAGCTCTCCATATCATGGTTCTAATATTTCAAGTCATTTTTCAGAATATTTATTATACATATGTATACTGCAAAGACCCAGTTAACTTAAATACATTTGTGTTTTTGTTTTTTTTTCAAAAATCAACTTTTTCCATGACAGAGCTGTCATCACCTATAATATTTACCTTGCACATTACATTGTTATTTTAGGGATTATTCATGAAAACATATGCTGTGATGTTGCTGGTCCTCTGTGTATTATTATGACTCTATGCTGGTCAAATCACTGTTGTGACAAAACACAGTCAGCATACTGTCTGTACAGCGGTATAATTACTTCCAGCTCTCTGACAGAGTCATACAATATGCAGTAAAATGCAGTTCTACATCCTGCTGATCCAAAGAAAATCAAGCTTTTTCATTTTCCAGTCAGTGATTTGTATTTTACAGTGTATTAAATCTCGAAATAATCAGGCTACAGTAAAATACACGGTGTCCATAAAGTCTCTTTACAATTTAACACATTTGTTACAAAAGCAAACAAAGACACAAATCTGTATCAGAATGAGAAGTAGATTTTAAGTTTAATTTTATTGTGTCATTTAATACACCTCTATATGGGTTCTGATAGTTGAAGCACATCAAAATGGTGCTGATTTCTTGCGATGTTTGTTGCATCATAGCAATGGTGGAAATGGAAACAGTGATATTTTGCTTCAAGCTGATTTGCTTCCAGTATCTTTGTTTGATACATGATATCTTTAACATAACCTCAAACAAATAAATCCAGGGAGTGATATCTGGTGAATGAGGTCTCCAGGGAATTGGGTCATCCCTTCTAATCCACCGGTTTGGAAATGTTAGATTTAGGAACCCATGTACCATCTACCTGGAAAATGATGGTTCGTTGAAGGTGCCACATTCATCAGTTAAAAGGTCAAGGTCAATATTTGCACTAATTGATCTCTTGTTGAAGAACAAGTATTCAGAGAATGCCTAATCTTGCCCCTATGTTGTGCTAATCTCAAGTTTCTATGACAACCCGTTCTTTAATTAGAGCCAATACTGTGACCTGGACCTTTGACCTTTTGCTATATTGATAATTTCATCATATGTATATATTCGTCAGTTGGGGTAATATTATGATAATATATCCAGTATTGATTAAGTTATAGTGTGATATGTCTATGCTTCACAAACACAAACATTATTTCAGAAGCTAATTTTGCGACAAGTCACATTTGACCTCCTGAGATCTCAAAAACTATTAGTCATAGGTGATAACATCAATTATGAGCATTGTAGCAATCTTTATTCTGCATTGTTTGGTACCAATCTAAAAGTTCTGTGACCCTCTGTTCTTGAGTTATAACCGATAATGTGATTTTGAACTTTCTGTTAAATTCTAGCTTGACCTTTGACTTTTACTCAAATGAATCTTTGCATCTGATGCACATTAGGTATATGTATATGCCCATGTAATTTCATGGTGATATCTCATTTCTTCATTGGGTTATAGCATGATATGTCTCTGCGGACACACACACACACACACACACACACACACACACACACACACACACACACACACACACACACACACACACACACACACACACACACACACACACACACACACACACACACACACACACACACACACCTCGCCCAACCAATGTTGGGTGAGATTAACAATTGACACATTTTTTCACTAGTTATAATGGTATATGATGCCAGCATATTTCAATTCAGGACTAATTTACAGGGTGTCTGAAACGTGAGCTAACAAGCTAACAACCAAAGTCTTGACAGCCATTGAGTTTATGATGACAACAAAACCATTGTGCTCAACGTTAACACTGCCTTAAATTTAACACACTGTGCAAGCCTTAAAAACTGTATGTTATTATATCCAGTTGAATTACTATTAGTCATGGCATCTGACTGGTGTTAGCAACTAAAATGACTGTTCAGAGTGACAAACAATTTTGTTAGCGGTTTCATTAACATTAGCATGCTAAGTGCTGCTACAGTGATTGCTACCATTGAGATGTGTTGTCCTATGAATATGAAGAAAGTCTGTATAAATATGAAAGACTACACTTGGAGCTATATGACCACTAACAAACTGTTCTGCTGTCATTTATTGTTTATTTATTATTTATGTATAGTATCCTACAAAAGTACTATCACGTGACATATACCGTATACCGCCAGTGGCTCAAATTATACTGGGATATGCATTTTTGGCCATACCGCCCATTCCTGTACTGAGTCTCATCTTTGTCTTTTGTATTATTTTTAACACAATAATCATAGACCTTTAATCTAAGCTTTCTAAACATAAAGGCTGAGAATTCCCTCTGTAAGCAGCATTTAGCAATTCTAATAAAAAACCTTGATTGAGTGGGAGAAGCTCGTTAGTCTCACTGCTAATTACACTGAAGCACCAGGGAGGACAGGGGAGACCAGGGACGCCTCATTCACCGCCCATTACTCACACACACTCCAACACCGCAGGTACAAAGGAAACACACGCTCACATTCACCTTCTCATGGTAATCGGGCTTTTCAGACCGTGCCCTTAACAACCAGGGGGTTTCCTTTGTCATCTACCCTGTGTCTATCCCTTTGTTTTACTCTTGCTCCCACATGGTGAACACACTCTTTTGTGTGTGTGTCATTATCTGTCACAGCTGAAAGAGTATATTATCAGACTGACTGGCCACTGTAAGCCAGGGGATGCTCTGCACTTTTGGGGGATATCTGAAGCCCCTGCTACAGGGGCCCGGACTTGGTCTCATTTAAGAGACTAGTTCAGGTTGAGTGGAACTGACATCCTGAATGTGGGTGGCAGTGTTGAATAGGAGGGGTGGGAAGATGGTGCGGTGAAAAGTCACTCCGACTGACGGCCGACGCCACTCAGAGGACATCAGTGAAGACAATTGGACATCAGACAACAGGGATGGAAATTAGGATGTTAGTGAGAGACAGAATAGGGATGAAGAAAGGGTCAGGACCACACATTTGAGGGAAAATAATGTAATGTAATGTTTTTCCACAACCCAAAAGGGGAGGCACAGAGTATTGTTTTTGCTTCAGTTAGTTTCTTTGTTTGTTAATGCTTTAGCAGCAAATCTATTGCTTGAATTCATACCAAATTGGGTTTATAGATCACAGGTCACCTAGAATAGATCTCATTGCATTTTGGGAAAAGTAGTCAAAATGAAAACATTTTTATGATTTTTTTAGATATTTTTTTCTTTCCCATTTACTTGTAATGAGCAAAATTTGACATTTCTATAAAAATTGAAATTTTGTTTAAATTTACTTCAAACTTGGCAAATATATAGAGGCAATTGATATGATGATATCAGCTAGATCGATGCCAAAATAAGCTATAATATATGCAAGGGATGAGGTTTGTTGTGCCTGGTACCATTTATTTATTGTCGTCATTATTATTAGTAGTATTACTTTGATGAGAATTCTAGATATTATTAAGAACTACTGGTGTAGTGTCTACAACTGCAATTTCTAATAATTACAATATTCAGTCTTTGCTTAGTTATCAAAGAAAATGGATGGATCATTTTGAATCACCCTCATCGACAGACAGACAGACAGAGACAGACAGAAAGAAAGAAAGAGAACATCCAGTCTCATACACACTAAATGTACACGTCAAACTTCACACAGCATGCAGTATGTTTTGTAAGAATAAAATGCCATGTTCACTGAAGTCGATGTGACATGAGGAGGTCTAATCTCCTCCAAAGTCGGGGTCTGACCTGACAGCTCCCTGGTCAGGCCTGTACTGATGCTGACAGGGTAGCAGTCAGTAGAGAGTGGGTTGTTTCATTGTACTCTGACAGAGAGAGAATTCAGAAGTTGTACAGACAAAAGCAATACTGTTTAAAGGAAGGAGGAGAAGGAGCAGGAATACTCTAAGTTCTCAATGACAAACTGTGCAAAGGAATTTGTATTTATATTCATGCCCTGTGCCTAAATGTGTAGTTCTCTTTGTCTTTAAATGTCAGAGGATAGCACCTTCGTCTGCACAGACAGAAATGATGAGCTAAAGCTGACCTACAGTACGTGACACTGAAACTAGATCATGGATGACTCTTGTTGCTCTTTTCAATTTTATTCCAAGTGAACTTTGTCTGCATTAAAAACTTTCACCTGGAATAAACACAGATGGACAGATTCAATACCTTCTCGGTCCTCCAGATCAGATCTCCTGGTGGTGTCACTTGACAGCTGAGTGACACAGTCACAGTAGACTGGAGTGGGTTACAGATGGAAAGGGGGAAATGAGCTGCACGAGTTCACACCATTAATTACCCAGACATCACCTCTCCTGTTGTGGGGGATTCTAACAGGAAAAGGTCAGCCGTCTGGGTTGCATAAAGACCAGCTCACCATTCATGTCACGGCCCTGCTGGTCAGGCCAGGGCTCTACCCACGTCACACTTCTGACACATGACTAATGCCTCAACAGTGCTTGTAATAGCCACCAAAATGCCAAAGTAGTGTCTGTTACTGTGGATATAAACAGCATCTAGTCTCAAAGATTAAGGCCACGACTGGTTTGGAAAATACAGGTGGAGAGCAAAGGAATAATCATGTTAAAAACGTCATGTTTTAGCAAAAAAGCAGGGGCATGATTTTAACAACATGCACAGGAGGAGACAAAAAAATAAATATATAGTTGAACATCTGGCCTGTATATTTTTGGAAGGAGTAAAAACATTAGTTAATTAGATAATATGGAACAGCATAACAATATATTAAAATTTGACACCACGAAGCTCTACTTAACATATGTTACTCTGTTCATTTGTTATGATAATGTGACAATGTGATAATGATGTCTGTGTAAGCTGTATTTTAAAGTACATGTTAACATAAATGACCCACTGCTCCTGACAGGAGGCACAAATATATTTATCTTGAATAGGATAAACTTCAACCGGGCACAAACCGAGTCAATTAACCAGCAGCATGACTTAGCATATATTAGCAAGATTAACAAACTGAGACCTTATTCATTTCAGTACAAACTCAGTGTTATTAAACAGCAGCTTCTACTATGTTCCCTTGTTCATTGTTCTTTCTGTTGAATATAACAAGGACTTTGCACGGCAGAAACTCCAGTGAAAGACTCAGAGACTACACAGACTGCATACTTGAACTTGTTATTTTCCTGGCTTACTGTGTAAGAAGATGATTATTATTGTATAGGTCTCTGAATGAATCCACTCTGCTTTGAAGTGCTAGAGTCACAGGAAGAAAAAGAGAGACCAAAGATAAGGACTAATCATGAGCAGGTGATGGTGAAGTGTTTTCATTTTAATATTTAGTTCCTGCGTGTGACCATCATCCTCATATTTTGTCATTAAAGCAGCTGTATCTTCCTCAACACAGTGATAATGAGTCAAAGTCCTAATATCAAGCCTAAAAAAGCTTTTCCTGGTGCAACAAACCATGCCCCCCCCCCCTTACACACATTTTGCCTGATTTGCTCCATCTCTTATCATTGTGAAAACACATTTTTGGTGACGGTGACCTTTGACCTACATCCACCAAAATGTAATGGGATCTGTTCTGCAATACTTTGTACCTTTCCTGGAAATTTCATAGAAATTGGTCCAGTAGTTTTTATGTAAAGCTGCTTACAACCAAACAAACGGACAAACAAAAGGACTCAAAAGTAATACCCCTCTCCCCTTCGGGGGGTGGAGTAAAAAGGAAACTTCAAGTGTATGATATTTCTTCTGGACCAATATTCACACAGATTAGTTTCATCAGGAGGCACAGAGCGCAGACTGACAGATCCAGCTGTTCATCTCTATCTCCTCCTTCTTGTACTTTCTTTTCTTTTCTTCCCTTCTGTGACGGAAGAGCTCCGTCACGTCCCGCATTGAACTGGTCCCGAGTTCAGCAATGCGCGATCACACACACACACACACACACACACACACAGGCAGCGCTCATACACACACGCATAACGCAGCATTCATTCAACTTACCTGCTCCATTCACTGTCTGCCGTCTGTCCGCTCCGTTCCCGTCATTGTTTTTCAGACAGTCATCACAGTAGTCTCGGGTGCACACTTGACCACTGTTTAAACATTTTTTTCATCCATAGTTTTGTCATTCATCAAACATCCCTTCAGTATCCACCTCACATTCACAATTCCCACCTGTCAAACTGAGCGCTGGCGCAACTTCCGGGTTATACGCCGGTAGGCGCGGGAAACCGTCTGACGTCCTGGTGACGTCACCAAAAGGAACAGAGTTTTTTTTTTTGCTAAACGATTTTATCATTTTTCTGGACTGTTGTAGAGATCCATCAGTGATTGTGCTGGGTGTGATTTAATTTTTGTCAATTTATAGTAACCTAAAACTTACCTAAATACCTAAAACTTTAAATGCTTGGTCAGTAGTGAGCAATTTTGCCTCTTAATTACCTGGGGGGGAGGAGCTTCAGGGTTTTAAAAGAGGGCCTCTCTCCATCATGAAAGGTTCAAAGCCAGTAGAGGGAAAAGACCAGAGGAAGATGGTACAAGGAAGGTACAGTGAAAGTGAAGTGAAAGATTTAACTAAAAAGACTTGTTTCCTTAATTGTGTTTTTTTTTTTTGTATTAAGAATGGACTTTATTTTGGAACGCTGTAAATACTTCTTTTTGTAGACTAAAACCAAATTTTTTGCACTTAAAAGACGAGCACAATAAAGCACCTGAAAACGAATTTTTTGACTACGCCATCAGTTATTTAGTTATATTTACAAAGAAGAAGAACCCCGTCACACCTTCCCTTCTCTCTTCTTCTGTCTTCCTTCATTTCCAATCCTCTCATGTCCTCTCCTGTCTTCTGTGATGGAAAATACACATAGCCTGCCACAGGTAATTGCTTTTTCTTGCATTTCTAATTTAATCTCTCCCTTTACTTCTTTCCTCTTCATCTCCCTTGCAATAAAACTTCTAACTCTGCTGACACAAAGCCCATTTTCAAACTAAAATGAATCCTGCATTATACATTTGTTGCATACATGCAACATCAACTTCATGATTCTTCAAAGCACACAGTGTAGTCTACTAATTCTGCAAAATTGTTCTATGTTCAAACGTATTTGCTGTCAAGGAACACCGATTACTTGTACTGATATTACAATGTGGACTCTGCTGGTTTCAGAGTAACATTTTCGAACTAAATCTCTTTAAATTGCACATTCACTCAAAGTAATCGACAAAAATGTCAGACACAATTTTTCCCAGCTGCTGGATGATTGACGTTGTGTCTGTCTGGGCTAATCAACAGTGCACTGGGTCACCTGTCTTACTTGACAAATTAAAGTCCTTATTCATCTCTTTCACACACACACACACACACACAGAGGCAATAGTCTGAAGCCATCACAAATCACAGGCCGTCACTGTTTCCTTGCCAACTGGCCTGTAACCAGGCAACGTTGGTCCGTGTGAAGATGTCTTGACTGCACACACACACTAGGTGATGATATGTGAATAGATGTCAGACACTTAGGTATTACGTTAAATCCTTGGACATGTGATATTTTCACTGTAGGTGTAACACTGGCAGTGACAGCACATCAGCACATGTTTCCTAACTGTATAGCAATAGACAAATGACATTAAAAACCATGAGAACCATTTATGCTTATTTACTTTCTTACAGAGATTAACTGATTTTTACAGGTCATGGTAGTTTAACTAATGGATAACAGGCAAATATTATCCCCTAATCACATTTAAATCACAATGCTTACGTTGGCATACTTTAATATTAACCCATAAAGACCCAGTGCTACTTTTATGGCATTTCACAAATACATTTTTCTTGATATCTAACCATTCCTAAATGATATATTCCCAAGTATTCTAATATTATCTTCTGTATTTTGCATTTTATCAATATAAATAAGGTATTTTCCTATAATTAATTCATTGATCATGAAAATTGTTGACAAAAGTTCAGATTAAAGTTGGGGGTTGTATCAAAAACAGAAAACTGTAAAAAAAAAAAAAAAAACTGTTTTTTTTTTTCAGTACAATATATCATTAACTGAACATAAGCCCAGTGTCTCCATCCACTGTCATTAATCCAACTCCATGGATTTAACTGGTGAATGAAAGTTGTAGAAGCTGATGGTGTTTCAATTGTAACTATAGAGTCTGAATGTCTAAATGGGTCATATCTGATTACCATGAAAAGATGAATAGCTGTATTATTTAATTAATTTAATTATTTATATGGGATAGCATTAGTGGATCAACAGGTATTAAATAGTTTAGATCAATAGATGATGTTGGTTGGTGATGGATGTTTGAGTCTTTATGGGTTGATTAATCTTAATTTTGCTAATAATCTTTACAACTTTTCAAAGGAAATGTATAGATTGTGTCATAAAAAAATAACAATGTCAAATGATTCTTGCTCAGCAAACATTTTTTAAATGGCCCATTCATCAGTGTAATTATATTTTACCAACATAGTTGCACTGACCTGTGGTACAGATCATTATTGGTTTGCAGTATTTATGCTGATATCAGACAGTGTGTTATTGAACAACACTCCACAGAAAAATAGATGTTCCAGTTGTTTTATATTTCTCAATTTATAGAGAAACCTTAGCACCTGTCTCCACTGAAGTGTTGGTTTTCCATCTACATTGGCTTGTGGAGTTTGTATAACTCCTGATAAAAAAGTACTATATGTCCAATAGCTGTGGGTCTGGGTTCTGAACTCTGACATGCAGTGAGTTTGATTAGCACAGATGCTTAAGAATTGATTTCTTATAAAATTCTGGTGTGTAGTTGTATGCACATGACAATGCAATTGTGTTCAATTCGTCTCCTTCTGAAACCCAGAAAAGTAAAAAGGTTGACATTTTTACATTAAATAATTGTTTTTAATTGAAAACACCATGATGTAACACTTTTTTTGTTTGTTTTGTAAGACATGTTCTTTCCATGGCATTATGGTGGTTCTTTAAGCTGTGAAACTCTGGTCCTATACAGAGGACAAAAATGCACTGCTGGGTCTCAGAAGGAAGTGTAATAATTTTTGCCCAAAATATTATAAAAAAGCAAAGTTGCAATTCAGAAAACAAAAATACCCAACCTCCAAAAACAATAAACATTTTTTGGCTGTATTTCATAAAAGGTAAGACAGTTGTGATTCAGCTAATGCATCAAAATGTTATGATTCATTCATTCATTCATTCACCTTCTGAACCACTCACCTCACCACCACCTCAAGATGGATGTGTTGCCAGTTCATCACAGGGCAAAAGATCACTGTTTGACCTTTTGACAAGATCCTCAGACAATCTCTGAATATTTAACTCAAAATTAATAAAATAAAAAAAATCGTTTAGGTTAATATCACATTCAGTGCAAAAACCTACATGGAAGCAATTTTTAAAACAATTGTTGTGCTCTCATTTTCTCTCAATAATGCCTTTAAACAACTATTAACCACCAGTATCAAAGACAATTTTAGCAGATGCTGATAGTTTGCAAAACCTTTGTGTGCAGACTAATTTAAGCTAATGAATCTGTCTGCCTTTACTATCTGCCATCTTCAAATCCTTCATCCTATGTGATCCTGGATGTTTTACATTCTTACTATCGAAGCTGTATAACATCTTGACTGAACAACCTGCTCTTCACATGGATAGTCATTGAAGGTACAATGATATTTGTGCAAAATCCACTTTAGATAAAATTAATGAATCTTGCACATCAGACACATGGATCTCACAGTCATCATTTTAGTCCGTCTCATAACAGGCAATCTCAGTGCAATAACGATCAGTCATTTACTCAGAGCTTTAGGTAATATCAAAGCAGCTATTTCACTGTGTGATTTTTTTTCTTTGCTTGCAGTCTTATCTTTGATCTCAGTCATTGACACTTTCAGTCTAAACGGTGTGTGTAGAGCAGTGGTGGACCGTACTTTTGGTACCTGGGCTTTCAGTGGGGATGTACTCGACTGAATCCACCTCTTCATACTATAACTATGACATCACAATTATTGAAACCATTAATACTATAAAAAAAGCAAAATAAAAAGGAGTGTGTGTGTGGGGGGGGGGGGGGGGGGGGGGGGGGCATAGTGGTGCAGTGGTTAGCATTTGTGCCTCACAGCAAGAAGGACCCTGGTTTGATTCCAACACCAGACCTTTCTGTGTGGAGTTTCCATGGGTTTTCTCCAGGAACTACAGTTTCCTCCCACCATCCAAACACATGCACTGATAAGTTAATTAGTTAATCTAAATTGCCCATAGATGTGAATATTTGTATAATAATTTTTTGTCTATATATGTTCAGCCCTGTGATGAACTGGCGACTCATACAGGGTGTACCCCACCTTCACCCATTGTAGCTGGATTAGGCCCCCACAGACCCCAGTAACCCAGGTTCAGATGACAAGAGAAAAAGGTGTGGCATTGCCGAGGAAGACATTTGGCGTTTTATGGCATCAATTCCCTTATTACTAAAGCATGAAAGAACCTTTAATCCTAAAACTTTAAACTCTAATCTAAATTATATATGTAGTCAATATATTGTCAATGTTTCTGATGATGTGTAGGTCAGCAGATGGTCCACCTCTGGTGAAGAGCTGATATTCTTGTGTGCTCACATTGTAAAACTCATGTATTATTAGCTTTTGCTGAAGGTGTGAAATGTGCAACTTTAATTTTCCCAGCAATGGGTGCACCCATTGGTGTGAATAACATTGCCATCATCATAATCTGAGTTGACTAATAAAGGTTTAAAAAAAAAAAGGAGTCACAAACTCTCTTATCCTACTTGACTCTCTTCAGTCACCATGAAGACCCAAGGACTGATAGCACATCGAAGCAACTTAATCTAAATTAAATGTTTCCATGCAGGCAATGCCATATCAATACGTTTGATCACCTAGCAGCATGTTCCATCCCTGTTCTTTCGATATCTCGACTAATTCCCACCATATTACAGCAGCTTGCTCCACAGACAGCCACTGAGATCCATTACTCAGCAGCACATGAGTGGACTGCACACCCACTCACCAGTGCCGTGCTCTGTCTCAACCATGAGCATTCCCTTACGTGCTCCCTTAAGTTTAAAACCACATTTCCCTAAAGGTTTTAAGGTCTTAAGGTTAGAAGATATAATATCACTTGGTGGCTTCTACTTGACAGATGCTCCATAAAAAAGAAGGATACAGACAGAACTGAATGTAACAAATCCTGCAGTGATGCTGTTTCATGCCACTATGGAGGTGAAACCAATAAATAGCACAGTGAATGGAGCTGCCATGTTGTCTAGAAGAATCCAAGGAGTGATAATAGCTAGATTTTCTAAATCATGCAAACAGAGACAGACAATGTACAGATAGTAGCCTACGTTCCTCTCACACCTCTTGAATTCTAATATGCTGAAAGTTTTTTTTTTTTTTTTTAAATGTTTCACCTGATAATACCAAAAAATATTTTCCAATGAACCTTAAAATGTCATCTGTATTTAACCCTGCTACCATTCATATTTATCATAGCTTTAGGAGGAGGTTACACTTCCTCACATTTGAAGAAAGGTGTGTTTACATCACTTCTCCCAAACAAGAAACCAAACTGAGGCTGAAACGTAACCACCAGCCACTAGATTTCTCTCAGACTTGACTACATCTGCACCTTAATGTTTCTGCGGGATACTTTGTTTTTATACATTTCAAGAGTACAGGACTTCAAAAACTCTCAGGATGATGACAAACCATTGCTAGTAGGTAACGGAGATATATTTTTTATTTTATAATAAAGATACATTTTCATAAACTGCATTAATGTGAGCATAGTTTGATTTGTGCATTACGAGGCAAGATGCAGCAAAACCGACTGATTGATACTTTAAGGGAAGGTGGGGAGTTGGGGGTGATCTGTAAGACCCCAGGGTGTCTCTAGAAGCAGAAGGAATTGCAGCAGACAGACAAACGGCCCTCAGCAGGCTCTGTAGCATGTGTTCAAATAAACACTTTGCCCCCTGTCGTTACTTGTGAAAGCATTCAGGCTTAGCATGCAGGAAGGCACAATAAAACAGACAAACACTCACTAGTATATAAATAAGAGACATCCAAGACACACAGACTTCCACTGTAAATTGAGATCTCGAGCTGCGGTGGCTATTAATGCTGCTGTCAGAGAACACACAAACACAAAGCCGTTTGACAGAAGACACACACAAGTCAAAATGCTTGTCAAGTATATGCACACGCAAAGTGGAGATGGAGTATCCGTGTCATGCAAGCACAGGTCACGGACAGGTCAGAGCAGACACAAAGAAAAACACTGGTGACCTTTTTCCCCCCAAACCTCCCATTTACACTGAGGTGAGAACCCCTTATTACCTCTGGGCCAAACCCTCTATCAAACATTGGTCCACAGCTCCACTCATTCAGCCACTCTTCACATAATAAGAAGGCGAACAAAAAGAGGGAGAAACATTTGTTCAACGAGCTGTCCCCAGGCTGTCTTTCACTTCCATTCAGGCCCTTCTTCTGCCCCAGGCCTGCCCAGAGGTCAGCTCCCCTCACAACAGCATCAAAAACCCTGCACACTGATGGCAGCAGTTCCATTCACTGAAGAGATTTATGATCCCTAATAGCTGGCAAATGGACCCGCGGCTGTAGCTGCCCAGAGGGGAGGCCCCCGACTTTATTTCTCCAAATCTCAAGAAGAAAAAAAAAAAAAAAAAAAGGAAAGGAAAAGGACGGAGCTGAGTAGCACTGTGGGTGAGGACGGGTGAGTTAGGGCTGTCGTAAAGATTTTCAAGGCTGCCATCTGGGGTGGGTGTCAAACTGACCGTCAGTGTTCAACAAGGAACCCTCCCCTATACAGAAGAATGGAACTGTAAGAGAGAAAAAGGTAAGGGAGACAAATGCCCCCTGTCATCACTGACATTTCACTTCCTGTGCTGTTATAGAGCAATTTTACAACCAGGGGCTTCTGCAACAATCAGGCAGTCAGTCAGTCAGCTGTCTCTAGATCCTGAGCAGCAACGGCGGCAGTGGCGCTGGTGACCCCCACCACTGCAGCCTCTACTTCATAATCCTATTCCCACAATCCTCAGGGGTCTGTGAGAAAGCAACACCAATTCCCCTTTCCTTTTAGGGATAAAGGAAGAGAAAGTCACGCCCTGGTGCTAAAAGACATGAAACAGAGACATACCTTATCTTAGTCTTTTACATTTCTCTTTTTAATGTAAATAAGTGAAAGGTACGGTCTCACATTGTATAGTCTCACATAAACCATAACAGTCACACAAACCTTTTTTTTTTTTTTTTTTTAAATCTAAAAATTCTGATATTCATGAAATTGTGAAGAAGAATTTAATTCATTTCTTTTAATTTTTGTTATTATCATGGAACTGCACCTTAAACCTCAAGAGGAGCTCATGAGGTAAAAGATATTGACTTGTTGTGTTACTTATTCCTCATTCTCTGTATGACTAATTGTAACTGATTCAGCATATTCTAGTGATGAGAGGCTGAAAATAATGAGATATTAGTGTTTTGGTGAATGTTGTAATAGTGCGATTAAGTGTGGATACTAAGCATGACAACAACAACAAACACTCACGCAATCATATCTACATTCTTTAAACTTGATCTCATAAAGAAAAGGGTACTTTTTTTTTTTTAGTCCCAGTAGAAAGATTGATAAGTAAAAAAAAAGTACCCTACTTTTAATGAAAATGTAGGAGTCACTGGAAAACCCTGACAGGCTCCTTGATGAGCTGCCATATCAGCTACTGCATTAGATCCAGCACCAAAGACAAGCAAACACATCCCACTGCCCCCCCACCACCACCCATCCCCCACCCCCGACAACATTTTTTATTAGGCACAGTGACACTCTCAGGATGATACTGTTGTCAGCAGATACAACAGCAGTTCCAGACATTCTCCTTGGCCCTGTTTTCACACTTGACATACGGTTAAGGTGAAAGCTGCAAATATGTGTGTGATTGAACTGAATATTCACTAGGATAGAGTGAGATAGAGGGGTTATCACCACATTTGGAGGTGATATGAACACCTCAAAACAAAAACCCCACTGTGTGTTTGCAAAGGTGCAGGAATACACACAATTTGAGAGCATTTTTAATTTAACAATCAGACAGGCCCTGTATTTTTTACCTGCACTGCACTGAAATGAACTCATGATGCAGACGTTATTTTCAGGCCCCTGATTGTTGGTGGGTATCAAGCAATATATGAAAATCATAGCCTCAATGGATGGGAATCACTATAAGAATGCATGCTCAAGGTAGTTGAGCCTGATGAAAGGTGGATAGATCTGGGTAATTTGGCTCAATACAACAATCCAATCATCAAAAACCTGAGTGTTAAAGTGCACTCTGACTTTAAGCTTGATAGTCAAGTAAAGGCAGTCATGAAGTTGAGCTTTTTTCACTTAAGGCAGCCAGCCAAAGTGAAGCCAATCATTTCAAAACAGCATTTTGAGACTGTAATCCACACCTTTAACATCACTGGGCCGGACTAGTGTAATGCATTGTATTTGGGGATTAGTGGGTCTTCCATCGCTCATCTACAAATGGTCGAAAATGGTTCACTCGTCTTTCAACTGACACCTTTTTTTTATCATCAGTCCATTGGCTGCCTGTTCAATTTTGTTTTTAAATCCCTCCATGGTTGTGCACCACCCTGCTTCTCTGAGCTCTTTCACACTTATAAACCGACTAAGATCAGTTGATCAGCTGCTCTTGGTGGTGCCCAGAACAAAGCAGTCCAAGATTGTGGAATGACCTGCCTGCATATCAGACAGGCCTCCTCATTGCCTGTTTTTAAATATTTTCTTACAGCCCATCTTTTCTCTTTGGCTTTTTGACACTCTTGCAATGTTGATATTTTACTAGGGGTGTAACGGTATACATAAAAATCACAGTTCGGTACACATCTCGGTTTTGAAGTCACGGTTCAGTTAATTTTCTGTACAGTATGGGAACAAAATGCAAAACTATTTTCTTCCTCAGCACGGTATTTATTAAACCAAAAAAATGCTAATATACAAATGGAACTGGTAAATAAATTAAAAGTGCTGCTTGGTACCAGGAAGTTAAATGACTATGCAACTATTTTCTTCCACAGAACGGTGTTAATTAAACCAAAAAAAAATGTCAATATAAAAATGGAAACAGTCTGTTTGTTTGTTTGTAAGCAGGTTTACACAAATACTACGAGACCAATTTCCATGAAATTTTCGAAGATGTGAGGTAGTCCAGAAGAAATTCCATCAAATTTTGGTGAATGTGGGTCAAAGGTCACAGTCACCAAAAATGTGTTTTCACATTGATAAGAGATAGGGCAAATCAGGTTAAATGTGTGCAAGGGGGGCGGGGTTTGTTGTGCCCGGCACCACATGTTTCTTAGTGCTTTGATTCATTTTATTCACTGTGCTTTTAGTCTTCCCTACAGCACTTTGGTCCACTGTGGATGTTTTTAAAGGGCTTCATAAATTACTTTTATCTTTCTCTGTTGTAGCGTTACCCTTCAACAAACATATACAACTTTGTCTACAGTAAATACTAGCTCCAAACTGTAAGTGACTACAATGTTTTTTGCAAACGTACCTCTATTTCTCTCATCAGTAACCAGCTGTATTTTCATGAGGTAAATATCCCACTCAGGACCTAAGGGCCAAACAGCGTTCTAGTTTTTAGCATTGTGTGATGTGGTTTCTCCTTGTCACAGTCAGCTACTTCAGCACTTCAGACCTGCTTTCAGGCTTTGGCAACGGTGCCCTGTAAGACGACACGGTGGGAGTAGCACAGGTTCAGAGATCTAAGTGAAAACTAAGCACTGTCACTCGCTCACCTTGGGCATCTGCTGATCCTGCTGGGCCAGGCCACATTACTATGACAACGGAAAAACAACATCCCATGATTTAATGAATTGTACCATCAAGTGTAAAATACTTTAAGAATTAGGAGTTTTAGGCATATTCCACCTTAGGTACAATGCAATCTATCTGTTATATTTAATGTTTGAGAGGCCTATCATGGAATGTTCAGTTTATTAATTATATTTGATGGGCATTACATTTTTCCCATGGAATAATGAAGTTATACTATCTGTGTTAATGCTGCATACAGTCACACACATGCAAAGCTGGACCATGCAAGAAATCTCAAAACACAAATGCTGTTACTAGCTGGATGTACGAAATCCTTGTCCAGAGGTCAACTCCCACAAATGTCCTAACTGCAGCAGAACAAGCAGAAAATACAAAATACAGGCAAAGAGCAGTGTCTCAGCATGTTAATATACCACTACACATGGGGATAGGGTCAGAACTGATAATTGAGAGGATTATTAATGTAAGCATCAATTGTGTTTTGAAGGAAAATGTTAAATTAGTTGCCTTTACCTCCCTCTTTTCTGTCTGTAGACATTCTGGCACAGAAACTGGGACATCCACAAAGTCTAGAGGGAACCCTCTTGTTTGCTTTGAGTAATCTTGCAACAGCCGTCACATAAAATAGGGAAAAGTTAAATGTGATTAGCGCAGTTTATCATAGTTCTTCAATTGAGTGGAATCCCATCTCCTTTGTGCCAAGAGGATGATGTTGTTTTTTTTCCCCCTATTACATTGAGTGTCAAAAAAAGACACTGTGGATGTATGAATTGTTTGAAAGTAGGTGGTTGGTATGCAAATGCACACCAGAGAATGAAACAAGGAATGTTTTTACAAGCTTGATCATTGTGTGTGAAAGAAGTAACATTCTGATATAATAGATAATAAATACTCAAAAGCTGGGTTGCTTTTTTTATATAGTATACATACGATGTGATAGGTGAGTCTTTAGAGAATAATGACAAACAAAACCATCTACAAGTACTTTCAGATTTAGTGTGAGGATATACACAGTAGTGGAAAACCATTACTTCTGAATTATGAGTGCCTCCTATTATCTTGTCTACACTGCATCCTTACACAACTTCACTGCAGACTCTCCAGGGAGAGGTGAGAAGGAGGAATAAACATGGAGACGCTGGTGAAGCAGTTTGTTAGAACACTCCTTCACGGACAGCTGAGCACATAGCAAGACAGAACGATATAAAAGCCAGTAAACAAGTTCAAATCCTAGAGAGTGTTGCTGCCATTATGAATCTAACACACAGACATAAACATCTGCGCTGGTAGTTGTCAGTGTTTGTCTGTGGTGGTCGTCAACATGCCATCTGTCTAAATAAAAACTAAGCTATTGTTCCAAAGGGAGAATAAAGGGCAATGACAAGAGTTCGCTGAGTTGTACACATGGTGTTGGAGCATCTCTAATGGGCCACGCTTGACTGAAGAGGCACAAATCAGTTATCACATGTGCAAACAGGTGTACACACCAAACACAGGCTTATTGTACCTATGTCAACAGTGCACCTGCCAGATCTCAGTGCAGACCTGTACAACCTGTGGCTCAGGAATGTGTCCAAGAATATGTGTGTCTGCTGTGTGTGCATCACTTTACTAGGTTCCCATACAGCAACACCCCACCCCCCAGTTACCTGCTTTTTACAAGCTCAGTGACAGAAAACAGACATTTTCCATTCATTCTATAAAAGCTGGCACTAAAAAACAACAGGTCTACATGTCTGCTACACATATACACACACACACAAACACACACGCACACATTCTGATTTCCATGTTACATGAGGTTTGTAATCATCATTTGTAGTTAAAGTAGCCATTGGGTAGTGAGTGTTAGCCTCCCCCCAATTCCCAAAAATAAAGAAAGAAAAATTGTAAAGAAAAAAAATAGCCAAACAATTACTCTCACATTCACACCTATGGACAATTTAGATTAACCAATTAACCTATCAGTGCTTGTGTTTAGATTGGATTTGGCCCCCAGTGACCCCCACGACCCCAGGGAGGATAAAGCGGATTCAGATGAAGAAAAAAAAAATGAAATTAATAGATTGATAAAAAAATAAATTAACTAAAAAGTAAACATATCTTCCAACCTTTGAAAAATACATGTTTCTCTTTGCACCTGTTTCCCTCATGCTTTATAGGGACTTCTGGGGAAAAAAAAGAATGAATATATTTATCAGGCCAAGTCATTTGCATACATTTTCATATTTCACACAGATTAATATTTTACTAGTGGGGACCTGAATGCATATTTTACTGTTGTGGGGACCTGAATTTTGGTCCCCATGGTGTGACTGTGTAAACAGATTAATGTCCCCTAGTGTAGTGCACGCACTCGCACTCACACATACACACACACACACACAGGCTTCAGGTGGTGATGTGATGGTCATAGCCAGAATGACACACTGTCAACAGCTGTGTAACTACAACCTGTGGGAAGGTATAAGAGTTTCAGCCATAAGGAATGAATGGGCCTGCACTGTCTTTGATCCCCAAGAGGATCACAATGACAGACTGAAATGGGAAGCTGGAAACTGTTTAATGCTACCATGTGAAGATGAGAAAGAGGTTCTTAAATCTACCCTAACACATGTAGTCATGCTTTAGTATGTGTGCTTAAAACTTGTATATGCAGACAACTCTGTAAATTTGCAACACAGGGCCTATACTCTGCAGTGTTCTCAACAGAGGACATCTTGTTGTAGTGTAGCACTAACCTTTGTAAAAGCTGCACAATGCTAACCCTTGTGCTATGGTGTTAGTGTCTGATAAGTGTGAAATGTGAAACAAGAAACAAAATCTGCATGGCACGACTGAAATAAACCCTAATAAAGGAGCTACACTGGTGTGCAGATTTGTTTCTTGTTTCACCTTTAACGTTGATTATTTCGCACCCAGCAAGATTAGTAATCACCAGGATGTGCATGTCTCAGCTCTCTATTTTTAAATGTGTTAAAATCATAGACTGGATATAAGAAGGGGCATCCATTTTTGACTGGAATGTGTCTTTTCACTGTTACTATGGTGTTTCTTTGGACCCATTAGTGACTGTGTTTGAACAATAGAATGGCGCTGGGAAGTTGTGAGAGGTGGTGGGAGCCAGCATCTAGTGGCGATGGGCATCATTAGATCTGCATTTTGCACATTATCTGTACTTTTGCACACTGTACCTTATTACCTCTGCCAAGGAGGTATTAAATTTGGGTCTGTCTGTTTGTTTGTCAGCAGGATTACACAAATGTTCTGAACAGATTTTGATGAAGGTTTCAGGAATGATAGATAATGGGACAAGGAAGAACCCATTATATTTTGAGCAATGAAGGTCAAAGGTCAAGGTCACACTAAACAACAGCTAAAACACATCAGTGGTAATATCTCAGAATACAGACAAGATAGAATCTTGTGATTGTTTGCATTCACATCGCCTCACCTTCAGACAACAGATGGGTCAACACTTATGGCTCGATCACATCACGTTTTAATGTCATATTACGCCATTATCAAGCCTCAGCAGAGGTCTGCTGTCTCTGACTGCCTTGAATTTGTATTATGTTCTGTTATTACATATATTAGATTACTTCGTATTTATCTCGCTTTTTTTTTTTTTTTTTTTTTACTTATTTTAACTGTTTAACTGTTCTGCTGAGCTGACAACTGAATTTCCCTTCAGGGACAATAAAGGTTTAAATCTATTATTAGGCTGTGTCTTAACAATACATCTGTTTTAGCTTCAATTTGAAGTTATGGTCTTCATCTCTTGGTTACAACTCATGGGTCTATTATGCTATGAAAAGTTAGGATGGGATCATATTTGTCTTATAATACATTAATGACACACTGCTGCCAAATAGGTGTAATGTATCTTTGCAAACATCCAGGGGATTTTATTTTTTAGATGTAAACATCACCTTCATTAGCAGTAGCTTCTGAAGTTCAGTGCATCCTTGGGTACCGTCGCACATTATAACTTTCTCCTTAAGAGTCAGATAAGTGTTTCATGCACATGTGTAGATACATGAAGTTTGTTGTGCTGAGAGCTTATATTTTTTTATGTTGGCTGACTGTGTTTCTAAATGATGACTGGTATTTAGTGTTGGCATAAAGTCTAATTTTACTGATCTGGGCCCATGTTCAACACACACACACACACACACACACACTGGTACCAAGACTTACTAGATCAGAGGTGTACTTGAGGACCTTGTCCTTTAGAGCTACTATTCTGCATGTTTTGGATGTTTCCCTCTTCCAGCACACCTGACAGACATTATCAGGCTTCTGTAGAGCTTGATGATATGCTTATCATTTGAATAAAGTGTATCGGAAGAGGGATACATCTAAAACATGCAGGGTAGTAGCTATCAGGGACAATGACTGGATACTCCTGCACAAGATGGTCAGATATCTGCAGATGAACATGCATCAAATCTGACAACATTACAATGGAACCCAAAAACTTTACACAAAGTCATGTGAATTAAAGTCAATGAACCAAGCACTTGACTACACCAAACTATAAAGAGACTTTATAAGACCCACTAAAGACCCACGATGCAAAGGAATGGAGAAGAAAACAAGACAAGACAAGAGGAAGCACATATGGGTTGAAGACAACCCTCACGTTGTAACAAAAATTGTGTAATGGCACACACCACTTCTTGCTTACCATAAAAGTATGGGAAATATTGTCTAGTGTTAACCTCTGCTCACCACTGTAAGAGTAAAAACATTAAAATGGAACAAGTATTTTAACCTTCAGTCCTACAATAGTTCGGCACTGTTAGTAGAGGACGAAAGGTTTTGAAGGACTCAAGAGCAACAATGAAGGTTTTACACAGAATGTCCACAACATATAAATCAGTGTATTATAGCTAGTATAATGGACCAAGATTATCATTATCTCAGAAGTATACAAGCATGTACCAAAGTTCCATATCAAATATTTACATTTGAAAATGGGGCCAACAAGAACTGGTCATTCCTGTCCTGTGGCAACACTGTCATCATATCAGATTATAGTTGTGATATATTATCAGAACCAAAGCATCAAATATTTATATTTTTCTTAAGACAAATGTTTGTTGCTTGCTTGCTTTCTTCTTCTGTTGCAGGGATCATGGTATAATGTAGATTATTTCCTTGCTACCCATTAAGCATCACACAATCACAGTAATATGATATCATTAAAGGAATTTCTCAATATAGTACTATATCAGAAATTAAATTCCAGTCCTCCAAAAAGTACTGTAGACTCTTTCGTCCATGAAAGAACAGTTACATACATTCAGGTTTAGTGCAGGGGAAATTTAACTTTAGAGTGAACCATCTATCAATTTGGTAAATTTCAACAATTGAAACATGAATCACATCCAAATAAGAACAGGGTTTTATACCCAGTAATGGTACAGACTCAGACAATGACAATGCATGTATTTCCTGTGAGTAATACGCCTTTGAATCCTTGATCAAACCCTTCAGTAATTACATGTTTCCCTCTGGAGCCCTTCAGTTTCCATGCTGCCATTATGAAAAAAAAAGGAATATAAAATGGATGGACTAGTACGTTGTGACAGTCATGAGCTGTAAACACAACTAATGAACTGAGATAAAAGCATCAGTGAGCAGACTGAGACCGGAGCCTCTCCACATCTGCAGTGTCATCCACTTTAGTCAGACAGAGAATCTGACTCAGAACAAAAAGACATGAGGCAGAGAGAAAGAGAGACAGAGTTAATGAAGGAGAGGAAGATGAAAGAGAAAATAAAAACCATGGAAATTAGGGCCAATTTTGCTGGGATCCATGAAGTTTCACACTGATGGCAGTCCTAAAACGCAGCCACCATACCCATCTTAGCAGATGTTATTTGCCCTCATCGCTTTACCCACCCTCCCTGACCTCTAATAATGGACTTGTATGTACAAACATACAGGGAAACCACACAAAACATAAGGATGTCCCTAAATTTCGGAGCCACCAAACTATCAAAGAAGACATTTTGATTTGATGCCGCTGCTCCTATGAGTTTGTACACTTTGGCCAATTACTGGTAAACTGACACGTCTTCTCTCTCCCATTTACAGATCGACAGATACAGCAGCTATTTTTACCTCTGCATAAAAGCAGACTGTTTTCACACTCCGCCAACTGGAACTGTGCCTTTCATTAAGGAAATCTATTTAGAGCTAAGCAGGGAGGGGAGAAGTGGGGAAGCAGGGAAAGATGAGCCCTGATTAAGTTTTTCAATGAAACAGTGTGAGGTTCTATGGGTTGTCTCATCACCTGTCAAAGCCTGAGTGCTTTTTTACTAGAAGAGGTGGGGCCCAGTTTTATGCCTGTAACTGCTTTAAGATCCAAAAAACATCTCAGCATTTTCACAAACAGTCTGTCAGCGACTTATCACAAAGACTCAGCTGGTGCAATGTCAATCACTGGTATAGGGTTAGATGAGCAGGTCAGCAGACTGTGACCCCACCATCTGTGTATGTGTCAATGACAATTAGGTTGATAAGCACATCAGTATACTCAAGATTACAGAGCAAACTGGTCATTATAAACACAGAGTCAAGATGAGGTCGAAAATCTTGTGAAAATGATCAGAAAAACTTTAAGGTCATCATCTGTGATATGTTAAATTAAAGTCATTTTACTTTAGATTACCTTTTTTTTTAAATTTTATTTAGAAGAAGACCAACAAACACCCAAAACAAAACAAAAAACACCAAGGCCACAACACAATATGTTAATGACAAATTGCTTGCTCTACCACAATCCACAGTGAGTGTAATGTGTATCTTTATATAGTCCAGAAAAGGTCCCCAAGTCTTGATGTACATATTTTCTGTCCTACACTTCAGAGAATATCTTAATTTTTCCAACCTGACGAAATAGATGGGTTACTGTTACTGTTGGTGGTCTACAGTCTTTCCATTTGATCATTGGCCAGAAGTGTTAGGAAGGCAACACTATGTGATTGTGCCCTAGTTAGACCCAAATGATCAGGTACCATCCCAAAAATCCTAATCAAAGGACAAGGTGTGACTAGTTGTCCCACATATTCTGATATTATGTTAAAGATTGATGACCAATACTGTGCTAGCTCCATGCAGGACCAGAACATATGGGTATGTGATGCTGGGTTTATTTAACTTTTAATCTCATGAACTCAAGGCTGTTGAGACCCAAGACTGTGCTGTGCTGATGGGAACATGAAACAGTCTTAGGCTGCCTGTCATTTTACATACAACAAGTGACGACAGGCACAACAAACACTTCCCCCTGCAAACATTTACATGATTTGCCTTATCTCTTATCATTGCAAAAACACATTTTTGGTGACTCTGACCTTGACCTTTGACCTACATTCACCAAAATTTAATGAGATCTATTCTGGACTACGTCACATCTGGAAATTGTCCAAGTAATTTTAGTGGAAAGTTGCTGACAAACAAAAAGACGGATGGACAAACGGACAAACAAACCAACAACTATACCCCTCTCCCCCTTCGGGAAGCAGGATAATAAGCATTTTGCCATTGCTCTTAATAATCACATATTCTCAAGTGGCTTTTACTGTACATCCCCATGAGATAGAGGTACATTGTCACTAGAATTCAGAGTTCCTCTCTGTTACATTATGAGTAATTGCAGGGACCGATGTTATGACATCATTGTCTTGTCCTTTTACTTTTTAATGGAGGCGAAACTGACAAGGTGTGACGAGACATGCTAACACTGCACGCATCTCTACACTGAGCTGAAGCATCCCAGTTGGCTTATACATTAGCTACATTAACTACCTGGGTGCTGGACCGTTCATTTCAAGTGTAGACAAAAAGAGGTAAATTGAGAGGGCAGCAGCTGCACCATCCGTTGGATGATGAGGTGAGGCGACACCCCCAGACAAAACAACTTTAAATAATGACTTTTCTCTCAACCGTGGACACTGAATATATAACTAACAAGCTCATTGAAACACACAACAGAAACCTGACTCCCACTAGGAACAGGTGGCTTCCCTGTCACTGAATTACTATTTGTTTTAATTAATGATCCTCACTGGGCTTTTCTAATACAATACCTCACTGTCATTACTTTAGTTAGAATATATGGGATGATAATCATAAATTATGTACCAAATATGCAGAGTATCTCCCTCTGGCTAGACAGCATTCCTCAAAAAACCTCAAAGACTTTAATTTGAGCAGTTGTACTGAAGAGTTATGGGATCACTCACATTTATAGGCTTTTCTATGCCACCAAGCAAGAAAATGAAGGAAACACTTTCATGGAAAGTATGCAACCATGTGAAAGTGTTTAATCACTAAGCTCCTGTGGGCGCGTGCCTGGGGCATTTAAACACGCCTTTGGGAGTAGACTGTCAACACAAAGCCACACATAGTGATCTCACACACACACACACACACTATGACCAGGCTCAATGAAACAACAGATTCAGCCTCACAAATCTGTCACAATTCTTCACTTGGGTGAAAAAAATTATATTTTAGCTGTATTTGTACACTTGATCTACCTAAGGATTATTCAGGTTTCCAGTCTTTACACATGTGGGCTTCCACTGTCATAGTGTACATATACTGGGATATTGCTGAATCTGCATTGTAGATGTAGTCCTACAAAATCACCATTATAAAAAATAAGTTATAGTACTGTGCTTAAATTCTAGATCACCTGTAGGTTTGTTGTGTTTGTAGGATTGGAATGAGCATATATATTTATTTATCATACAGGCAACATGTCTATAGCTTTAAAAGTTAAGGATCGACCGATACAGGTTTGTTAACCCTCTGGAGTCAAGGCCTTTCAGAAAAGTGTGAAATTGTGTTAAATTGCCCGCTGGCGGCCACTCTGACTCCAGAGGCGATGGTCATTTTTTTTCATCACCCTTGGCCAATGGCCGATATGGACCGCCGATTTCCTTAAGCCAATATTTGGGGCTGATATGGGTAAAAATAAATAGATAAGTTAAAAAAAAAAATATTCCAGGTCTCAAGTTAAAAATAAATATTTAACAGTAACAAATGAAATAAAAAACAAGTTGAGGTAGGAACTTGTGATATTTAAACAACCTTAAACAACCTGTAAAGAACGAAAGAAAAAAAATAAATAAATAAAAATGAATAAAAATGAAAAAAAAAATAAACAACCTGTAAAACATAAAATACTTAATTATATTTAAAACAATTGCAAACATGTAACATTGTGCACATTACACTTTTTATATTGTAGGAGAGTTATTTTCAGTTTGAAATTCAGTATTATGCAGTGTGCACTGTGTACAATATGTTACTTGTTTGTAATGTTAATTGTTTTAAATATTTTATGTTATACAGGTTGTTTAAGAGCTCTAAGAGACTTGGAGACTTGGGTGAATTGGCAAAACAATATGGGAATCGGCCGATGCACTTAAAAAACTCAATTATCGGCCCGATATATTGGCAGGCCGATGTATTGGTCGACCCTTACTTAAAAGACACAAAAAATTTAACTAAAGGGGTCCCAAAGGTTAAAGTCCCTATTTAGTGTGACCCCTGAATATATGACAAGAAATAGTACAAAGTTAGAAACATTGGAAATATGTTGAATGAAACCTGATATAAACCATCAGCATATGAACACATTAAATCTCATATTGTCTTGAGTTAAAGAGTTTGGAACTGTCTTTTTTTTCCCCTGAAAGTTTTGTCTTTTAAATGCTTCACATATATTCAGATTGTATCTTAATACAGAGACTGAGAAATGGGTCATTCTATATAAACACAATGTGAAAGTACATGAATTTACCTACATTTTGACACCAAGCATAACTTGCTTCTGTAAATTGCATGTTACATGTTATATGAAATATGCTGATATTGACTTTCAAATCTGAAGCTTGGACAGATATTTTAGATTTTTCAGCTATTCATATATCACAAATAACATAAAATAGGACCTTTATTTTTTATCTAGATCCATTCCTAAGGTATCCAAGATACACCACATAAAATTTCTAATGAATATGATGATTAGTTTTTATGTAATGCGTGACCAAAATATCATCTTGGATAAAATCTCAACTTTGTTATTCTCTGTAAATATTTTCACATTTCTTAGGATTATACATTCTTGTGAAATGATTCTGATAATTTCAGACTTCTAGCTCTTGTTGTTCAGAGGTTATGGAAACCTGAGAATACCCAACATTTTCAAGTCACAATTTTGGTCACAATTTCCCCAACCTACTTCAAAGTATCATAACATTGGAACTATATACAATTAAGCCTTGATTTTATCCTTTTTTTTTAATCATATATAATGTAAACATTTTGAAAAAGTTGACAGCTATTTGATGAAATAATATGGAATGACCAAAATATATATGTGGTCATTTGAACTTTACCAAATCAACAAGCCTGACATTACCCAGGGACTTTTACTATAAATTACAGTTGTCATGAGTGAATATGAAAGTCAAAATTATATTATCACTTCAATATATTTCCAGTTTAGCAGCTCAAATCACAGATGCACAAAATATTCATCTGAGGTGATTCCCTGTTGATCCAAACTTGTTTAATGTTATTTACTGCACAAATCTTGGACAGCTGACAACTGTGGGTCTATCCTTAAACCTCCAGACACCCCCCCAAAACCACAAGAAAAAAAAAACAAAAAAACAACTTCACTGAGTGTTTGTGCATTTAGATTACACATATATAGAGTGTAATCAAGTGGCAATGACTTCAGTCTTTTCAAAATAATCTGTGTAAAAGAGGCTAAAACACTTTGATCATGAGCCGCTGAATGTGTGTGTGTGTGTGTGTGCGTGTGTGTGTGTGTGCGTGTGTGTGTGTGTGTGTGTGTGTGTGTGTGTGTGTGTGTGTGTGTGTGTGTGTGTGTGTGTGTGTGTGTGTGTGTGGGTGGGTGGGTGGGTGGGTGGGGTGGGGGTCACGGCATCTGCTATCCCACTAAATTCATCTTCTTTGCTTCATTAGACGCTGCCTCTGTCTGTGTTCACTCTTCATGTTTGTTTCGGTTGATAGAGAACATGAATCAAAGCATTTTGAGGTTTGCTTTCTTACTTCCTGCACACAGAGGAGGAAAGCACTTATAAAGCAACAAAATCCTCTCTGGGGACAAGAAAGAAGAGTGAAGGGGAAAACGAACAGAGCGACACAGCATTTTGAACCCAGCCCTGATAGTCTCAAACCTGGAAATTGATAGCTGAGTTCACATGGGAACTTGTAAAATTATATGATGTTAAAGGTTTTGTACACAGCTGGTGTCGCCTTCAAGAATCTGGAGTTGACTCATAGTCCAAACAAAAAAAAAAAAAAAAAAAGTGAGTGAGTGAGTGAGAGAGAGAGAGAGAGAGAGAGAAGATGATCTTTTCTCTTCTGTGTACTGTAAACATCCTCTAAAAGGATGGACAGAATGTGTTCAGCTTTGACAAAGAGTGATGCCATAACTGATTAACACAGGGGTGTCCAAATCCAGTCCTTGAGGGCCGGTGTCCTACATGTTTTAGATATTTCCCTCTTCCGTGTGATTCAGTTTAACCCTTTAACTCCTGAAACTTTGACAGTTCCACAGAAAAAAATCATTAAAATAAGCAACAACATGAACAAAAATGGCCAAAGTCATCAATAAAATGAACAAAAATGAATAATAAACTGACTAAATAATTAGTAACATGAACAAAGTAAGACACAAAGTTTATGTTCAGTTTGTTGCTCGTTTTTTTATTTTTCTACATCTTACTTTTTATTGTATTATTTTTTCTTTCATTTTGCTCCATTTGTATCTTACTTTCTTCCTATTACTAATTATTTGGTCAGTTTATTATTCATTTTTGTTCATTTTATTGATGAATTTGGCCATTTTTGTTCATTTTGTTGCTTATTTTAATTTTTTTTTTTTTTTTTACTGTGGAACTGTCAAAGTTTCAGGAGTTAAAGGGTTTTACTGAATCATGTGGAAGAGGGAAATATCTAAAACATGTAGGACACCGGCCCTTGAGGACTGGATTTGGACACCCCTGGATTAACACAATAGATGTATCATCTTCATCTTCATGTCTTGTTTTCCAAATATTAAACTCAGTTATTTTTTTTTTATCTAAATGAATCCAACTTTCAGAAACTTTTTTTAAATGACATAATTGGACAGATGGCACATTGTAGAGAAGTAATGGCCATGTGTACAGTTAGACATACTCTTAAATCTCTCTTTTCTCCATTCTTCTCACAACTATGTGTGCCTTTGTCTTTCATACAGTGACACAGGCTGCCAGGCTCGTTTTAAATCCTTCTTTTCCTTCAGTGGCTCATCATTTCTCAACCATTTTCAATTCTAAAAAGCTAGGGGTTTCCAAGGTCAGCCCCTTGACAAATGGAGCACTCATTGTAAGAAGGAAGGAGGGACGGAGAATAAAAGAGTGAAAGGGCATTTGTTGCTGCCAGACCGAGCACCGACCGCACCATTTGGACAAATCCACTTTATTTTTTTTTTTTAAAGCCAGCTTCCACTTGAGCAAACTCAAAGCTTTGCTGCGTGCATAAAGACAATGAAATGAGAGGTTCGCTTAATGCCTGTCCAGACATGCATGCCCCCTCAATATTACAGGCACACATATACACACATCAACACACCTCAGCCGTCCCCGTAATCCCATTGGAACCCTTAGTGTCTCTAAAAAGTGAGCCTGACACGAGCCTCTAACTCAACACTGAGCATCAGACGCACACACACACACACACACACACACACACACACACACACACACAGATACAATTCAGGCAAAAGTAGGGGCCCCAGGGCAGGCAGGTGCTGGGGCAGCCCCACAAAGTGGAGGCTGTGTGTGTGTAGATGTGTGTGTATGTGTGGCAGTAGGGGGGCCCGTTTGCCTTCTGTCAGCCCAACCTGCTACTTGCATGATCAGCTGGCCTATGTTTCTCTTCTCCTGGGGTTTCTTGGCTACATCAGAGTGTGTGTGTGTGTGTGTGGGTGTGTGTGTGTGTGTGTGTGTATTCCTATCTTTATGGGGACATTGATATGTTTACAGTCACAGCATGGGGACCTCTGACACTATGGGGACCAAAATGCAAGTCCCCATAAGGGTTTGATATAAATAAAGGTCCCCATTAGTAAAATATAAATGATTTGGCCCTATGAATACATCTTTTTTTTTTCTGGTAGTCCCCATAAAGCATGAGGGAAACAGGTGCAAAATGATACATGTATTTTTCAAAGGTTTGAAGATCTGCGCAATTTATTTTTATGAATTTTATTTATTTATTCATTTATATAATGTATATTTTTTCGTTTTTAAATCTTTTTATTTCTTCTATTTATTTATTTTTATTCACTAATGATAATTTATTTTATTTATTTATTCATTCATTTTTATTTATGTATTTTCTTTTTAGTTAATTTTATTTAAAAAATGTTTTACTTACACTCATTACCCAATGGTTACTTGATTACAAACTTGGGTCTCATTAGACATGGAAACATGTGTGTGCGCGTGTGTACGTGAGTGTATGTGTGTGTGTGTGTGAGAGAATGCTTTTCTCATGATATCACCCAGACTGATGGATCAATGCACTGAGGATTATGTTCACTCTAATTGTATTATTTGGGTCAATGTCAGCGGACAACACACCCACACCTTCCACTGAGGTCCCACTACCAACACCCAGCAATAGTTTGTTTTAATAAAGCTGTGGTTACATGTTATTTGTTATCCAACAGATCCACACAGGTTTAATGCTGCACAAGATTTTGATTAAAAAAATATATATATGTAAAATTGGCCTGAAAATAACAACAATGACATAAGAACCTAACTCTAAAGGACTGACATCTGATAATCTGTGTTGATTTAGCCAAGTTTGAACCAGCAATAGAGTCGCTCAAAGCTGTATAATGCAGATATTTTACCTCTGGGTTAGCCTAAAAGCCAAACAAAAGTGCCAAGTGCAGCGTTAAACCTGAAGTTAAAGTGACAGAAACAATGCTAGGTCATGATACATGGGAAGCATTAATAGAATAACCTAATAACTAATACACTAAATCAACCTTTTGCCGTTTCCCAGAATTCCTGCTCATTTTCCTCCTCATCCAAAATCTTCCCCATCATGACCTTTAAACACTGCTGTGTCACATCTCTCAAACACATGTGTTGTTGGAAGCTGATAACAGAGATTCAGTCAGAGGTCAGTCACATTTCACACAGACAAGAATCTTAGGAAAACAACACTGCGCCACAATAAGTACAACATGCATAAGGACACTGTAGCTTGGAGTACATACCTTGTCAAACAATGATTTCCATTGCTGAGACAAAGACAGAGAGACAAAAAAGGAAGTGAAGGAGAAGAAGTGGAAAGATGAAAAAAATGTAATCATAACTGAAACAGGTGCCAGGGCTCAGAGAGGAGCACCTGCTTTGAAAGGATTAATTTTGCATGCCAAAATGACTTTACTTCCCTGTGTACATTTGCCTTAATTGTAGTCTTACAATCTCATGATGTTATTATCTGATCATTGGGGTCAATGAGCCACAGCAGAGGATAATAGGGTTCTAAAGTGTGGATCATTATGTGGAAAGGTTCTCAAGGAGTAGTCTGAATGTCTAATGGAGTAACTGTACTATGGGTTACATGCAAAAAAAAAAAATATATGTTCTTAACATCAAGTCCTTCACATTGTTCCTATGACATTTGGATATCAATGAAAGTCTTAAGGAAAAGCTGCGTATCCTTGAGCACAATGTAAAGGTCGTGTTGCGTTATTGTCAAAAACATAAAAATAACTATGGCTATTAAAGTTCATTTGTGTTGAGTGTGTGGACCTACCTCCTCTGGGGCCACGGGATAGACGTCGGTGCTCTCCAAAACCTCGATCTCCTCGCCCTCTGCGTTGGCCGCCACAGCGGGAGAAGAGTTGACCGGTGCTTCCCGGGTTCCGCCCGCCATCCTCGGGCAGCTGTTTTCCATAAACCCACGGAGCTCAGTCCTCAGGAATGATTTCACATAGCTCACAATCCCACTTTCGCTCCAAATGTGCGTCACCAGATGTTAAAGGTGAGAAAGCTGAGCATCGTACTCAGCTGCGCGTGACCCCAAAGAGGACCCAGATCAGTCCAGGTGACGATACTGAGCAAAAAAAAAAAAATTAACTAAGTGCGCGCGCTCCTGTCATTCCAGACGCATGTTCTCATATACACCCAGTAAAACCATCTCTATCCGCAGAGAAAAAGTTGATATGGTGACAGTTTAATAGGTTTTTTGAGCAGTAAAAGTCAATTTGCGGTGTCACCCTACCACCCACCACCCACTACCACAGCGTCACATTCCACGCCAGCAGTGGTGACAGTGGTTTGCAGAGCTGGACATCAGCCTGGATTCTCCTTCACACGGACACAGGCACCGGTCCAAGTTTACGAAGCAAAGGGACTTTTGGTTTCCAGAGTGAGTGTCACTTGGAGAAATGCGACGACGCAGCGGCGGAGCGCAGATCCATCTGAAAGGAATAATGACATCATCAAATACTGTCAACAACAGGAGGCGCAGATGATGAACACGGAGGGATGACACACGGATGGGAGCCGGTGAAACTCCGCTCAAATAGTGTGGACACAGTCACATGGCAGCTCCGCAAAGGAGAAGTCCACGCAAGTGCTGGATTTTCTGGTGCGTCATGATACCTGGCACGCGCTAGTTTGTGCTCTGTGGTGGGGGGTTAATGGTAGGGGTTCCAGGTGACGCCAGGACCGCACATCAATCAGCCGTGTGTGTCCTTCCATGAAAACATAGATCCATAGAGAGAGAGAGAGAGAGAGAGAGAGAGAGAGAGAGAGAGAGAGACCTAGAGATAGAGGGAGAGAGAGAGAGAGAGAGAGACCTAGAGATAGAGGGAGAGAGAGAGAGAGAGAGAGAGAGACCTAGAGATAGAGGGAGAGAGAGAGAGAGAGAGAGAGAGAGAGAGAGAGAGACCTAGAGATAGAGACCTAGAGATAGAGGGAGAGAGAGAGCGAGAGACCTAGAGATAGAGGGAGAGAGAGAGAGAGACCTAGAGAGAGAGAGAGAGAGAGAGAGAGAGAGAGAGAGAGAGACATGTCGTGGGGGCGGAGGATCACCGGCCACTCCCGCTCTGAGGTTTCTACTTTTTCTAAACAACTGACTGTCACCTCTGTCAGCATAATGGATTTGGGGTCATTTTGTCACATAACAAAACTTAAGGCACAGCAGAGAGAAAATAACAGTATTCACAGTGTAAAAAAAAAAAAAAAAAAAAAAAAGAGAGAGATTACCGTTAAATTTAATGCAAAAATGTGTAAAATTGCAACACATAAAAAACTGGAATACAATGCAAAGTTGTTTATCTGTGAAGGTTTTTGTGCTAACTATTGAATCAAATGTAGCTGGAAATGTAGAAAGATAATTTCTACATACATATCTAGTTTTGTTCATATACTGTTCCTGTAAAAACTACAGCTACATTTGATTTAATTGCTAACACAAACATTTTCTCAAATAACTTTGCAGTGTATTTTCACTTAGTTTTTTAAGTTGCAATTTTAGTCAGGTTTTTTTTTTTTTTTTTTTTTTTTACAGCGTACAAACACACACACACACACACACACAAACATAAAACAGTCAACTAATACTGCAAGTTAGGGGGAAAAAATATATATATACATCTTATTAATATTTGTCGCTTTGCCCACTGTCTTGAGGGCAATTTCCTCAAATCTCATTGCATTTAATTTAATGCTGCCTACAGAAAAGACACACCCATCTTCATAAATTATATGTTATTTTCTGATAAGGGTTCATAAATTAAGGGGTGTCTGTGCTTGTAAATTCCTTGTTGTTTCAGGAGGATATAAACGGTCCCCTTCACGTCTCCTGCAAACTATCACATACTGTAAATGATGGGGCCCCATTTGAGACAAAACAACCAACTATTACCTGAAAAGACATCAAACAAACCTAATAGTTGGGTGGAAGCCATGAATGAAAAGGAATTATGTGACGGTTTTGGGTAGGTTGATCTTTCAGTTTAAAACACACACAAAAAACACCCAGTAAGAGAATGCAATAGCATTACCATGGAAACTATATATGGTCAGTTGGTGTTCATAACCTCAGGGCTTTTTTAAACTCCTACACATACCACTGTTAAGTTAAAGTTGGAGAGTGTTTTTTTTTTCTAGGTCAGAAATACATTTTCAGAGATTTGTGAAATTGATGTGACTTAAAAGAGAATACAAAATGAGGTTTTAAAATGTAATTAAATAATAAATTTCCTCTGACATTTAATTAACCATGAACACTGTACATTTCTTCTTAAAATTACTTCTTAAACTTTTGCAAAAACCAACACTGATCTGTTGGATTTCAAGGATTTATGCCTTTCTGAGATACAGTGGGAAATAACAACAATAAACACATTTGAGAAAACACAAGTGTACACATTTAACATACTTCTATATTGGAGCATTTTTATTTTGTACTCTTATATTTTGACTTTGTACTTACATCTTGAACTCTTCTGGGCAGATGATGTGAGGTTTACTGATGGAATTTTGTGGCATTTTATATTCAACTTCATTCAATGCATTAATTGTTTATTATTACTTGAGCTACTTGAGCAAGAGTTAGTTCATATTTGTGACTTTTTAATCCTGTGTGCAATATTTTATTGTATATTCATATTGTACCTTAATAAAGAGACAGAGAAATAGGTATTATACTCATTACAACCCTGTACAAACAACACAGCTAAGGTGGCTTCAGACATTGTTTTTTTCCCAGTTAAGATAGGCAAAATATTTTTTTTTCTCTTCATTAAAAATGAAATTAATTATTTCATATGAGTGGTAAAATCATAGGCTGTAACTGCACCATCAAATTATTTTTGGATGAATTGTAACCCATCATGCCTGGGGTGGTTCTGACAAGACAAGAGCTTCAAAATATTCTCACAGTGTCTTATTTTAGTCTTATATAATGAAAAACTGACACAATTACTGAATTAAATGTCTGAATAAACCTTGTTACAAACTCCTGAAGGTCAGATATGAGGGGAAAGATTGTGTTATTAGCATGCAGCTAATTAGATAAAATAAGCTTTGGCTGGCCTTATATTTACACATCATGTAAAGCAGAGGAGCTGTAAAGAGAGAGAGAGAGAGAGAGAGAGAGAGAGAGAGAGAGAGAGAGAGTGAGAGAGAGAGAGAGAGACAGAGAGAGAGAAAGAGAGAGAGACAGAGAGAGAGAGAGAGAGAGAGAGAGAGAAGAGAGAGAGAGACCAAGTGAGAGTGTGAATGAGAAAGAGAGACCAGGCGAAGAGAGTGTGAACGAGAGAGAGAGAGAGAGAGAGAGAGAGAGAGAGAGAGAGAGAGAGAGAGAGAGGGGGAGAGACCAGGCAAAGAGAGTGTGAACAAGAGAAAGAGAGGCAGAGAGAGACCAGGCAAAGAGAGAGAGAGAGAGAGAGAGAGAGAGAGACAGAGAGAGAGAGAGAGAGACAGAGAGAGAGAGAGACCAGGCAAAGAGTGTGAACGAGAGGGAGAGAGAGAGAGCTAGAGAGTGAGAGAGAGACCAAGCAAAGAGAGTGTGAACGAGAATGTGACAGAAAAATATACTCAGTGGAAAACACCTGCTATCTGGTGCTATCTGGGAGAACTTAGCTCAAGTGTAAATTAAAAGCTGTTGGGAGCTAAAGTAAGTCTCTTTTCAAAGCATTTTACAAGCACCAACTGCTTCTCTGGAAGAAAGTCTTCATGTCCTATTCAAGTCCAAACACACACACCCTGTTAGTTTTCATTATGGATATCAACAGAGAGCCGACTGCACTGGAAGGATCCTAATCTTCCAGCTTCAATAGAAGTTTTCAGTGCTCATTGTCCGACTGCCTCACATAATTACAGACACTCATTAGTGAGAGAACCAGCAGTGCTGTTAATGTCCTGACAGACACAAGACGCAATTCAGCCCAAAATGCCCAGAGAACTGTCATTCCTGGGCCTTTAAACATCTCCTCATCAGCCCAGAGCACTGATTTATTTAACACATTTTCAGCCTTGTTTCAAATGTTTGTTGGTTATTGAGTAAAGGAGTCATGGGGAACATAGAGGCTTGAAAGACATCTAGTGATTCAAACAATCTTCACTCTTAAATAAATCAATTTCATCCAGCTGCTCCAAACTACAATAGGAAACAGATAACATTTTTCCAAGATTAATCTGTATTGTAGTTTGCAGCAAAAAGACTGATCCGCTCACAGATAATGTGCATATATAAATGATTTAATAATATGAAGAGGTTTAAAACAAATTGCACATACACATTTTGCAGCTACTGAATTCATGACAAATGCTCAATATTCACTTGATGGAATAATTTTAAGCAATGCTGCCCCCTTGTGTTCTGTTCAAACTTATTCTCGTCTTTCCTTTTCCTTGTTTGCACTCCAACTCAAATCTAGGGGATTATTTAAACTTTACTTTATATACAATGGTAATAAAGTTTTTTGCCTGCATTATCTTTTCATAGATTGAACATTTTATATAGCCTTTATATTACACTGTGATTTAAATATGGATTTATGGCATTTGTAAGTTATTGCATTCTGTTTTTATTTACAACATTGTTGCATTTTTTAGTTTAATTGGTTGGACATAGAACAGTCCCCATTGACTGGAGAAAACGCAGAACACAAATACAACAATTGGTGCCAGGCACAGGAAATCCCTCCACATATTGCATCTTATTTTTGCTTTGAACCAGCTGACATCATCATGTTTATGAATGCTGATATCAGTATATCATAGCCTGTTCACATGTGCCAAGTGTGAGGGAAAGTGAGACAAAATGTATATTTTCATGAATGTGAAATTTTTCTCATTACAAGTAAAAGTCATTAAAAAATTGGAACTTTGACCTACTTTTATTAAAATCATATCAGCTCAATTGTGGGTTACTGGTAACGTATAATTCCAATGGTATCGGTATGAATAGAAACAATAGTTTTACTACAGTGTTAACAAACAAACCAAGCCAAAACCAAATCAAATGCCCTCATCTCCCCTTTGGAGGGTGCAGTAAGAAATTAAGACTGCATATTCAACAGATGTATTTATTTATTGTAAACTTTTGAAAAGGCTGGGTGAATACATCAAACTGAACCTGGTGGCAGTTGCATGTAAATTAACATTTGCGTACACCTTATTGCTTCTTCTGCAGAGAAAATGGCTAAACAATATTCACAACATTTTAAGACTCATTCGTCATGAGCTCTTCAGCCCACAACTAAAATAAATCACCTTAGGGTGACACATTTTCTTTTTTCTTTTCTTTTACGGTAAGAGTGAAAACATTGTAATGTGGTCAAAATCCAGAAGCATGCAAACACAACCTGATACAGAGCAACTGTACAATGTACACTTGTGACACCTTTGCACACAAACACAAGCATTCATAGACTCACGCATTAGCTAAATAATAAAGTGACTGACAGAGGAAAAGGATGAATGTTAGAGTAACACACTGTGAGGCAACCGTCAACCAAACACTGACCTGTATAGATGGAAAAACATGACAAAATATGTGGCTAGTTATTGGCCATGAAAGTCATGCTAGTGTTCTTTCAAAGTGAATCTATATTGATATTTGTGCAACTTTCAGAGCAGTTCATGAGCTGGCTATTAACTAATGTCTGTGCATTCCATGTTTTGTTTTTTTTAGTGAAAATCCAACATGGACAAGTACAAACAAAAGTATTCTACTGTGAAATATACAGTATTTACATATTGTCCATTCTAATAAAAGCATTACCTCTATCGCATAAATTACACATCACAGTCCCTAAAAAAACTGACACTAGCTTGTTCCTCATTTCAACCAGCAAGCAACCCAAAAAAATAGCTATATATGTAGCACTCGTCAGCAGCTAACTCCACCTCATCCACATCTCACCCTCATTTTTCAATATAAATATAAATATTTTATCTGTCCTTACAAATACTTGCAGACAAACATAAATTATTTTGGTACAAAATTAAATATGTTCTCCTTTATTCTCCAAAAGAGAAATATACATTAATGAGAATGCAAAAAAAAAAAAAACAAATACAGAAAAAGGAATAGAGTTTGCCAGCTTATGCTTTTTCACAAATAAATATCATTTTGTCTAAATGCATGAGTCTAATGTTGTCAAAATAGCTCTATGTGTACCAAGAATGGGATGGCTGAACATGAGGATCACCGCGGTTTGAGGAGAACTCTGTACATGGCAAAACCCAGAACCGCAAACACAGTGGCCCCAACACTCGCTCTCAGCCAGAAGGTGGAGCTCTTGAGGTCTGCTTGGCTAACATGTCTGCGAAACAGAGAAAAACAAAAGTCTTAAAACAATACAGTTCATGAGGAAGAGGTAGTAAATGAATAAACAGAGGTACACCGAGAAAATAATAATGAACTAAAGATAGAACAGAGACTGAGATTCAACAAATGGACTCAAGCAGAAATCAGATAAAACAAGTTAAATACACAGTTAAGTAGTAATGACATGAGAAGAAAGGACGAGAAATGAATTATGACATGTGTTAGATGAGAAGCCTGAAGAGTAGTGACTTGTGCAAAAACAAACATTGACAAAAACACTGAGGTTCACAGATGAAAGAAACTTAAAAGCCAAAAGTTGCTGCTCATTATAACACAGGATGCTTTTACGCTACACCAACATCAGATGATGATTATAAAAGAAATATAATACAAAATGAAAATATCAGACTGGATTGTTGAGGAAAACCTTGGAACTTAAGGGGAAATTAGCATATGTAATAAGACAATACTTTTAGTTTTAGAAATCACTGCAGCCAAAGTTAAAAAAAAAAAAAAAAAAAAAACACTGCAAAAGAATGTGGGAATGAAAAAGGACAAACAAATTAGACAACAACAGATGTTTGAAGTCTGCAAAAATAGAGGAGAAAAGAGGTTTTAAGAGGTAAAGAGGACCTTCTCAGTACGACAGCGTAGAGTTTGGCCCTGACCGTCTGCAGCAGCTCAGAGTTGAGGAAGTTCTGACACAAGCAGAAGGTGCACCGGTTACAAGTGCACATGCAGCGCAGCCGGGCGTGACTGAGCGGAGGCGTATGGAGGACAAACACCAGCACCAGCGTTTATGTACAGGCCATAGGAAAAACACATTAGGAGGAAAAGTAGGTTAGAGTGAAAATGCCACCACCATTTTAAAAGTCCAGTCTGCTGCTCATCACCAGAAAGCCAAAATAAACAAAAGGTGCCCGGCACAAAAAACCCTGACTGTGACCTTTAACCAGAGGTGGGAAGGAACTCGATAAAAGTACTTTATAACTGTACTTAAGTAGATTTTTTTTAAGTATCTGTACTTTACTTGAGTATTTATTTTTCTGGAAATGTTTTACTTTTACTCCCTACATTTTTATATAAATATCTGTACTTTACATTCCTTACATTCTCAGAAGAGACTCACTATTTTCAAGATGCGACAAGATGAAAAGTAAGTTGCAAATTATGACTTTCTATGTCATAATGTTGACTTCATCTCAGAATTTTGACTTTATCAGAATTTTAATTATTTTTCACATGATTATGCATTTCGCAGCTCATATTCATGAGTTTTTATTTCACAATTGCGACTTTTTATTTCATAAATACGCTTGTTTTTAATCTCCTACTCATGACTTTTTAATTTTTCCACAATGTCCTGCTCATATCTACAAAACTGAGTAACCGTGACCCAATAAAACACATTATCTATACAGTAACTTACGTTTAAAGGTTTCATTTTTGGATACTTTTGAATCTTTTCAGATTTTTCCTGGTTAACTCCTTAATGCCAACTATTGCAAATATGCAATATACAACAAAAAGAAATCTATCTATTGCATGTGCTATAGTCAAATTATTTCCACTTAATTTAGTAATTTGTTCTAGTTAAATGTATGCTTTAAAGGGTTAAATAAGTATTCTTTTATTTATGGCACAAAATGCATATTTACTTTTACTTTATTACAATTAAGAAGTTGTACTTTTTTTTTTTTACTTCAGTATAGATGTTGAATAAGTACTTCTAATTTTTCTACACAAGTAGCTGTACTTCTACTTAAGTACAGAATGTGAGTACTTTGACCACCTCTGCCTTTAACCTACATTCACCAACATTTCATGGGATCTATTTTGGACCACCTTACACCTTTTCTGAAAATTCCATAGAAATTGGTCCAGTAGTTTTTGGGTAAAACTGCATACAAATCAACAAAACCAAACATACAAACTGAAACAAAAACAATACCCCTCTCCCCTTCGGGGGGCGGAGTAATGATATTTCAGTTCAGGATTCATTACAAATAAGACATAAATAGTACACCATTAGTCTTTACAGAGATATTTTCCCCACAGAGAAATCATATTTTGTTTGTGCATCATTTGTGGCTTTGAGACATGTTCTCAATTTAAGTGCTTGATGTTTGCAATTATATAGCTCGACTGCTGACGGTCTGAGTCAGTGCAATAGACATTAAGATTACAGCTCAGCAGGGAGACACATTTACCCACAGAGCAAAACACTGTGGCATCAGGCTCAAAGCAGCATGTCCAGAGGGGAGTGAAGTGTATTAATGCAAAGAGACTGCAGTACAAGGCGTCAGACACTGACACTTGCAGAGAGCATAAACATGCCCATGGGGAGAGAGTTTAGCCTGAGGCAGGGAGCAACATCACAGAAATTAGATACAGTACAGCTTTTGGTTAACTGTATGAATTTAACTTAACTACTTGAGAATGACAAAGGTCTAGTCGTTTCTAGACTTTTGAAAATGAAAAGGGTTAAAGTCACTCAACTTGTTGCTGAGAGAATCATTTGGAGCTGGAAATAAATCCACAAAGTGGTTGGGAAATATACAATAAAACAGCATTAAAACACAAACTAATCTGGTTAAAAATAAATAAATAAATTAGCATTTTAGGATTGACTGAGATACCATTTGCATCAAAATACACTTACAGTAGTTCACTTCAACAAATAAATGCAATTGGTAAATGTTTCGATTTAGTTTTCCAGTCATAACAGATGCATACATGTCTATAGAATTAAACTATGTTTGTTTGTGATACAATCTAACAATATATCTTACTGATTTGAAGTAAAAAATATATTCTGTAAGGTATATTATTATGACAAGCCTGAAAATGCTCAAGCCATTTGAGCTTTTGTACAGGCTATCATGTTCATTCATCATTCTCTTCTGCTTTTATGTGAAACGCGGTTTGCATGTCAAGAGTGTAGATAAGAGTACATTAAATAATATGGATATACAGCTCAATATATTTTGGGTAAAAATGTGCACTGTAATACATACGGGTACATGGCCATAGTGGTCAGCTTGGTGTAGATGTCTCTGCTGGGCGCTCCTGCCGTGTTACATGTGAAGGACTGAGGAGGCGGCATCTTGTGTCTCCTACAGAACTCCAGAGGACTGCAGCCGTACATCTGTTTGATCTCTGGAAGGTCTGACTTGGCTGCGATCATCATACATGGTATCTTACTGTCCATGAAATATTGCTGAGGGAGAAATAAGATGAACGGTTTGCTTCTTTCCAAAATGCTGAACATTGTTCTTTTAATGAAACTGAAACAGAGCACAGGGTTACCTTAAAGACTTTGGCGCAGTATTCAAAGGAGTAAGGGTTGTTGACATCGTAGACCAGGCAGACAATGTCACAGGCCAGATCGGCATCAGACAGGTAGTCAAAGTCAGGAAATACTTCATGAAGCTGAGGAGAGGAGAGGCTTGTTTACATGTCACTTATAAAATCTATAATCAAAGCATACCCGACAACAGATCAACTATTTTAGACCAACAGAAAATCACCTGCACATAAACCGAGTCAGGAGTAAGCTGCATTTTCACTTTTGGATTCATATGGATTAATAATAAATCCAGAACATCCTGAGTGGTTCAATTGGTGTCTGTATTTCCAGTATCTCTATGGGCGGGTGTTGTTTGCTTATCTGAATTTACAAGTCAACACCTGACATATTGCACGTGTCATCGAAGGCAGATGCACTTGAGAGAATTCTTATCACTCATGTCTGTCTACCTATTGAAATGATACTGAACCTAAACGAGCTACCTCAGTTATAAAGTGCACTTTATTTGACTAAACGACTTCTTATTGCATTCACACAAAGGCAACATTACAGAATATATGAATATGCAATAAAGAGCTGCACGGACAGTTTTACCCAACCAAGAGTTCATTGAAACTAGACTGCAGTATTTCAAAAGCATTATTTGCTCAACTGAAATTTATAGGGTTTTTTTGGCAATATTTTAGTTGTGCATTTACATGAATAGCATCCTCAGTTTGAGATTTCTACTTGCTTCAAACAGCATTTAGATAGATGGGAAAAGCAGCTTGTAAAATGGTAACCATAAAGCTGCAGGCCTACCAAAACCCCCATAGACATTACATAAAGGTGCATACAACTACTGCTTTGAAACCATTAGTGTAGCCCCAATTGTTTATCTACAATAAATAAAAAATTTAAAAAAAGACACACTTACAAGAAGGTATTTCTCCTGGCCGTAGACATAGGTTGTGCTGATGGAATAGTAAGATTTGTGTTCTTCTCTAATAATTTTTTGGCGCTGAGAGGGAAGGAGAAAGGACATATCACATTAGCTAAACTATGATATTAAGTATCAGTTGCCAATCTGAGTCAATGGTGAAAATGAAGCACTTCTGACAGCTTATCTGTGATTACTAAGTAGAAACAAATGGAAATAGAGACGATATATTGCACGTTATACATGCATTAGTGTATCTCTTCATGTACACAAGTATTTGAAGATACAGTATGAAGTGAAAATATCAGTATGAGGTGCATTCCATTAACTTTGCACTATTTCCATCTAATTACCATGAGATTTCTGCCCAGGAAAGCCTGGAGGAAACCACTCTTTCCACTGCTAATGTCTCCAAACACATTACAGCGGAAGACACTGCGCTGGGTCTGCTTCTTCTGCAGGTCAATCTTCTTATCTCTGGTCACTGCAGGAAGGATAGATCAGTTTAGACCGCAACAACACTTACTTTAAATTATCATACCAACAGCAGATGACATTTCATAATATGACTGTATTAACTATGAACCTATTTCCTTACCAATCTTTGTATTTGAATATTTTTTTAGCTGTATACAAACATAACCTCTTGAAACAGAAGAAAGTAAGAGTTTTATCTACTTGCCTTTCGGGGGGGGGGGGGGTTGCAGAATCTGCACTCTCCAAGTACTTTTCTAGTTTATTTTTGTATCTATTGTCTTCTAGGTTTTTAAAAAGTTCTCATTGGGTTCTTATATTTATATTATATTAGTTTTATGCACTTCTGTACATATAGTTAGTTTACAGGTATGTATAGGTTTCCAGCTGTTTTTATATAGTTCTGTGTTTGTCTTGTGTTCCTGCTTTGTTTGATTTGATTTGATTCTGGGATCGACCACACAAAAGTTCCTATGTGTCCTGCACAAATTGTATTTTATATTATTAAATAATTGCCTTGATTGGAAACATCATGCAACAGTTTTTTTAAGATATTTATTTTATGGACTGTCCTGTGCACTCAAACCTGTGAGACTCTCGTATCCTACAGAGGATAAAAATGCATTGCTGGGTCTCAGCAGGATAAATACGAGTATGCACAAAGATGTGATGGTGTTATTCACCAGTTATTCCTGAAGCTTGGGATTCCTGCTCAGCAATGATTGAGTAGCCAAGATAACCCAAATACTCTAGGCATCGCTGAACATCCAGATACGTCGTTAACCTGAAAACAATGGAGACAAAACAGAGTAAAGCACAAATTCCTTAACAATGGAAACTTGTGACTAACAGGAGTTATAACCTAAAAGTGTGAATGAACTTAACACTGAAAGTAGATAAATGTAAAGTTGACAGTGGCTGAAATGTAGGGTATTGTCAGGGTATTTTCCAAATGACATCTATAGACCTAAATGACTACCAGTGAATTTGATATAAATATACCATTTCCGATCGCTGATCGAAGTGTAATAACTGATTCCAATAGTCTGAAACCATGTTATCTGCCCAGATAGGGACATCCCTATTTTAAGTTATACATTCAAAATGTAATCCAAGACTTCCCTTAAGATCATTCATCAGTCTCCAACTTGGTAAGAGTGGCTCTTGGCTTGCAGTTTCCACTGGGGGATGCCAAAGTCAGGGATTACAGTCAGTATAAGGTTATAGCAGATCAGTCATCATAACTTACGTCCACTGTGAAAGATACCCTTGGTAGGTGATCCATCCCTGGTCATTGGTGCAGACTGTATTGTTAACATCTGGGCCCCAGGGCATGTAGGGAAAAACGTCAAACAGGTCCTTGACCTCCTCTGGTGACAAGGCACAGTCACGGTCCTGATATGAACAAAAGTGGGTTAGAGTTCAGGACTAGAACCACCCATTGAAAACAGAAATGTATTTATTTATTTTACATATACAGTTAAATAATTATATATTATAATATAATAATAATTACTTTTTTATCTCTGTGTTCACATACAAAACAAACATGATGCTCACAGATATTAATCTCAATGACATAAAACTAAGACACAAGCTGCCACTCTCACTTTCATTCTCACCCTGCCACTAATGCTTCTGTCAATCCCTTTACGGTACCAAGATGTTAAACACACCTCAGCAGGTGGTCCATGTTGTGAGCGGGAGTGTATTTTGGTGCTGATCAGTGTTGAGTACAGAGTGGTGCTTTGTAAATGCTGCACTAAAGCCAAGGCTAATGCAAATACAGAACCAGATGAACAAGACGGTACCTTGTCATGTTTGTCAAAGACACTCTGAAGGAAGAGGTAGGCATTGTGGTTGAGCTCTGTGGTGCAGTCTGAAGGAATTTTCAACCTACAAAGAAGAAAACTGCATTAAGAGATCTTAGTCTGGAGGATCAGACACCACACAGTAGAGACAGTGACAATTACAATATGTCTCACACACGTAAGCAGGAAATTGAAATTAACTGTTAAATGTTTTTGAGACCTACGGGGGGAAGAGGTAGTCCTGATTAAGCTCCAGGTCATCATCATATCCAAACCTCCTTAGGACCGTCCATGTTGTTTCATGGCGACCTCGCTGAATAAACAGAGTGTGGAGGAAAAGAAAACCTGCAATGGACAGATGTAACATGAAGCAATACACACAGGAATGATATGATAGATATGAAACATAGTCTGCCCTTCCATTACTACCTTTCAAAGTAAGTCCATTGTCACACACCCCATCACTCAAATTCTTCTTCACCACACTTTTCACATCCTCCAGGGCCTGAGGCTCTAGTGGGGAGTTGAAGCATGTCCGCTAGACACAACCAGATGAAAAGATCACAAATATCAAACTACAGAAAAATAAATACTATCTTTATTAAAATTAGTTTACATTTTTAGTTAAATTTACCTGGAAGAAGTTCAGCTCATTATCATTCAGAATACCATCATTATCTAGGTCTGACACCTTGAAGATTCGAGTCAGGGCTTTAATACAAAGTGACTTCATCTTTGAAAATAAGGAGAGAAATTAGGTAACGTCAGTGTACTGATTATGTTAACGTGAGTTGAGATATGCTCCAGCTAACCAGTGAAAAAGGACATCGACATACTGTAGGGCTTAAGTCAGTTACATGTTAATCCATGTTAGAGTATGACTAGTTCTGAATTTAACAATCTATTCATGCAACAATTGCATATACCCTTACATCTTTTTTCTCTGGACAGTAGAGGGGACCAGTAGGGTGCAGCACTGCTTTTTGGGCATAGTAGAAGAGCTCTGAGATGTTCTTCAGGTTCTTTGCTGAACACTTGAACACCGAGAAACAAATAAGGGGATTAAATTAAACATATATGTACATAGATTGTTAAATGGTACAGACTATTACACAATAGTTATGTTAAAACAAATCATGCAACCTTGTTAAAAACCCTTCTGGCTTTACTTAACCCTGTCACACTATTAGCTATCACAGTACTCTTTAAAGTAGGGTTATCCTGGTTTATCTTCCAGTCTGTGTGGTTGTTTGTGCATGTGTGTGTACATACTGTATATGTGGGTGTGAGTGAGTTAAGTCACAGCCAGACAGGGTATTAACACAAAGGATCTGTCCGAATGACAAGCCAGGTCTAATTATCCAGTCTGAAAAACACATGTGCTGCCCTGTTAAGAGACAGTAGTCCATGCTAGAGTGACATGGGAAGAGGCCAACAAACAGTGAAGTCAATCTGAGTACAAGCAACACAACACAGATGTCAGATCAGGTACCACAGTCTTCATGCTTAGGTACATACCATAGTAGAACACCAATTATGTTGTAGGCTGGTGTAGAATTAAGCTCATGGCTACCATTATTAAACACTCTTGTAATTGTCCACGCTTAATGTATTATACTTGATAGTTTGGTGTACAAATATTTGAAAAGTGAAAAAATATATGAAGACTGAAATAAGATAGAAACTGCCAATGTTAATAAAATAGGAAATTAAAAACAATACTTCTAACAAAATAGTGGGAAACAACACTGACTGTGTATTTGATAAAATAGTAACTAAATCTCAGTTTACAGATTCACTGATTGAAAAAAATTCACTCACTTATGACTAACAAATGGGGATGAAATGAATACATTTTCCATAACAAAGACTAAGGAACAAAAATAGTTAACTGTATAAGAGAAAAACAATTATTGTAGTTCTCTCTGTAGTCACACTGTTAACATTGTGAAATGTGGAAAAATATGGAATTAAATTTTTGTTTTTAAAATGACACATAAATAAGTTAGAATTAGTACAAATAGGACACGTACTGTATATAGTGATTAACCCGTTAACAAGGTTGTACTTTCTGGCTCCTAAAAGGCTGAAGTTCCAGTTTAACTGTTTATGTCTATTTAATGAGAAGAGGATAGAAAACAAGAAATCAACTTGTATTTGTTCTCAAGCCCCTCAAAATTAATTTCCCTCCATATTTTCCATCTGAATTTACTGCATTCACTTGGATATTAATTTATCAGATAAATCAAACCACAGCAGACATCATGCCATTTGTGTTTCTTTTCTACTGTGACAACAGGAAACATAATTTCTCACCTCAACACAAGTCTCTATCTCACTGTACTCATTCATAATGGGCAGTATGGTCTCCATGCTGCTGTGTTCCACTAGGTCGGACTTGTTGCCCACCAGAATCAAAGGAACCCTTGAACAATAAAATATACAGCATTGCATTACTGGTAAAAACAATGCCATGTCTGCCACAAACAATACATGTACATTTTATGCATTTATAGTTTTGTGTTTGCATTGTACAGATCATTACAAACAGGGAAACTGTGAGACAGAGTTTGATCATGTGAGACATTGCACTTCCACTGCTGCTCCCTCCCAACAGAAAAACATTTGTGAAAAAGTTCCCTCTTGTGACTTCATGTCATCATTTCAACCAGCAAAAGAAAAAAAAATCCATGGTTTATTTTGTATGGGGGAAGAAGAAGAAGAAGAAGAAAAAAAGAGTATTCATACACAACTAAGAATTAGTATCGAAAGTCAAGAACAGCAAATTAATAACCTGAATAAACTGAAGTAGATATTGCTTCTTTCTTCTCCCTTTCATTGTATTAAAAAAATTGCTGACAAAAGCTAAAAACTATTTATATACAAGAACATACCTGCTGTCCTTGTCTGTGTTCTCAGTAATGAGAGGGATCCAGTGACTGGTCACCTACACCAACAGAGGAAGGAATTTTATTACTTTAAAGAACTACTCATAAATGTTGCCATAATGTAACTGCTCTATGGAGTTTTGCAAGTTATACTAAACAGATAAAATGGTACATAAACACATTTTTGAAATTGTACTTCCAGGTGTAACTCACTTTTTCTATGGACCTCTTGTTGTTGACAGAGTAAACAATGCAAATCACATTTGCCTATGAGACCAAAACACATAAGCCCATTAGCCTTTTACCTGAACTCAGCACATCCCTCTGACCATACATACATTATGCACAAACTGACCTTGGAGATCTCTTGAAACAGCTGCTCATCTGTCTGCTCTGCCTCTGAAAATCAGATGAAATACGAGTCTCATTTTGCTTCTCTGTCGGACATTACAATTACAATTACAATAACAACACGTACAATGTCCAAGGGCTGTGCTAAAGTTGTCGATCACACTTAAAGCTAAAATAACCTATCTGGTGTCAGACGTACCCGAGTAGTCCACGATGTGTGTTGGAACTCGTTCTGGTGTGACATCTGCCGGGATGGTGATTTCCTCAGCTCGGTAGGGAACCTGATAAGAGAACCATATACATGAGCACATGTTTAATTGTAAAATGACAATAAATATATAAAGGCACATCTGTAATAATATCAAGGTGATAAGGTACTGACAAGTTTCTGATCAACCTTGAAGGTGACTGTCACAAAAACAATTGATCCATACCACATTTGGAAACTCCTCACTGACCAGGGACATGATGAGGGAGGTCTTCCCCACCTTGGCTGTGGATTAGGAGAAAGAATGAAGGATTACAGTCAATGGACAGCAGGGAGAACCACTTATCTCAGTTAAATACAATGCACAGTGTGTGTCCTTTAATACATTACCGTTTCAGATGTTGAGAGATGATTTATTAACATGTGACATGTAAACAACTACCATGGAGCTGTCACGTGACGATTATGGATACAATTACTGAAGTACTGATGCACAATGTGACAACTAAATTTATAGCAAATTCATCTGAATGTCGGTTGGTTATGTGACATGAACACCATCATCATTACGAGTCTGTATACAGGATGTCAGCATCACCTTCCCAGCTGTAGCATCTTTGTCACCTGACTGCAGTCAAATACACCACCAAGTCAAGTTTCACTTACGTTCTCCCACCAATAATATCCTCACGTCCTTGCGCATCTTCTCCACAGTCGACAACCAGCCCGGTAACCTGGTGCTTGTGAAACATTTATGCTCCGGTCAGGATGAAAGATACAACCAGCCAGCTCTCCACGGCCTGGCTCTCTAGCTAATAACAGCTACGTCCGCATTTCAGTCCCAGTTTAAGCCTCTTCAAAATAGACGACACACCGTGAGACATGTATATAAGCCAAGAATTCGAGATAACAGCCAAGTTCTTAATTAAATCGCTCTACTAGGAGTCAGTATGACGATGCTGGTCCTGAGAGTTCACCCTGCTAACCTACACACAAACTTGACTGTTTTACGACAGCATTAGCGTGTTTCCGCCACGCCTCTCTCCTTTCAGCTGACAGAAAGGGCGAACAAAGATCGTCTATTGGGCAAAAAATCACTCCGATATGAAACTCATGATCTCGTAATAGTCGACATTGGGGATGGAGTTCTTTCAGGAAAGTAGTGATGTAAAATTGTAATATATATATATATATATATATATATATATATATATATATATATATATATATATATATATATATATATATATATATATATATATATATATATATATATATATATATATATAATATAAATTAAGTGCTACTTTTTTAGATTTGGTTCCGCTATTTCGACAACATTTGTGGTATCCGAAGGGTGAAAGAGTGAGGTATCTTCAGACATTTGAAGCACCTGTGTTATTGCGTCGTCTAGGGGCAAGGAAAGGTAACAGCAACCAACAGCACGGATGTGCAAGTAACATGCCGCCAAGTTTGAGTGTCTTAAAGACAAATTTAGTTAAAAATGCTGCTTTGCTGTAGTTTCGAAAATACAGTCTTCGGTCAAAATGTGAAATTCCTAAAATAAATAAAAGAATGGGTTTTACTCAAAAGGAATGTTTGTCTCAGCTCTCAGATCTACTCCAAAAACACTGTCTGCAGAGCAAAGTACATTTACTTTGCAGGTTCTTCCTAGTGGAAGATCATGTATACATCTACTAACAGGCATTTTAGCACTCTGTAAAATTTTGTACATTAAATCTCCGAGGTAATTTCTAAAAAAAATGTGGACCAGTGAAGTTGACAAGTATTACTGACATTCTGAACAAACCTGCTTACCACTGTGACAGATGTATTATTTGAAAGCAAAACAAATATTTAAAATGGCTCAGAAATTATCAATGGACTAATTTATGAGTGACTTCCAAATAACTGCCCCTGATTAATTAAGATGAAGATCTTAAAACACAGTTATTTATGATGCAGAATAGTATAAAATGTGGGAATACTGATATACACATACAGTAGGATTATATAAAACAATGACAGTATTAAAATTAACTCAGTAATACAATGACATTAAAATAAATACAGCATACACAATATTGCAATGCATTCATCATATGTAAGATAGTTGCATGTAGAAAAACTGGCTCTAGTGCACCTACAGTCATCCTCAAAATTATTCATCCCCCTGCCATTTTTTGTGACTTTATGTTTTCATGCTGAAATGAACAAGTTTTGTCAAGTTTGTCTCAAATCTCATCAAGTTACAAGCTATCATGGATTAAAATATGACTATACAGTATCAATATCCTGGATAAAAATGTGAAAGCATCTACTGAGAAACTCCAGGTTGGTCCTGATTGGATGTCCCAGCAGGACAATGACCCCAAGCATACCGCTAAGGTTTTGCAGGAGTGGTTCAAGGACATGGCCCAGTAAATGTCCTGACCTAATAGGCCACTTGGTAAAGCGGGTTGTCCAATAATCAAAGGCTGGTAGTTTAAATCCCACTCTGTCCTAGTCAGTCCGTTATGTCCTTGGGCAAGACACTTCACCCCCAGTACGATCACTCACACTGGTATATGAATGGTCAGAGTTTGGTGTAAATGATCAGTTTACCCCAGGGCAGCTGATGATACAAATGCAGTTTTACTACCACCAGAGTGAGAATGAATAAATAAAGGATGTAAACCACTTTGGGTGCCTAGAAAAGCACTACATAAATTTAATCTATTTATTATTTTTAACCTTAATTTTCAAGGTGGATCAATTGAGAATCAATTCTCATTTATAATGATGACCTGGCCAAGAGGCTACATGAGAGACAGAGTTTTATTATAAATTATTATTATAAACCATAAAGAGACTCTGTTGAGGGAGATGAAGACCAGAGTGATGGGTAAGAGACCACCTAACTGGACCCAGCTGAAGAATTTGACCCAAGAAGAGTGGAACGAAATCCTACAGGAGACAGAAGAGAGCCTGTGGACAAAGGCTACTCTACTGCCTATTAAGAAAAGACATTGGACTTTGTAACCCTAGGGTATGAATAATATTGAGCATGGTGTTTTTTGGAAATCTCTTAATGAAAATCCTCCTGAAATAAAGTATTTCTTCAAGTGTCATTTGTTATTATTCACTCACTTGTGTATCACATTTAAATTACAAACAAATTTGAGGAAACTCATTCATTTAATCACAAAAAAAAATACAAAAGGCTGGGGTATAAATAATTTCAAGGACTGTACATGGGATACTGCCTATTGAAAGTGTTCGAGTGTAGTACACAGTATAGCCTGTGCAAAGGGTTATAAATGATGATTTATCTAATAATGAAACACAGTAAAAGCAGGCAGTGATGCCAGTCCTGCCAGTGAGACAAAGAGTGTTTGACATCCATTTCTTTTTTTTTTTTTTCCATCTGGTCAGTCGTTTGGGAGTACAGGTGCCAGTCTTGTATGGGCTAAAATATACTCTTCATCACTTAAAAGCCAGCAGGGAGGGACTGTTCCACTCATTTGCCTCTTCTCAAGTTAGCTTCATCTGAACCAAAGAAGAACAAACAAAAGAAGACTGGTTCAGACTCATCCTTCCTATAAACAATAGGTCAGTACTATGATTTATTCCAACTGGTAGTCTTACTAGCGTAGTCTTCTGGTGTCATGGGTTGAGAGATGACTTTTCTAAAAGCCTCCAGCCATTCTCTCTGCTCCTGTTCCTGCTCACACATAAACACAAACTGCCTGCCAGGAGTCTGCAGAGTGATGCCACAGTGCCATCGACCTCCCCTACTACTCCGGACGCTGTCAGAAACTGAGTACTTGTGGGTCTCTGTACCAATGAAGACAGCTCCCAACTCTGTAGCATCCTATCAGTGGAAGAAAACAGCACAGATGGGGCCATACACTTGACACACTTAAATGTACAGAGTGTATATGAACCGTAACCCTTTAACTCCTGAGACTTCAGCAATTCCACAGTATAAAATAAAATAAAACAAGCAACAAAATGAATAAAAACGGTCAAAGTGATCAGTAAAATGAACAAAAATGAATATTAAACTAACAAAATAACATGTAACATGAACAAAGTAAGGCACTGATAGAACACAATTGAAGAAAAATAATAATATAAATAAACAAAACGTAGAAAAAAAGAAACAAAAATTAGCAACAACATCAACAGAAACTAATAAATATTCACAAAATAACAAATAACATGAAAAAAAATGCCCTAAAAAATGAAGTTAAAAAAAGGAAGAAATTACTAATGTTGTAATTTAGTTCCAGTAGTTTTAGTTTGGGCCTTTTCTTTTTCTAAATCAGTTGCTTTTCAACACCTGTACATCAGTTCCATGAACAAAATTATGAGTAAAATTAAAAAAAAAAAAAAAAAAAAGTTTATTACAGTATTCTGAATTTTTAAACTAAACCATCCATTCAGGACGTGTCAGCGCTGATGCATTAGGGGTTAAAGGGTTAACAGTATTTTTCAAACTGGGCTACATGTTTAGCAAATGTTTGCAGTCAATTGCTTTTCTAGTAATAAAGTTAACTGTAAGTTACAATTAAGTGGAAAACTGCTATCTGTTTTGGAAAAAAGATCATCTCCCAACAAAACACAAATTAACACAGGACATATGCACACACAAGAGGGGCTTTTTTAAAATTACCAGTGGGTTCTTAAAATATAGGAGTCTTCTGTTCATTAAACACAGTGTGAACCATCTCTTCTTGAATGGCTCCCTTTGCTGCAAACACGCATAACAAAAATGGTCAACACTAAATGTGGTGAACAAACAACACACTTATGGACATTTGGGTAAATGACAGACCGTAGGACCAGTCTTTTCCATGTATCCCTCCTTCAGGCAGTGTCTTGTTAACTGATGTATCAACTGTAAAAACATGTGATGTTACTGCTTGAACAAATTTGCTTATTTTTAAAGCTTAAAAAAAAACTGTCTCACATCACTGTCTCGAAGCGTGGAATGTTTCTTCTTGAGATATGCCAAGCGTGTCGCCCGAATAGCATTAAAAAAGGACACAATTACCTGTAAGACATCAGAGAGATGGGAATATGATGGTATGAATGGTACATTTAGGTGTCATATTTAACCCATAAAGACTGTTCTACTTTTGTGGCAGTTCCCTGATTACTTTTTCTTTATATGTAACATTTCCTATGTGATTTAACATCATTTAATATAAAATAATCCTCTGCATTTTGTATTTTCCCACTGAAAATCAGTTATGTTCCAATATTAATCTACTGATTAATAGAAGATCAGATTCAAGTTGATGGTTATTGCATCAAAACAGAGAAAATTGAAGAAAAAGTTACTTTTTCATTAAAATATATCATTAAATATATCATTAACTGAACATAAAATGACTGTCCTCATCCACCGTCATTCATCAAACTCTGGGACCTTTTGCTGAATCAATTGTGTAGAAGATGACAGTGTTTCCATGGTAACACCAGAGCCTCTGAATGTCCAAATATCTAATGACCATGAAAAGGTGACAAGCTGTAGTTTAGATGTATTGATAGCATTATTGGATCAACAGATATTAAACATTTTAGATCAGTAGTACATGATTTTAGTCAATGGAGGATGTTTGAGTCTTTATGGGTTAATCCTCTGCACAAACATAGAAGATAACTTTGATATAATCTAAATTAAGAATGACTTGAAATATCAGGTGGACTGTTTGGTGTCCATGCCACAAGGTGTGTATTCTGTATTCGTCATACCACATAATGTATGGGCTTTAAGTGAAGATGAAAGGTGTAGTTATTGTTATTATTAATAATAATGATAATAATAATAATAATAATAATAAAAAAATCATAATAATCATAATAATAATACCTCAAACTTATATAACGCTTTTTTAAACAGTCAAAGACACTTTACATAACAGACAAACAAGCAACGCATTAAAAATAATTAAATAAGTAAAATAAGATAAAACAAAAAACTATTGTTAAACTATTGTTGAACTCACCTGCCCTACCTCATGGTACACAAACAGATTTCTTGTACATTCTCCCTGTAAGTAGGTGATCTGCAGACCATGAGCGTGACCAATCTTTTCTGGCTGGAAAACTGCATTCAGGTCTTTCATACAGATGACATCTTTGGGACCTTTTGACTTAATTTCAATTAGTTGATAAATTAATGACTTTAGATTAAAACAACTACAACAACCAAATAATATATCATTATAAAGCATTACAATAATACTACCCACATCCTCTTTAATGAAGTATCTGAGAGTGAAGTCTTTTTGGGACAGCAGAAAGATCCTCCTCAAGAACTGCTTATTGTCCTTACCCTTCTTCCATAGTGTTACCTCAAAGTGGTCTGAGATGAATACATCACATATCAAATGAATAAAATTGCACTAGGAAAAAAATCTAAATATTAACATGTGTATTTTTTTCTAATTTGTAGTCAAAATATCTCATCGCACTTAAAACTAGAGAGAGCGCAGACCTCTACGAAGCAGTGCAAGACTGTAAAAGTCAAACATTTTGCAAATATACCATTCGCTTTACATCATATGACGTCATTGAGCCTATCGGTGTTATCTCATCTGATGTCCGAAGGTAAGACGAAATCAATGCAAAAGTGTTTTAGACGTTAACCTTCACTGTGACCTTGACCTTTGACTTTTATAGCTCACAATGTAAGATAGTAACACACGTTTTTTTTTGCATTCACTTCGTCTTACCTTCGGACATCAGATGAGATAACACTGATAGGCTCGATAATGCCACGTTTTGATGTCATATGATGTCAAGCGAATGGTATATTTGCAAAATGTATGACCTTTACAGACTTGCGCTGCTTCGCGGAGGTCTGCTCTCTTGGAGTGCTCTAGTTTGTGCTGCTACATTACTTACCTAAGTTATACGTTTGATGGAAGTTGTTGGTTTCTCCTGTGAATTCTCTTCTGTCATACTTTGCTTGTATCCACTGATCCTTAAGAACACTGACAGGAAAATAAAATAATTATTAATCTACTCTTATCGTTTAAATATAGCACAATTCCTGCAACTACTAAAGGTATCATTCTGCTGAAAAACACTTTTTCACGCTCCTTTTGGAATCTGATGGGTCACCCCGAGTTACCAACACATTTGAAAGTGGTTTGTCATCCTCCACTGACTGCATACCACATTAACAGAAAACAACAAGAGGAACGACGGACCCAGAAAAGGCCACTTCATCTGACATCACATGGACTTTAGCGTCACCCACATGGGGTTAAGCCCATCGCCGGCAGCGAATCTGAAGTAGCATTAGCATCTACAAGAGAAGACTGCGCCACAGTAGCTGCTGCACAAATGGGAAAAAAATGGCGGATCAAACTCGTTCATGTGCTCTATGTGGACATAAAGCCTTGCTTTTTCCCTGCACGTTTTCAGAACAAGCAGCGGCATGAAACCTAGCTGGATGCTACTCTGGTAAAGGTAAATACACACACAGCCAGAGGGGAGGGAGGAGTGTTTCTTCATGCATTCTGAGCCAATCAAAGACACATGGACATGTATGAGGAAGTACCAGTAAACTCTGTTGTTCAACCTCAAGGCATTTTTCTACCCTACAAAAACAGTTTCAAACAAAGCAATCTGGATGTTTTTTTAAATAGAACCAACATACAATGTATTCAATAACAAATGAGAACACAGTAATATTAACAAAATAACGATGACTGAGTGTAATTCACACACTCCACCTTGTCATCAGTGTTTGTTCTTCTTTCTGTAAAGGTATAGTGACACCTCTCCATTTCCATTCACTTAAGCTCTTCATGTTTCACTTCCACTGTGCTCATGAAATTAATGGAAGGTAAATACACTGACAGATACTCACAGACAGTCCTTATCTTGTGGTCTGTAGAAGAAGGCAGGGATGGACTTCTCATATATAGCTTTGACTGCACAATTTCCCTTCTCACGCATGAACTGAAACACACGAGTGTAGAGAATATTGAGACATTATTAGGCCTTTGCCGTGGACCACGTCAGCACAAGGCCTATTGAGTCCGCTGTGATCGCAAGGGACGCATCCCTTTGAGCTCAGATTTGACCCCCTTAACACGCATGAAAACTCACCAAATTTGGGCACACTTCGGAAAGTGTGAAAAATTGTGATGATATATAGTTTTGTAAAAGTCGGTAAAGAAATGTGTGTACAGCGCCCCCTTGAATAGTCATATAGTTTGTATAAGTTAGAGCTATGAAAATTGGTACACATGTTCATCATATGTTGATGAACAAAAACTTTATGATGGCCACTTCCATAAACCCACAGGAAGTCCGCCATCATGGAGTGAAATTTTTAAAAGTCGGAGTCATGGTTTTCACTGTCTATGTATTTTAACGACCTCCTCCTTGGCCATTGGGCCCAATGAGCTCAAAATCGGTGAACACTATCTAGACATGGGGAACATCAAAAGTTATCAAATTTTTTTGGAAATGTTGCATCGTCTTTGTGCTACGACATCGCAAATTTTGCTAAGTTTTCGGGAAAAATTACCACTACATCAATTGCTTTAGCTCGGACATACAAACACTGATTTGTCTGAAATTTGACACAGACATCTATCTCCTGGTCTACAACTGCTTATCAATAGAAACTGCGATTTTGCTGTATAGCGCCCCCTACAAATTCGCCTTTACTAAATTGGCTGTAGTTCGGACATACAAACACAGATTTGGCTCAAATTTGACAGTTGTCACTCTCACAGTTCTACACCCATTCAACACACATTTTAAATAAGTCACTCTATAGCGCCCCCTATATAGTCATACAAAAGAGTGTTTTTGGCAGGATATTGCATCCCACCCACGTCATCTCACCATCAGTGGTCATGAGGGGAGGCAGTCGCGAGGGACGGCAAAGGCCTTTGAAACTGTTTACAATTTTAATTTCACATTTGTTTTTACTACTGTGACTCAGAGACAATGTGAAAAATTTGTCATCTAACTAATTTAGTAATTCTACCTTACAAAACACAAGTCATGAAATGCTAAATGGCGAACACCACATGGAAAGGGGGAAAAAATTATACCCTTCCATTTGATTAGTGTGGAAGTTTTACCTGTTCGATTTCTCAACCAAGTAAAATTGTTTACTTGTTAAGTAACTGTAGTCAATATATACTTATTTTAATATTTTATATACCAGACACCTTAAAATTGAAAAGCTAATAACAGGCAGAATTTATTTTAGTCAGTATACTTAGTTGGCATGTGACAATCTTAGTATGTGTGACTACATGTATTCTGTAGACTTTTGAGAAAAAAAATCAAAATGTGTTTCATTGTATTTGACGTACATTGTTAAGGATGGGATGAATAATAATAATAATTTATTTTTATTATTGTTATTATTGTTATTACTATTATTATACATTTTATTTGTATAGTGCTTTTCATGGCACTCAAAGACGCTTTACATGAAGTAAAAATAGAGCAAACTACAATACAAAAAAATCAAAACAAAAGAAAACAGAGCAATCACACATTAAAAGAGACAGAATAAAAGTAATCAAACATTAAAAGCAATCTTAAATAAATGAGTTTTTAAAAGGTATTTAAGAGTGTTGAGTTTGGAACAGTGATGGATGGTTGGGGGGAGTGAGTTCCAGAGGTTTGGGGGCGGCTACAGAAAAGGCTCTGTCCCCCCCCAGGTTCCATGAAGACTTGTTTTGAACAGAAACTATACAATATATTAATTTGTGTGTACATGAATACAATGCTTAGAAATTAAATACATTTTAGCTGAAATCTACATGCATGAGATGAATCCATATAATACATCATTACCTGCACTAGTGAATCGTCCCAATGGTCCAGACGTATTGACTTCACTTTGCTGACAGCAGGCATATTACGATGCATCCCAGAACAGTTCAGGCACAGGAAGATACCGAGTGTGTACGAGGCCCAGTCGGGCTCTGTTGGTGAAATGATTAAATTGTTTGCAAGATATGAGGACAGCTAAAAACAGAGAGCTACAACAATAAAATCACTGTATATGAAAGTGTCACTGCCTGTCATTGCTCCGGAAAACCATTTTAAATTTCAGTAACAGTTAAACAGTGACTGAAATCAAAACCTTATTTCTTGTTTGACTTTATATTCTTTCTTGCCTTTCCTGTCACACCTGAGGCCTGATTAGTGAAGGTGACTGAAGGCAGAGAGGAACAATAAAATCACTCAATACAGTAGTGACACTTCCTCTTATGAAAGTTTAATCATGACATGGTTATAAAATTAGTTTGAACACACTGTAGTTCATTTTTACTGATGGTACAGGTGACTCTTTGTCAAGCGTTAAATGTACTGACAAATGCTGACATTTGCTTTCAAGAGTCAGATTGAAACTGTTCAAATATTCTGGTAAAATAGAAGAGAAGCTGTACTTACCCGGAGCTCCACAGTCAGCACACAAGTTGTTACCAGGCTGTCGCATCAGATCAAGGAGGATTCTGTTATTTCTGTCCAGATTGGCCATAGGTGAAAGTAGATGGAGTTCAAACCAAACAGCTGCTGGGTATTAATTCCATTATGAATCAAACGCTTTGCACAGAACGGGTCTATTCTTCTCTGAAGCAGGAGAAAAACAGAATTTCTTTTCTTTGGCGGCTACACTGTAAACCTCTAGTGTTTCCTCTTACCAGCACAGCATCACAAAGTTTATTGTTCTGCATACAAACACAGAGGTCCAGAAATAACACATAAAGGAAGTGAAACAAGCGTCACCAGCATACAGAGCAAACAGATTTTAAGCAGACAGATTTAGTGTGTGTAAGGTCATAGAAAACTGAGTTTATTGTGGACAATGTCTCATTTTAAAGCTATTCAAAATCTAAACAAATGAGTTTCAATCTAAAGTAAAAGCTAAAATACAGTGTGTCTTTTATAAAGACACACTGATACATCAAATACACAAGATTGCATTAAGATTACATTAATGTGAAGAGAAATTACGTTAAGGCTTTTCACAAACATGAAAATTTGATCATGTCATCGCCTCCCCCATAATACATGTACTAGTAGCATAGACATTATACATAACTCTTATTAATTTATAATTACTCATGAGAAATTTGCTGGAGAAAAATGGAATGGGAATACTAGCATATTGAAAATCATAATTATGGATTTGACCTGCACTGTAATACCTACAGTGTGTTTTAAGAGGTGAAAGCATGTATTGAAATAATCCAATGTAAAATACATGATGAGGGGTAAAACATCTTAAACTTCATTAATATGATTTGTCTTTTTCATGAAATGTTTGCAGAAGTGAGCTGAGGCAAAAGCCAGAAAAACAAGGAGGTTAGATTTTCATTACTCGATTGACTAGAGAAGGAAAATGTATCTGGACTTCATTTTAACAGGTGCATCTTTAAGTAACAATATTCAATATTTAGTTTTTATTCTCTTTGGTGGACACTGATGGTGATAAAGGGTCAGGGTGGAACAGTAATGTGATGTTTTCCAGCATTATCACTCAGCTGTCAGTTGAGCCTGTGGCTTAGAAGTGATTTAGTTTGTCCATTTCATGCATTTCATACCTCCACATCCTTATCACATTGGCAGTTTTGTGGGGTGGCTCTTTTCTTGGGTGAGAAAACCATTCAATTTCAGAATTTTTTTGACATCCATATTTCCTCACTTGCTCCATGCTGACTGGCTTGTTCTGGGACTCGTCTTTGTTTTGGAACTGGCTGATGCTCAATCTTATCATCTTCTTCAGAGTCACTGTCAGACTCTGAATTTTCAGAAATGTGATCCTCAAATTTGGAAACCTCTTCTTCTGAATCCTCTCCCTCTACATCATCATCAAAAATGTCTCTCTCTTCCAAAATCAATTCCAGGGCCCTCTGCGCAGAGTACCTTTTGGCCATCTTGATCGGTTGTGATAAGAAACCACACTGGCAAAGCTATAATTATAGTGTCCTGCCTCCAATTTGTAGCATATAGAGTGTGAGAAAATAAAGATTCCCACAATACAGAAGGTCAAATTCTGCACCTGTGGTTCGCATACAATGTTGCAACATTGTTTGTCAACACTGTCTGCTCTGATTTTCTCGCACATTTGACCCTCTGATGTTCTGTATACCAACACTCTGTCCTCCTCCTGTCTAGACCTGCTGTGTGGTACACAGAACATCGATTTCCACACTTCTATTAGCCCTGGGTCCAGTGGACCCAGACATCTTATATGTAATAGAAATGTGTAGGGGGGAGTAGGGTGTGTGGTCATTAAATATGTATTCTGATATATGTTCTTCACAGAAAATGAGCCAAAGTCAGTGAATCTCAGTTTGAAAAATTAATTAATTGTATCATATTTCTTTTTATAAAAAGTGAAAACAGGTCCCACAGACCCGAACACCACACAAGGGTTAATCATACCCTCTCTCTCTCTCTCTCTTTTTACCCTTAGTGTAGTACCGTAGAATACTCTCCTGCATCCACACCCCAGTCCAGCAGGGGGCGGTAATGCACATTTTACGCTAACTTGCCAACCGCCAAAACCCCCAAAAGAAGAAGAAAACAGTGGTTGTTTCTTTCCGGAGGGAAAAAAATGACGGACAACAACCAGAAGGGCAACCTACAACATGCTATAGCTAAAACGTGTGTATTTTCTTAAAGAATGATGTGGGTCGTCAGGCGGTTTCTGTCATCTCTGTCTCGGAGAGGTATTTACTGAGCAAAAGTGTCTGTCTTTTACCATTTATGAATATTTCAAATGGATAAGGAACTAATGTTAAAATAACTTTTACCGGTATGCTAAGTCAAACGTATTTATACTCAAGGTTTTATTTTTATTATTATTTATTTTAAACAGGCCCATGTCGTAAAAATGAACGTTTCAGGTATCATCTTGAATGGATTTCAGCGTCTTAAACCTGTAATTGTTATTAATAAGCGCATAGTAATGTGTCTCATGTCATCCATTTTGCAGGTCAGTCTGGTTTGTTCCGACGTCCTCAACACGGCTGTCTGCCCGAGCTGGAGCCCCGGTATCTGCAGTGCACATACTGCTGGAGGAACCGTATTCCTGTGGCTGGTTTTGAGACTTTAAATGCTTCCATAGTCGCTTCTGTTCGTTGCAAAGACGCCGACAGCAAACCTCTGGACGACTACTATACTTCTGATCAGAAAGATGTCATCCTGCGGGTGCTCAACTCCGCCACACAGGAAGAGTTGACGAGTGTCAAACTACTGCGGGGCCGCAAGTCCGTTAACATTGTCGAGTACAGGACTCAGAATGGACCTTTTAAAAGCTTGGAAAGTGTGGTTAATGTCCCGCGGCTGAAGCACAAAAGTGCTGTAGTCGTCTTCAATTCAATTCTCCACCCGGTTAAGAAAGGGAAGAAAGTGAAGGTTCAGCTGGCCAAGTTTATCAGGCCAGAGGTGGACAGGACCTGGCTGGAGGTGAGATCCTGATACCTGAACCATAGTCATCTGTGAGATTTAATAAACATTAACCCTTGTATTATGTAGCAGGTTATTTCGACCTGTTCCCTTTAAATCCAGTCAGGTTAAACCCAACAACAATTTTATTTTGGATTACATAAACATTTAGAAAAGATACATACTCTTTTTTTTCTTTAAAATTCCAAAACTAAATTTAAGAACTATTTCATCAAACATTTATCTTCACAAACACTTCTGATTCATCCTCATCATAGGAAAATGGACAATCTGGATCATCATTAACATTGTCCTCTGTCACTGAAATCTCTTCCTCTGCATCACTTTCTCAGTTCAAAATCTGTGATAAAGCCCCTTCAAGAATTAACTTTCTGGAGCTCATTTTTGGTGTGTTTGTCAAAGAGATGACATGAGAAAAGTGACAAGGACAAGGGAGAGAAAGTTCCTACTCTACACACACACCTGGGTCTAAATGGTTCTTCAAAAGAAATCAAAACAAAGCACATCAAAGAGACATGTTTATTTTACATCTGAGCAGCTATTTACCCACATTAAAGTGTCAACATTCTTTGTTTACAAACACTGCACCTATACTACACATCAAAGTGTTCAGATTTCACACACAAGTTCATGCACCTTAGATGAGGAAAAGTCCAAAAATTCATGAAGAAAAATAAAGGATAACCTGTACTTTGGTCAACTCAAAAACTGAAATGGGACAAATTGATGCTTAACATAATACAAGGGTTAATGCAACTTGCACGTTTTTCTTCTGATACACTTTCCATGCCTGGTGAACTCCTGTACTGTTCCTCGTCATTTACTGTCATGTTTGGAATGGATAATTAAGTGTTCCTGTGAATAAAACAAATGGTAGTTCTGATAGGTGCTATAAATCTGCATTTACTACGGTGGTAATTTAAAATCATCAGCTGATCACTTGTCATGATTTGTTTTCTCAGGATGCCAGTTCCATTGTGTCTTTAATCTGTGGGGTTAATAAAATCGCTTGGGCACATGTTGATCGTGAGATGACAGTACAAGATTGGCAGGAGGTGGAATGTCCTAATTTCCTGAAAGGAACATACATGGCATCTGCTTACCTAAGTGATGTATGACCACTTTGAAATTAACATTGAGCATGCATTCCTTGGGGTGCTTTAAAATTTGTGTGCAAATGATCATTTCAGTCGTTTTTCTACCAATAGATTTCTGCTGTTGTGGGTGTCCTTCCTTCAGCTAACTTCTACATTATTGAGAAACATGCCATCTCTCTTCAGAATATTGATCTGTTCCCTGTCATGTCTCACTTGAGGACAGTCGAGGCCATGCTCTTTGCTTTGCTGGAACCCAGGATCTCACATCCAGAGTGCAATGTTCCTCCCAGGTAACCAAAACAAGTTTTAACATTGTCTTCTACAACACAGGATAATAAAGTATAAACAGCCATACAAGATATGAATTTAAGTGTAGCTATTTTAAAGCATTTAACTGTGCCATTCTTTGGAGGAGGTAAATGTTAATGAAATTACATTTTGTCCTCCGCAGAGTTTTAAATATGATGCGTACTGCTGTGGGACGCCACTTTGGACTCATGGTGGGTGAGTCACGGACCAGTGGGGCACAGATTATTCAACGGCTGATGACAGAATCTGTGACTCGGAAGTTTCCCAGGATAAACTTCCCTTCAAACATCATGTTGAAATACAGGAATTTAGTCGAGATGGATAGCCGAAGGAGCGGAGATGAACTCTTTGATGCTGTACTTCAGGCCTTGGCTTTTTATGAGCTGCTCAGTGAATCCTCTACAACATAGTCACGTGGACTCTCCTGAGACATTACACTTGTGTTTTCTGAGACATTAACATCGAAATGGTTTTCCGATGCTTAATGCTATTAAATTCTGAATATTCATAGTTGCAAACACTCAAGACTACTTTTTGTGGATGCTAAAGATGGGTAACAAACCTTGTGTGTTTTACTTGTGTCTTCGTTTTATTTGGACAGTTTCATAAACAAAAGCTGCCTTCTATTGAGGATTTCTTTTCTTTTTTTAAAAAAAATATTGAAACAATAGACTGGCCTCATGATACTGTAAATCTGTACCAATCCAAGTCTTCATATAGTTCATTTGACCAGGGTAATGTAACAAAAATAGATTTCTTTTATTGACTCTTGCATATCCATGCACATAAAATAAGTTGAAATGCATAACATTAAATTAATTTTAAATAATCTAGGAAAAATGCACAGCTAAGAAGACCTACATGATGTGTTTTAGTAGGTAGAGCAGTTTGACAACCTTTTGGGTCTTCTTTTAGACTTATCTTAAGGAGACATCTCCCACAAGGAGTCGAAATGTTGACCTTGACAGCCCCAGGTCCAAGTGGCTGAAATAATTCAGACACCTACAATAGAGGACCCGATTATTTGCTGGGAATATTTAATTGAAATTAAAATGATTAACAATTAAAGTGAAGACCCCCTAAATATGAATATAAGCTTAAACTGGTAGTCTAGTATTAGCATACCTTTCTGTATCATCTTTCTTGTGCTGTTTCTGCTCCTTATCAGAGCGACAGATGAGGCAGATGACCGGCATATAATCAATGCTGACTGCTCGTCTGTTTCCCATTAGGCTGAAGGGTTGACAACTGAACACTGTCCTGTTTAGGTCATATCTCTTATTAGATGCACTGGTGGAACAAATAAATAATAATTACAATTAGTCATAAGAGAAGAAGAAGAAAGTATTAATTTTGTTAACTTAATTGCATTAGACAGACTAAAATAAACAGTGCCCTCACCTTGACACAGACAGAGGGTGAAAACTAAGTTTTTGTTTATTAGAGTAGGCAGGGGATGACCATCTCACTGTGTCCTGCTTGCATCGCTGAGCTTCAGTCCACAACTCAGACACCTGCTGCCAGCACCTGTGAAACCCCAAACCCTCCACTGCTGCCTGCATTTCCATGAGTCTCTCTTGGCTACAACTCTTCATTTCTTCTTCGGTCATCTCATCCAGTAGTCCATCCTGTATCTCTGCTCCTGCCCAAAAAGACACCCCTGGGTGGCATGGGCCTGAAATAAGTGGTTGCGCTGCTGGCAGTGTGGCATCGAGGTATGACATAAGATCAAATAAGTCAGTCAAAGCCCTTAAACAGTTATCCACCACTCTGTTCGTTCTTTGTTCTATCTTGCTGTCTGAACTCTGGGCACTTTGATGGGTCTGGTTCACTGAAGCAGATTTCCTGTGAGGTTTTTTTGCACCATTCACAGTAGTAGAAATATGCTTTCTTCTACTAAGCCTGGAGGTGTTCTTAACAGAGCTGCTGCTAGGTAAATTTGGCTGTTGACAGAGACTTCCTTCCAGTTTTTGGATGTCAACATGGGTGTTCGGGGCTGCTGACTCGATGTGTGGTCCAGGAAAAGTTGTCTTAGCCAGGGCGGGACTGTCTTTGAAGCCAGAGAATAGGAGGAATTCCAGATTGGAGTACAGAAGGGGTACACCTCTTCTCCAGCTCTCAAGTAGGGGCTTCAATAATTTACTCATTTGTATTTCTGTCCACGACTGCTGCTGTAGGATGAATAACAAAAAAAATTATATATATATATTAATCTATTTTTTCTGGACCAGGTCATTTTACATTGACAATCCTTACATCTAGAAGCTGTAGCAGATTGTTGTGAGTCACAGTTTGTAGACCCAGCATGTTAGCAGTGCAGCCATTACAACCTAAAGAGTATTGAGAAGGATATTGGAAACAGAAATGCAAAGATGTACTGTACTATTAACTTCTCTGTTCTCTTAATTTACAGCAACATTTTCTGAGTAATTGCCACAGATAAAAAGTCCATTTATTTTGTGCTGTAATTGCATATTGGCAGTAAATAAATGTTTGTGTCAATACTAACCTGTTGGACCCTTTGACAAGCCTCTACTGCTGTTTACCCAGAACTGTAGCTGCAACAGGCAGCGTCTGATGTCTCCTCGTGTTAGTCTGAAGAGGCTGATGACATCGTCTAAATCCATCTTCACATCCTCATTCAAACACACCAACTGCAGGTAGCTACAGACATCCCCCTTAGAGCAGATCCAAAAATCACATGAAAGTCAAGTTTTGCATAATTCTTTTATGCTGAAGCTGCATAAAGCCACACGGTCCTCTTACCGCTGATGGGGGTTTGAAAACAATTTCCTCTAAACTGCAGTTGAACTTCTCTCGAAATAAAGGATCTGAGAAAGACATTTGTTAAACATCAACAGCTTGCTTTCAAATTTATGTTCTAAATTACAAAGTGTGTGGAATTACCATTGGTGGTCAGAATAACTGGCCTTTTAGTGGTTGTCATGAAAGACTTGATGGCCACAAGGAATCCCACATCATCATCAAATATGACATCGACCTGTGAGAGCCAACAGTTGTAACCTGATCAACTCAGACCAAACAGGGATTATGTACAGCCTCGTGCCCATTAAATTACAGGTCTCTGAGTGCAATGTTGCCAAATAGCTTACCTCCTCAAACAGAATGAGTGATGTGGCTGCCTTTTTGTTCTGCCCCACTGTTTGATCAGAGTCTGGTGATGGCTCATTGAATGTCTTGCTTTCTGGTTTCTCAGAAAATGATGGGCCACCCCAGTGTAAACGATCCGCTTTGGCCTTCATCTTGAAGAAGTTGGTCAAAGTGGCTGTGGCTGGATTAGCGTTTCCTTTTCTGTTCTGTGATGGCTTCTTTTTTGAAGTAGAGATCACATTTCTGGAAACCATGTTTTTTGCTGAAAAAAAAAAAAGAATCAAACTACTGGTAATAACCTTTTTTTTAAGTAAGGCTTCAAATATTCTCTAAAACCTGGATAAACATATTATGAAGACAACTCAAAAAGGCTGAAAATGTAAACAGTTCTTCGTGTGATCTGATTTAAACAAATTCACTTACATGTGTGATGTTGAAACAGCAAATGTGAAAAATTACAACCAAATTTGTGCATGAAATTGTATGAAAATATAGTAATAATAGACGTTAGGCTTGTTTGGACGACTGGCCTTTGAGCTCATTCTTATTATTTTCTCAAAGCTGCTGGTGAAAGATATCATTCTTCCCCTTAACTTTACAGTAAAATCATTCAACACAACATTCTATGAAATAAGTTTCACAGCACTTGATAGGATGTGTTTAATTGTTTGCGGACCATTGTTAGATGAAATGCTTTCTAAAAGCAATCCTCATCTATATTAGTCTAACATTTTGTGATTACAGTACATTTAGAAAATATACTTGTACATGTGTTACGTTAACTTTGTGTAAGAGAACTAAACAGCTTAAATTAATTTTAGATTTTTTAACATGCGTGTCCTACCAGGTAAACTGTCAGGTTTAGCTGGGCAGCTTCTAATGTTGAAGTTGCAGAAGAATGTTGGTTTTAGTGAATCTTTTCCTGATGTCTCCACCAGGTGGGACTGTGTTGCTTCCTTCAGCTGAGACAAAACTTGGCGACCATTGCGTTGTGAGGAGCAGTTAACCTCAAATACCTTGAAATGAACATGGTTTTAAAACAAATAGGCACACGGTGGATTTAAGTAACCTCTGCAGCTGATGTCACAAAAACATCATCCTTTAAAAAAAACAGCAAAATTGAAAAACACTATTAAATATATCCCAATCACATGAGCATTTGCCAACCTTGAAACCGAGCTCTTGAGCGCAGGCGTACACCGAGGCAGTTTTTCCAACCCCTGGAGGTCCTGTAATCAACATGGTGTTACACAGAGGCTCCTCTCTGGTGTCCTCTGATCCCACCTCATTTTGAAAGTCTCCACAGTCCCATGAGTCTGCACAGGATGACAGCCATTACATTTCCAACCCAGAACCCACACATGGCAAGTCATTTAACTGAATCTTAATGCATGTGGGTACACACATAGAAGTAGGCATTACTAAAGGCAAGATAAAAACTTCTGTTCATACCATTGCTTTTTTCATGTTGTTTTTCCTCAAATGTTCTCTTGTCATCACAGTCTGCTCTTAGTTTCCATTTCTTCAGCCAACTGAACATCATATTAAAAAAAGATTCTGGTCATTTAAAATGATTCCAAAGGATGAGAGAACCAATCACCAGTGAACTTACCTATGTAACTTATGCACCGCTGTTGAATTACCAATAACTTCACTTGAATGCTGAGGACTATATTTGTCTGTCCAAGGAAGATCCTCATAACCGAACTCTGGAAAAAATATAACAAAATAACCAAATTGCTTGTAAGTAAATAAGACCTTTTCATTGGAAGAAAACACTGAATGAAAGTTTTTACCTCTTTGGAAATCAGAGGCGTTGAGTGACTGGGTCTCTGATTTACTGTGATTCACCAATTCAGAATCTGACTCAAAGTTGTTCACCAGATGTATTCTCCCACTCCTACATTTCAGTCTGTGTGTACGGCTTAATCTCCTGCTTGTGGGTGGCTTTTTCACTGAGACAACAGGACCATTCTGAACACCCTCATGCAAGGTGAGAAACTCATCTGTGTTGACGTTGACCTCTGCACTGATACTTGTCTTCAGGCGTTTGGATTCATTTTCCAAGCTCTCGTGGTCTATTTTCCTCTTCTTTTTAAAGTGGTTGTGTACGGATGGCAGAGAGTTTGAAAAAGACGGATAATTTGCTTTGGAAAGGTGATAAAAGCAGTTGAGTTAGACGATTTTAAAATGTGTAAATTACAATGAGATGAACCAATAGAATATGAAGCATTGCCATAGATCAAACTATTAACAGAATACCGATCAACCAAAGCATTTGTTATATTAATAGAAGTGGTAATAATACGAATTGCTTCATTACAATGGCATGTTGGCAGCAGCCAATTTAGCAAAGTGAGTGACTTTAAGCACGTCAATATTGTAATGGTGAAGCATCTCAATAATCATTGAGATGTTGGGTGTTCCTGCTCTGCAGTGGTCAGTATCAACCAAAGGTAGCATGTAAGGACATCATAATCTCATGACAATTAATCATCTCTGGGACATATTGGACAAATAAAACACCATTAGAGGCCTGGTGGAGTCTCGGCGTCAGGTCAGACCTATCTCTGTGGGAAAGAGGAATCTACACAATAATAATGTCATACTACCACAGATGATTGGTTGAGGTCTGGGTGTTCTTTAGATACTTTTGGTAGGTACAAGCCACTTTACACTGGGAATGGACATGAACATCTGAATATGTTTTGTCCCAATGATTTGACTTTCACAATTTCATCCTTGTCAAAGTTGCTCAGATCTCTACTCTTACCATTTTGCAGTTTCTAAACTTGGAGAGCGAAATGTTCACTTGCTACTTAATATATTCCATCCACTGACAGGTCCTATTGGAATAAAAGAATCTAAAACAACCTATAAGGGCCCAATGTGACTTTTGTGGCAGTGACTACACATATTCTTCTCTCTATTTAACCTTTCCTAAATTATTTATCACCATTTATTTTAACATTATCATCTGAATTTTGCATTTTTTCCAGTGGAAATAATTACTTTTCCGATTTTTAATTGACTAATCATGTAGGTGTTTATAAAACCTCACAATATACCCAAATGTTATTCTCTCAAAACAGGGAAAAAAATGAAGAATTCATGACATTTTCAGTAAATATATATCAATAACTCCCCAGACACGGGAAAGAATTCTACTGGATTAATATAATTTGTTTCTTTATTGCCTCTCAAATAGTGAGTAGGCAGACAGGAACACAAAAGCAATGTTGGAGACAGTGCACCCATATGAATACTACTAACCATAGCCATATTTTCTGTTCAGATGTTATATTACATTATTACATGTACATATATATATATATATATATATATATATATATATATATATATATATATATATATATATATATATATATATATATATATATATATATATATAAATAAATAAAACAACCTTTTGGGACAGCACTAGTACAATACTGGAATGCATTTTAAATGATAAGACCCAGAGATCCTCAGACTCTGTATTTTGGATTGTTTCTAGAACAAATAATAAGGAAAGAAGATTAGTGCTTCTTTAAGATTATGATCCTAGCTGGAAAGAAGGCCATTACTTGAAAATGGATTAAAAAAAAAAGGGCCACCCCACAACTGAAACAATGGATGGACATTAAGGAAGAGATATATGCAATGGAAAGAATAACATTTCATCTGTCTCAAGGCAGGTGATTTTGGAAAAATGTGGAATAAATGGATATTACACAAGGACAAAGACTGTGGTCACACAATGGTGTAAATAATATCCCTGTTCAAGCTTTCCCCTATCATTTTTTGTTTCCAATTGTACTGGCAAATATTTGAAAAACAATTTTAAAAAATATATCATTAACTGAAATTAAAACCAGTGTGTCGATATATTGTCATTGATCTAACTCCATGGGTTTTACTGGCGTTGTAGTAATCAATGTTGTAGAAGATGACTGTTTCCATGTTCACTATGGAACCTCTGAAATTCCGAATGAGTCATATTTGATGACCATGAATACATGACAAACTGTATTTTACACCAATTATTTAAATGATTTGATAAGATTAATGGAACAGTTTAGCTTTGGGTCTTTATGGATTAATACCACTTTGCTTGTCAATGGTCATAATGTTATGGTTGATTGGTGGAGATAAAAGTAGTCTCAAGTCAACCATTAAGAGCTACAGCAGTAAATACAACATACAAATTAATACAGTGGTCATATGAATCAAACTGCTTCCCAATCTCACCCATGGATCCAACATCATGCAGACTTTGACTGGTTTTCTTCTGCAGAGTGTTGAACACTTTTTGGACTTCAAACGTCTTGTGAGATGCCTGGATTTCCTGCAGGTAGCTGTGCAAGGCTGAGGAGGACAGCTGTCTCCGGGTGGACACATGTGCCCCCACTGTGTCTGACTCTGACAAGTGAAACACTGAGTTTGATGACGGCTCACTTTTCAGACAATGTAATTTGCTATTTTCTGTAGGGGGGACTTGCTTCTTATGCGTATCTACATGTAAATCCAGCCTGCCATCGCTTGTCTTTCTACTTTTTCTGAATTGCGATGAGCATAAGAAAATTGGTGCAATTTTAGTATCTTCCACCCTACAGGTCCTGCTCTGCTCCTGTTGCGGGTGAAAAGTCTTTGCGTCATATGTGTCATGTATTACTACCTCGGTCTCCTGTGTTTTATCTTCTCTTGGATGCGCCGCATCTTTGTACTTTTTGTTCCGTTTTAGTTTGTTTCTCATCACAGTTCTCCACATTCATACAAGCTTCAGTGGCATTTTGAAATTGGCGCTAGCTCAGTTTCCACCACTGCGATGACGTCATTTTTGTGCGACGTTAATATTACACAACGTTTGTCCACGTTCCCCATGTTATTTACTTTTTTCTAAATATATTATACGACAATTAAAGAGAAACATAAGTATGTCAATTTCTTGAACAGGTAAAATTGTTTTGCAGGGGAAAAAAAAAATCAGATATTTTTTGGTGACGTCTATATCATGCGCAAGATGGTTGTCAAAGATCGTCGACGTAAAGAGGTTTCACTAGTGTTAGATATTGGACCAAAAACAAACACGACAAAGTCGTAAATGTGGCATATCACTTTTGTCTGATTTTTTTTATATGAATTTAAAATGGGAAATATGGATTTTTCGAAGAAGGGTGTATCTTCATTAAATCACATCCCAGATTCGTGACTTTTTCATAGTAATTGTTAGTTATGAGTTGTGAGTTAGAATTATTTTTTCTTCTCTTGAAAAACAGCTAGAGGAGCTGTGGTCCCTCTTCATTTTCATAACCCTAAAAGACCCTAAAATGTTGTTTTTTTTAACACAAAGTGCGGCAAATGTAGTTTCTCGGATCGTCAGGTAAACAATGAGTCGTGAGTGGAGCAACACTACCAAGTTCAGTTAAATTTAGGTCACATACTTTGGAAATCTAAGACATCTCGTTACTGCACTAATGATAAAGAACTAGGCTTCTGCCATCACAAGTGACTGCAAGGGGTGTATCCCTGCACCCCCCAGTTCTTAATGAGGTCATGACGTGAGGTATCCCTGGTTTATGACCTTTGCACTTGATTTAAAGTCAGACAAATAGTTCTACAGATATGAATATGTGTCTAGTGATTTTACACTTTTGGGCATCCCCTTGCGGGCAATCTAGAACATTTTAAATGGTAAATTGTCCAAAATCTGGTCAGTTATTTAGCTTGGTGTTAATAGATACGGAAATGACCAAAATGATGATTAACCAAATGTACCTGTTCATAGTTTGTTCTCATAATTAGGAAATTAAACCTATTAACTTTCATTTTTAACAATGACTGGTTGTAGCACCTCAAAAATTCTTCCAAGTCTTTGAGGGTTAATGTCCAAATTATTAGACTTTATTAAACCTGAATATTTTAATACATACCATCTTCCAAATAAAAACTATACATATACAGCTTTAGGTTGAATTAGATGTACACAGGCATTCTTAGATATAGCTAATCCAAAGTCAACAGCAAAAGGACCATGGGACATGGTCAAAGGCAAGTGAATAGTTGGTGCTTCATTGTAGCAAAATACACTGATATTTATCATCAAAAATTTTTTTTCATAGTTTACAGTGACTCCATATTTGCATTTTCTTGAAGGAAAACTTTGTACGTATAATTTACAATGAGCTTTTTATCCAGATACTGTTGAGTTTCACAAATGGAAGTCATGATGTGTGCCCATAAATGTTCCAACACCAGAGTCATGAAGGTGAAATAGGTCAAATGTATTTTATTCTTTAAATATAAAAATCCCCTTAGCCAGAGTGTACAGTTTACAACTTTTAACAGGGTGTACAACAATGATGACCAAGTCTCCCTTTTTCCAGGTGAAAAGAGTAACTCTCCACAAAGGCCAAAAATATATTGTCAGTTTGGTTGTTCACAAGGGAAGTCCATTGAAATGAGTGGTGATCACCAATTGTATGCACACTACAAAACACAACTACAGCCTTTAAAAAAATGTGTTATGGAATGAAAGGAAAGACGTAAAGATATACAGAACTAAAAGACATGAAAAGAAATCCCTTTGGCATAAACTGCACCTAACGGGACAGACAACTGAGTTGAACCTGAAAAGTCACCTATTCAATAAACAGCATATTGCTTTAACAGAGGACTTGCAATCTGTTCATTATTGGACCGAAAAGAGGGCTCAGCTAAACATTGATTAGGATTACAAAGGATACACATTCCGGTCAATCAGCGATGGTACTTAGAACCCACATTGAAAAAATAAGAACACATTTTATGTCCAGACCTTAAAATGATCAACAGCATAAATCTGTTGATTTTAATCAGTGTAATGTGGTTTAGATATTACAAGGGATGATGTTCTGCTGGTTGATATTAGGAAAAAAAAACAGACCTAAAAAGTTTATTTCCCTGGCTTTCCTTGAGCTATTGTCAATGCAGGCCAAAAGGCTTTGGGGTGATGAAGTCTAAGTTTTAGCCTGGACCCAAAGCATTATTTATTCTACAGTTCAGGGTCCAAGCTTGCAGTACAACACTATCACCATGGCAACCAACCAGCAAGACCCATAATCAATTCTGGGGTTCTCACACAAGCTAGACACGCTTTATATACTCTAGTAATTGATGCCAAGTGAATGTTTTACTGTATAGATCACCTAACTGTATGACTCCTCCAATTAAAAGTCCTTCACGCAAGTGAACAATCACCCACCACTGGTGCTAGTGGATATGCTGCATTTAACATTTGGTGCAGCACAAATAGAACAAAAACAAAAATAAAGAAATTCAAGGTAAGTTTTCTACATACAAACACCAAGTGCTAAAATAATCAGCTAAAAAGGATAAGTTTCAACAAGGTTACTGTGTATGTGTACAAATAAACAAGAGTGACAATGATACCAGTACAGTTTTAACTGTAGCCTTAATACAGTTGTCCATTACAAGAACATACCAAGGGCAGTCATGCCACATTAGACTTTCAGTTCACTATCGCTCAAAGACTGATATTTCAATGGCTCCTACCAAAATCACGTTAAGTAGGTCTCATCTAGTCCTTTGAATCCTGCTTTGTGTGAATGTGGGTGATTAATTTTCATACTGTTCATATTTGGTTCAGTTCCCAAGTGCCAAAACTTGTTTACCTTGTATACTGGTCTGCTTCAGGTCAGATCCACTGCTGACAAGTTCTTCCTCCTATCTAAGCACCAAAGGGTCGGTATTGTTCATTGAAAACGGAGAAAAAAAACATAGAAAAACCAAAAACCAAATCATGGTTCCATCCATCGTATGTCAGTCAGTCAATGCACTTTTTGTCCTCTTGCCCTGTTTCCCCCCACTGGAGGAGACAACGTTCCCGTTGCAGGCACCTGCTGCCGGCAGAACCTGGTCATGGTGCACCTCCTCAGTGTCTTGTAGCTCTTCTTGTATCTGTCTCAGTTGGGCCATTGCACGGTCGATGGTGGCCGTGCTTACCAGGTTGAAGTCATGCATGCTCACTAGATGCAGAAGAAAGTTGCGACAGAGGTTGCGGCGGGCAATATGAGCCCCACAGTCCTCCACGAAAAGCATGATGGCCTGATTCATCTGGTTATCTGCTATGAAGCTGCAGGGAAAACAGAAGACACACGCTAAAACACAGGATAGGTCCTATATGTCAGCACTAAATACTTTATTTTTAAGAAACTACTTATTTTTTTTTAATGTGTTCTGCATCCACATGTCATAATTTTGGCCACATTGTGATATCTGCATAACTTTACGTGCCTTCCACGGCTGCTTAGTTTTATGCAGACGTCATAATTAAGCCAAAACTAGGACTTAAAACAATTATGCTACGAGGTTGACAATATAATACCACCTAGCCCTCATGCTCGTGTAAGCTAAAAACTGTCCTAAGTAATATATCTGCAATGGTTTTGTTTCACTCAACATACCCATGCTTCATAACGTGCAGATTCCACAGCTTCATCACCTCTTTCTCTCCTTCATTGACGTCTGTGAACTCATCTAGTTGCTGTGACAAAATAAAAACATATACCATTTAGTAAAGCGCAAACACACCATCCTTTCAGCTGATGAACAAGACGTCTGAGAATATATATATATATATATATATATATATATATATATATATATATATATATATATATATATATATATTGTCATAAATATGTTGCAGAATTTATTCCCACAGTCAACATTCGAGTGCTTGTCAATAAACTACAGTAATGTGCTCATGATGGCGATGGATAAAACAGGCTGAACATTTGTCAGCCACAACAGTGAATCCACCATAAAAAAAAAAAAAAAGAAAAAAAGAGAGTTCCACAACAAACAATGTTAGCAAGTACAGGAAATCAATAAAGTGATGGAATGTCTCTGGAGCAAGTGTTCAGTGTTGGCAGCAGCTTTTGCTCTGAGGATCTTGAAGTTATGTACTGGTGTATTTTCGGACCCATGGGGATCCACAGGTTCCAGATGTGATCGTCTTTATGTTGTTGTGGATTTGTGCATGCTCTTAACACATTTCTCCAGCATTCATGACCAAAGCAACGTGGTTGTAAGGCTACTGTATTCCAAAGCTGGAAAAACACTCTAGAGAGCAGACTCCACCAAGGCGGATCAGCCCCCCACTCTTTCATTTTCACTTATGCGAGTGTCCCGGTCTGCCACCAAACCTTTATCACTTGTTCCTCGTGCCAGAGGAACAAGTGAAAATTATCTAAAATCCGTCCATAACTTTTTGAGTTATCTTGCCAACAGACAGACAAACAGGGATGAAAACATACCTCCGCTGTTCCTTGGTGGGGTAATTATCAATATCTCCCAATATATTGGTCCTATCAACTAACCATTTGTGGTAGTCCTCAACAAAAATACACATGTCAAACTGCAGCAGTCACCCGTTTCCAGATTTTTGTGAATCCCTGGACACAGACACCACTTTGCTTTTAAAATCTAGATGGGGGAAGAGACTGGCACACAAGCTCTGTTGCCATGGCAATCAAGACACCAAAAATTCACTATTCTAGGGTTGTTTTCTTTCCAGTTAAAATCATATCTGTGCTCCTCTGAACTGCTCAATCACAGGCAAACATTTTTACATCATTGAGACATTTGAAAGTCTAAAAGTTTGTTAAATTGTGGTCAAGTCAAGTTTGTGAAATTGTGGTCAAGTCAAGTTTGTTAAATTGTCCTTGGTTTCCTTCAAGCACCCCATTTTTAGGAGATCAAAAGTATTGTTCCCAACATGGATACATAAATATAAAATGCATTTTTCAAACAACGAGTTACTTTCATGCCACATTGTCAAACATAAATGTTGAGTTTATCCTTTAAAGCCATTCATCAGGTTGAATATGAAGGAGAAACAACCTCTTTAATTCTTTAGAGTTACCAAAATGGCCAGGGGTATCTCAACTAAACATGTACAAAACAAGGGTTCTCACCGTGGCAGTTTTCTCTCTGAGCCATTCTGGATCTCTTTCATCCTCACTGTCCACATCCATCTCCTGGGGCCGAAGGGGCATGCAACTGTCACTGTGGAAGTACAGGCGGTTGTGTCCACTGACATAGGTCCTCTGCTGCTCCAGCTCTCCATCTTCAGACTCCAGGAACTCTGACAAGCTTGGTTTAGTCCTCTTAGGCCTAGGACAACAAACAACAATCAGAATAAGCTTAAAACTTTTACCCACTATTAAATAATAATGAGGCTTACATTGTCAGGGGCAAGAGTATACAACCCCCCCCCACACACACACACACACAGGCTTTTGCTATATATGAATCTATCCATAGTAATAGTTAAGAATCAACATGAACTAAATTTGAGCTACATCAACCTAATAGTGGCAGAACAATGGTCAGAACCAATTTTTGAATCACTCACAGTGAATGAAAATAAAATATGAACTCTGGATAGTAGCAAGAAAATGGACCTTTGTAAGATGATCAATATTCATCAAATCTTATTTCAATCAGCTCATTATTGTTTGATGTATGCCCAAAAAACTGATTTTAAACTAGAGCACTCCGAGAGCGCAGACCTCTGTGAAGCAGCACAAGTCTGTAAAGGTCATACATTTTGCAAATATACCATTCACATAATTTCTGGTGAATGTAGGTCAAAGGTCAAGGTCACCAAAATTGTGTTTTTGTGAAATAAGACATAGGGGAAAATCAGGTAAAATGTTTGCAAGGGGTGCAATTTGTTGTACCTGGCACCACTTGTTGCCAAATTATTCCATTTTGAAAATGCCACATCTAAGATATTAGCATGTTAATATCTTACACGTAAATGAATTGCATTATGCCTAGTGAATTCCAATGTGTAGTAGTAAATACTACATTTTGATACCAACTTTTTAGACAAAGCCTCCAGGTTTACCTGCAAACCAATATGTGAGTTACTGCAGTCCTCTTGACGGGACCATTTCGGCTAAAAGCAAAGCCGGGTTGACTGTGGATGTCCTGAGGATTGCCAACATACGAACCATCATAGCACTCATTGATAGACACGTCTATCCTTGCTCCTTTGGGGTGAGGCTGCACATTAGAGAAATACAAGTTAGACATTGAAAGGACAGGAGCATCTGTATTGCTGGGAAACCTGACATTATCAGTCAAGGTTCGAAGCTCCTTTGTCCTCAAGACACTGGGTATTGTTGGGACACAAGATGCACAAGAAGCTTACAACCAGAATGGGCAAAACTCAAACACCTATTGCATTCATACGAATAAAAAGTACTGGTAATGTAGTACTGTACTGCTATAGAATACATACTGCTAGGACTGGGCAATGATAACCATCTTAGTCATGTTTTGCTTTTCACGAAACAAAAAGTGCAGGTGTCAAAGCTCGTCTAGCCAGCCAGAGTGCATTTAAATGATACTGTACTTCATTCAGTACTAGATAATGCATTTCCATTATGTGGTACCAGCTCAACATTTTTTTTGCATTTCCATTACAAAAAAGATGACATGGAATCCTTGTACCCTGTACTAGTTTTTTGGCATCACTGCCCCTGAGGTTCCAAAACTGGGGAATAAGATAGTAAAAAGGGACATGTAAACACTGCAGACACTGACTGGACAGAGAGTTGTCACTGTGACCCGCTGCTTCCCAAAAAAACAGATGTGGAAGTTAATAGTAAATATAGCGGTAGGTTAATCCACTTGACAGCCCAAAAGTACCCCATCAGTTGAGGAGACTCAGTCTTTGGTGATCGACGTAAAAAAATTACACACCATATTGACGCAACATTCAAGTACTGTAAAATCAGTAGTATCCTGTAATGGAAATGGTCTCCAGGAATAGTATCTGGGACCAGAGTTGATTTCATATAGTAAAAACATGACCATTAGTATCCATTTATATTGATTCTTTAATGTCTGTCTGCACTAGTGTTCAATGAATCCTCTTCAACCTACTTGGTAATGATAGTCAAAACATTTTACAAATTATCAGCATCAGGAACATGTGGTAGGCGGATGGCTAACATCAGGCCTATTAAGTGGAATTACTGACTTGAAATGGAAGTAGTAATGCATCGAGAATGATTGGCTCTACATTCAGACAGCAGGTCTGAAAGCACAATTTGGATTTTCTGGTGAAATCCATTTTTGTGTGTGCTTGTTCATATTACACATTAAATGCAACTTTTATCAGTTTTGAGTATTAACTGAATGTGCAAAAGAGATCCTGACAGAAGTAGTGACCAATTGAGCACAAACGGTCACCGGAAGTCTGTTTTTCCTGCCGCTTCTCCTCCTGGGAAGCAGAAATGCGACTCTTGTCGCATTTCAATGATGTAAAAAGTTTGATAAATGCCAACTGGCCATTCAGACTGAAGATGCATTACAAAATATCATCTACACATCAGATTTAGGACTACATGTGAAAGTGTTGTGTAAATTAAATAACATTTGTGCTGTTCAAACACTCTTTAACATATCAGATACAGGTCACATAATGAGAAAAAAAAAAATCTGATTTGGGCCACATTTGCCTGTAGTCTGAATGTAGCCTTCATTCAGCATTTCGGCTGAGATTGACTCAATAGTTTGAACCGTTTTAAATTGAAAGATTGATTTAGGCTGATTGAATGGCTCAACACTTTTGCTCCAAACAAGTTATTGCACCTGCCTTAAGATTCTTGTCGACCTCAAGCATAACACGTTAAACACAGTCATGTGAACTGTCAACCGATGAAATAAGAGCAAATGAGCAAGAATGACAGCAAGTCCGTGATCTGACTTCTGAACTTCAACATACATAGAATCAAAGGAATGGTCCATTAGACATTAGTGTCAATACATGTGTGGTTCTTTATAAAATTCCAGTGGGATCAACAATCTAGCCAAATAGGAAGCACAAATGTGCAATTAGCAAAACAGGGACTAATATTTACTTCATCAATGAACTGTTCAGGTTTCTTTTAACTACCGTCAAAACACAGTCCCAAAATGACCACAAGTTAAGAAATGAAAACAGTTGCCATTCATATCATAGGTCTTGCTTGAACGTCAGAAGTTTATCAAAGAAACTTTTCGCCTGATCATTATCATTGAATCTCTATCGTCATTCATACATTACAAGACACCAAAGGCTTTTTCAGCTGCTAATCACATCTCAAATGACTCCTTATGGCCTTGTATGGTCATCCCAGCAGTTTTCCATTCCAAGTTCAACTGGTGCCAAAAAAACTTAAAGCAAAGAGGAAAGTCATTTTCTTCAACTCAACATGTTGAACTAAAGTACCAACACAGAACAATATTACATATATGACACTGACCAACTTCCTTGAAATGACCAGCACTAGCAGTACTGTTCCAAGTTACTCAAAACTTATCACATTCACTGGTGGTTTTATTAAATTGCAATAAATGAAAATCTTAAGCAACACATCTATTTAAACATGAGCTGGATAAAATACACTCATTCCCTTACCACGTAGTTGAAGATAAAGCGGGAGTGGGACAGTTTGAGGTGTTTCAGCAGACTGTATAGTTTGCTACAGTTCAGGGTACACCAGGGACAGTGAAGATCATCTCTTGCTTCTGTCTGCTGCCTTGTGTTATTGTTGTACAGGAACTAAGCAGAGAAATAATTAAATTAGTTGCGGCAACGTATCAAGAATAGGTGACTTACCAGATGCTAAATTTTAACCAAGAAAATACTTTAAGAGAAATAAGACCAGAGACAGTGTTTCTCAACCACTTCATGACAGGATTCATGTCAGTTGACAGGGCCAGATATAGTCCTTAGTATTTGTTAATATATGTTGTACCTGATAAAATATACGTAGCTTCTGCCGCGGCTCACACGGGACCTGCTCTTTCCTCGTCTGAATGTCTGTGCTGACTGACTCTTTCACTGCTGACGGGAACAGATGGAGAAGTTATTTCCTGGACACTCACAAAATCATCAACTCCAAGGACTTTACCCTTCCAGGATGGATTTGACAAAAAACATGATCATTTTCTGACAATGGTCTTGTTTTTCCAAAACATGAATATTTAAAACAACACCAGACAAATTAAATGTTTCCAGCAACCAGCTGTACACCTGGCAATCAATCAAAAGGAAGGGCTTTCTAGTGTCTTAAATATTTGGACTGTTACTAAAGTGTTTATTTACAGCACCATAAAGGATAGTGACAATATTTCAGCAATAATCTTTTTTTTTTTTTTTAAAGGCACAAGAGGAAATCAGACAGGTACAATCTTTTCATCTATATTTCAGCATCACTATCAAACAAAATCAACAAAAAAACAAACCAAAAACAGGGAAAGACAAATCTCAGAGCATTCTGCCCTTTTAATAGAGATTTAGTGAAGTTAAACTTTGAAAGTTAGGTACTTTCTTCATTCCATTCATTCAGGTTTTATTGCATTTTAGAAAGTTGCTAAGAAGAATATAAATAAAAATACATGACTTAAAGCCCAATTCAAACCTGATACCAACATGTGAAGCTGCAGTCCTTTTATACATTAATTTCATGCCAATACCAGAGTGAGAGAATTTGAAAATCCCACACCATTAACAGCTTTGTTTACGTGGAGAATTTTTTTCTTTTAAAAATCATACTATATATATATATATGTAAAGATAAATGCTATAAATGTCCCTTCTATTGTTACAAAGCAGTAAAGTGGATCAGACTGTGCCTTCTGGTGCCTGTTCTTATACATGTCAGAAAAAAGTCCTTACTCATGAGGGCAGCTCGGTGGTTGCTGGTCCTAGTCTCCATAGGAGTGGAGCTGTCTGAGTTACGGGTAGCGAGGGGTTTGGCCACGGGGGCAGTGGACTTCCCACTGGCATCCCCAGTCCAACGCAGCGTGAACTGCAATGTGGGTCCCTGAGAAAATGTCTCAAATGGTGGCAGTCTCTGTGAAATAATCATGCAGAATTTTGGTCAGGAGCACAAAGTGTATTTTTTCTTTTTTTTCCAATTGTTTAATTTATAAAAAGTTTCCTTATGATAACCAAGACCAAGTCAAACTTTGACATGCCTTTGAAAATCAAGTCCATGTTTGCACAGTCTTGCTCTCAGACTTGTTTCAAACTGCAAGTTTGCTCTAATGACACAAAGCCAAATTTGGATTTCTCCACCACAATAATTGAAATATGCATTTGCATGTCAGCTCATGAGTATCTCTGCCACTATAATTTTCTCCTGAGTCCTCAACTGGTAACACACATGTGCAACTCTTGACTGAAATGACGAAGAAGTGAGACTGCTAAGAGATATTCAATAGGTCTTAAGGTAAATAAGACCCTACACTCCTAAACATTTGAAATCTCCCTTACCTTCCCATCAAGAATAGTTTCCCATGTAGCACGCTTCTTGCTCACAGGACTGTCCTCCATTCCTTGCATTGACACCTCATACTCCCCATCCAGTAGCTGCAATCTTCTGCACAGAAGAAATTCAAGTGAATGAATGAATGATGGGGGTAGGAAGAGAACAGCAAATTTTACATTAAAAAAATCCATACCTGTTCTTATCAAAGACAGTCATTTGTGCAACATATGTCTCTGTGGTCTCCCCTTCCTCCCTATGAGATGAACTTCTCTTCTTTCTACTCGGAGTATCTGTTACATCTAGACAAAACATTAGAAAGAAAAAAAATATTTAATGAGTAATCTGCATATCCATCTCCTAATATTCAAGAACATGTGTTCATTAGTCAGCACATTAACCATCAAGTACCTTTACAAAATATAATGTTCTGGAACTTTTTGGATAGCATTTAAATACTTCCCCATTTCTTTTGAAGGACCAATAATACAGTTTACACAAGGGATATCCCAATCATGTTTTTTTGCCCTCGAGTACAAGTCATTTGATTTTGAACATCTGTCCTGATCCGATACTTCTATAAAACATAATGAAATTAACTAAGAGCAAAGAATAAAATCCCGGATGATTCTTTTATTTTTTTCCACCAACTTTTAGGAGGTAAGTTGAATTACAATATCAAGTCAGAACAGAGAAATAGAATAAAAATTTTCTTCACATTATAACCACGTGCAACATTAAAGAAACTGTTGTGTGTGTGTGTGGTCTGTGCAGACAGGCCCAGATTGTGAACTTGAGTAGTTAAAATAATATTTAGTTCTTGTTTATTTTTTAATCACTACTTTATAAATAATAATTATATATGCATTATCTATCCGATACCTGATCTGAACATTGAGTTCAGATCGAGTCCGCAGTCATGTGATCGGCGCCGATTACTGATCACGCGATCGGATTGGGACAACCCTAGTGTACACAGCCATTTACACCTTCTAACTGTACTTTACTGTATGAAGTCTAGCACCATGCTCCCTCAAGAAGGAAATGTTCTAAATACTCAGCTTCCCAACATCAATTTATAGATACTTTTAGAAGCCACCATTTTTGTTGTCAAAATATTACTTTTTGCCATAATGTAATTTACCCACAGCTTTGACTCTAATAAACTTGAGATTTTATATTTTCATGACATCTATCTCAACAATTACAAAACATTCATCTTCATAAATACAGCAGAGCAGAAACCACAAGGATACTTAGTCAACTTCTAGGATTTCCCTACCGATATTCTCATTTGCTTCACCGTTGACTAGACCATTAGTATTCCTCCTCCCTGTGCGCGACACCCTGAACAGGAGCGAGTAGGACTTCACCATGTGACTGTTGCTCGGCTCAAACTCATTGCTGGAGACCAGTAAGGAGGGGAAGGAGCCGGACTTGGTTTGGTTAGAGTCAGGGTTCAAAGGCACCTGCTTTTTACCTGTAGGCACTTGCTTAATTGGACAGCTGACATCCTGAAAGAAACCACAAAGTATAATTAAAGGGCACAAACACAGAGTAGCAAACATTACACTTTTGCAGAAGTGTAGTAGATCAAAAAAATACTACAGTACCTTGCGTTTTTTATGGCAGACTTTGACAAGTAGCACCTCTAATGATACGGAATTTTGTTCATTTTCTGAATTCGGAGATGGCTTTTCTGCAAAGTAAATCAATAATTAAATACCCAAATAATGAGTTTTCTAAACCAAACTAAACATGTATAGTAACATGAGTAGATGGCCATGGTTGTACTCACCGTCCTTATGGAAGAACCCAGTGAAAGTTAGTTGTAGATGTGAAGACAAGCTGCAGAACCACAATAAAAACCCAATGATATATGTGTCAAATGCTAATGCTAATAGACAATTATTAAAATTTGCAGTTTGTCTAAATAAGGTTTTTACCATCTGAAGTTTTCAAAACTACCCAATAAAAATAGAGCCTATCAAGTTTTATCTTCCAATACCAATAGAAAAATACAGTCTGTCTTTAGGTGTCACCTTGGAGATTCCTGCTCTCCCTTCATCTTCTCCACTGTCTGCAACATGTCATCCACTTTAAATGATTTCCTGGGCAAAGACAGAATCAAAATTAAATCACACTAAATATAAACTGATGTAAAATAGAGAATGAAAACAGATTAAACCACAGATCCTGTTTAAATTATGGTAGAAATGGCTCAAAAAATAATGTACATATTTACTACCTTCTATTGTTTGCTCGGGCGTTTCTGTGAGACATGAAGGTGAGTGTCCTGTGCAAGAATATGGGCTGAACGGAGAGAAAAACAATGACTTAAACAAGTGAAATTGGCGAATCACTGTATTAAGTTGAAGAGTGTGCCAGTTTAACTTACCGCAATCAAGTTCCTTGTGCGGAGAAATCTGTATATTTGAGTAGGCTCTGAAAATAAAAGATTCAATAATAATTTTAGAAAACTGATACTATCATACATCAATGTATTGATTTTCCTTGATGTGACAGAAGGAACATGTGGAACTATTACTTTATATCTCATCAGGTAACTTTCATTAAAATTAAAAATTTTTTAAAGAGTGTCTACTATAAATCACTTCCAATTACCATATTGATATATGTGAATAAGTCATTTTGCTCTTTTGAATATTGATAAATGTACATGTTCAGGATGTCATATATCCTTCACATCTTTTATGGGACAGTCCTTTGCCAAAAAATCCGCATAGAACACAATATGCATGGAATAAGCTAACGTGTATATTTCACCATATAGCACAGAACAAGCCAAATGAAAGCGAGCACTTCCCAAAAACACAAGATGTTAACATACAAGAAAAGTGGTACATGTGTTTTACAACGGTACTTTGAAGTTGATTTGGTTTAGTTCTGTAAACATATCTGCAACTCCTTTTGAAGTCTATATGTTTTTTCTGGACAGGCCTGTCAACCATTACAAAATATTCAAACATCATATTAGAGGGAAAACTTATTTCGAGTACTAAATTCACATTGAGGGCACGGTAAAAGTATTCTCGTGCAATGAGCATAAATGATCTATTATGTAAAAAAAACGAGTAGTGAAATCTCACTTTCAAAGGCCTGCAGGAACAGCTCATGGTCGGCCTGAATCTGCTCCATCTTCGGCTTCTTCACAGAGTTCATCATCGCCGATGAGGCAGGGTACACGGCGCCGTTAGCTTTGCAACTCACCCCGCTCATAATATGACCTGAGTTCTGAAGGTGAGGCGACAGCACATGTTCACACTTCTATTACTACAAAATAAATAGAAAACCCTACGTTAGCTTAGCTGGGATAGTCAATGCTTGCGTTAGCAGACGAGCTCGCTAACTCAGCTAGCTAAAAGCACAATGCTAACTTGTTGGCTAGCCTTGTTTTTCGGTGTACTCTTTTCGTCAAACTAATGATAAAGAGAAACATCGAAGAGACGTGTGGTTGATAGTTAACACAAATAAAGCCAACCCACCCTGGCTGATGGCATTAATTTGTTAGCCTCACTGCCTCCAGCACAAGCCTGGCAGACTCAACAGCAGAAACCCATGAAGATGAAGAGGAGGCGACGAGACGCTGGCTAATTAGCTAGCAATGCTAGCATGGTTGACTACAAAACAAACCTCCACACGCCCGAGGCTTTCCGCATGCAACCGGTACAGATATTGATTGGTATCGGAGATAACGTGAATATTTTGGCCCAAATGTTTAATAATCTGTCTGTAATTTATTGTCGGGCTGGTCTCCTTCAATTTGTACTGAACAACAGAGCATTAGTCAGTTGTCAGCCAATAGGAGACTGGTTGGGAGAATACAGCGCTGTGATTGGCTGCTAACCTCCGGAGATGACATACAACCCGCTCTCGCTTTCTGCGATTTTGCGGGAAATCGAGATTATCAGCATTCATATCAAGGAGGACCTGCAGATTATTTTTTTCGGACCATTGCGACGTTAATATTTCCATTACAACATAGGCTATATGAATTGTTCATTCTCGTATTGAGCGCATCTTGTCTGGAACCATCATTTAATGACTTGGGTGATTTTATGCTGTGTATTTATGACATACAGTTTGTGCGCGTTGTTATTATTACTAATTTTCGAGCCCGCATAATATGACAATAACAAATGAGAATTTCAAAAAAGAAAATTAAGACCATATAGACACAGAAATTACAGAACGTGATATTATAAATTTCTTCTACAGTAAATGAAACAATGGCACACGCATAATCCCATTTTAAAATAGGCAGTCCATGAGACGATTAAAGTGAATTATTCTAATTATTAAGGAATGCAACATCCAATTTTACTTTGACTCTTCTAAAGTAAATAAAACTAATTAAAGTGGCTTTAATGCAATTATCCAGACCATTAATTTTCTTCTGTGTATTATTATCTGTTAAAATTAAATAATTCTGGCAAAAGAAAAATAAAACTTTCTTTTTAAGCATAGTACTAAAATGTTTATCACACTTTTCAATGAAGCGATACAAATGTTTGAATTGATCACATTGTATTCTCCAAGTGGCTTGACTAAATTGCGGATACAAATGAATAAATATCAGATTAAACGGCTCCTTCAAAATAACTCGAAAATAAAAAACGAGGGACCGTTATTTGAGTAAATTTGTTTCCAGGCGGAACCATTTGGAAACGGAACCGGAAGAGCGTCGAATCACAACTTCCACACATGTGTGGGGTGGAAGAGATCCTCAGACTAAACAGTTGTGCTCTTTAGAAAACAACGTTGATTTAACACTTTATTATACGATTACCTTCCAATCAACACAAAATAATTTGATTCTGTAGCGGAACAAACAAGATGGCGGAGATCGTCCAACAGCGGATTGAGGACAGAATACCTGAACTCGAGCAACTGGAGAGAGTGGGTCTGTTCACCCAAAAAGAAGTCAAGTAAGACAACTAAAAGTCATCGCAGTTCGTTAACAGAAACACAATAGTATTTAAATCAGAATCCGAAAGCCAATCTGCGGTTAGCCATTACTAATTTCTAGTCCCCGTTCATAGTCCATTAAAATACATGCGACGACCCTTTAGATGTATATGATAAATATGTGAACTGAGTTTATATTGGGTTCCATAGTTGAAAGACAATGTTCCGTCCAAAGGAAGACCTACCCTGTGGATGTTAATCTACATTCAACCACATTCTTACGTGTTCTACTCTGCGTTACTGTCTGGTCTTTGGATATAGGATCATATACCATATTGGATAGAGCCGCTGGGACACAAGAATTGACACATTCTACGCAACCTGTTTAACAAAATGAAAATAAGTTAGACAAATGATTTCGAATCGCATTAGTGATGCCATGGGACATGCTTTTTATCTAATGTCCGATTGCCCATATTATTAGACAATATGTTCAATGGAGATGCATACATAATCAAGACTGTTAATGGGTGAGTTGCAAAATACTAAATCATTTTAAATAATATAGCATGGTCTTTTCTGTTTTTAAAATCACATTTGAGTTTCATATTTTACACTGACTAAAAGTACACTACACTTACACTATACAACGAAATGTGTCCTCTGTGTTTAACCCATCCTTGATACCATTGGAGCACCTGTAAAGAGCAGTGGGAAGCCATGCCAAGCCTGAGGACCCATCTCCAGCTGTAGAGCCAGGCGAATGCCTAACAATTTATCCGATAGAAAGAAAAATTTAGAAATCTATATGGTTGACTACACAGTGATGTTGACACCAGTGATAATTGCACTTCTATGGGTTCTAGAATATACACCAACCATAATATTCTGACCACTGATGGGAGAAGAGGTAATAATTTTGATTATTTCATTACAATGGTGGCTTTCACTGGGTTGGATATATATTAGGCCACAAATGAACATTTAGTCCTTGAAGCATTTTCTTTGGAAGCAGAAAAAGGGGAAATCTACAGACCAGAGTGACTTTGATTTATTAATCGGAATTAATATCACTTTACCGATCAGGGGCCTTATTGTCATGTCATTGTCTATGTCCTGTTGTGTGAATAGTTTTATAGTATCATGCAATCTGTGGACTACCTTCTAGGATTGCAATTGCGAAACAATTCCTCTATACAATCTATAACTATACACAACATTCAAACCTAATGTTTGAAGCCTGATATTGCTAGATATTCCATTCAAATTCACAGAAAAGCACAATATACTTATTGTAAAGGTGATGTCTTATTAATGTAATTTTTTTCTACTATTTTAGATCCATAATTAAGAGAGCAACAGCTTTGGAATACAAGCTCCACAGGCTGATTGTGAACAAAGAGGACTTCATAGCATACATTCAGGTAGACAGTGACAAAGATGAAAGATGTTAACTCTGGTTTTTAAACAAATGGGAAAAAAAGCACCGACACCAGATTCTTGTTTACTTACAGTATGAGATCAACATCTTAGAGCTGATCAAGAAGAGAAGAGCGGTAAGTGTATGCTAAAATAGTACACTGACATCTTGTTTCATATCATATTTTTGTCTTATATTCACTAAACATATTTAATACATGCAGATCAAATATCATTAACTCTTCATGTTGTCATTTCAGCACATACGTTACAAGTTCAAAAGAGAAGAAATTGAATTCCCCATCATCCAGAGAATTAATAATATCTTCAAAAGAGCAACAAATAAGTGGAAGGTAAAGTAAATAAAGTGTCTATTTATTATGTTGCTTTGTTGAATGTTGAAGTCTTCTTAAACAATGACACCTATTATTTCTGAATAGCAGACCATTGCTAGGGACATTTCTGATCATGGACAATTTTGAAATCAATAAGATAACTTTTTCAAATGATTGATTTAGGTCACAAACAGCTATTTACTTATTAGTAAGATAATATGCCATCAGTAATAGAGATATGCATAGTCTCTTATTTGTATATTATTTACATATTTAACTGCAGTGGTCTGAAAAAAGCTAAATGTATTAACATAGATTTTGAGCTTTAAAATAAAAAGACACATACAGAAGTTCCCCTATCCAGTACCTCATTAAAAACATTTGAACACAGGTGAAATGCAATACATCATCATTAATTTATATTATTTTCCACTAGGACGATGTGCAGCTCTGGCTTTCACATGTTGCTTTCTGTAAGAAATGGGTAGGTAAAGATCTTCATTTGGATTTATTACCTCCACCAAGGAGGTATTAAATTTGAGTCAGTTTGTCTGACTGTCAGCAGGATTACGCAAAAAGTTCTGAAGGGATTTTGATAACATTTTCAGGATGTGTTGGGAGTGTCACAAGGAATAAATGATAACATTTTGGTGGCGATCTAGAAGAAATCCTGGATTCTAGATCACTTTGAAATGTATTCTCCATTTACCCCAATGTAAAAGTTCAAAGTGATCCAGAATCCAGGATCTCTTCCGGATCACCGCCATAATGTCATCATTTGCTCCTTGTGACACTTACAATAGATCCTGAAAATTGTATCAAAATCTGTTCTCTTCTTCTGTTCTTTTTTGCATAATGCTGCTGACAGACTCAAATTTAATGCCTCCTTGGTGGACCTCTCTTCATTTGAAGGGGAGTTGTCTGCCTTGGCAGAGGTTTGCGCTTTTCTAGGTTGAACTGAAATACTCTTGTTTCCTCTCAGTATAATACTGATGCATTTCATTCCACTTCTTAGAGCACTAAAGCGCAGATCAGCAAAGTGTTCTCAACCATGCTTGCCATCCACCCTCATAAACCAGGTATAAATAGTTATGCATTTAGCACCATTAACTTTAACTTGACACGTGGGCTCAAATTAAATGCCTTGCCAGTATCTTTTATGAGCATCCAGCATATTTTCCTGTTTCCTCTGCCTTTTAGCCCTCTGGATAATGGCTGCCAAAAGTGAGCTGGAAGACAGAGATTCCTCCGAAAGCGCCAGACACCTGTTTCTGAGGGCTCTGCGTTTCCACCCAAACGACAAGAAGGTCTACCAGGAGGTAAAAGAAGATATACCTAACACTTGATTCTCCCAGAATATTCCAGCTTTGTACACCTTCCGATGCCAAATAGTATGTCAAAATTCCTACTTTTTTCTTGACCATGCAATAGTACTTCCGCATGGAGCTGCTGCACTGTGAGAAGCTGAGGAAGCAGAAGGAAGAGCTGGAGAAAGCATCGATCGACCTGGTGAGTGTAGGACAAATTGAGAGAGAGAGAGAAATAAGAAACTAATTTTGCTTGTCATGTTTGAACACGTATGTTTTCACATGTTGCAGGGTGAATATGAGTTCTCACCAGAGATCCTGAGTGGTAGGCTGGCTGAGATTGTTTACAGAGACGCTACAGGGAAGATCAAAGGTAGGTCTTTAAAAGCAGTTTTTAGGGTTTTGAAAAGAGAAATAGAAACACAATCTATTACAGTTTTAAAATAGTAATACAGTACATATGGAAAGTATTCATAGTGGACACTGTAATTGCTGCCAAAAGAACATCAATGAAGCATTGAGCGAACACTGTGAATACTTATATTCATAATGTTTTTTGTTTGTTTTTGTTTTTTTAAATAATTTTACAAAGGGTTCAAACTTTTTTCCCTTTTTGTCATTATGTGGCATTGTGTATAGAAGTTAAAAAAAAGAATCCGTTTTAAAATAAGGCTGTAGCAAAAAGTGTAGTTCTACAATGCTTTCCAGATGCTCTATAGTTACAGCAGATTGTTGCCACTGACTTCCTAAAGTCCCAATTCAACACAGTTTTTTTTTAACCTCTTGATATTTTAGTTTAGTTTCAATGCCAGTTTTGATTCATGCAAGAGATTCTCAAGAAAAATGGTGCTGTACTTGTACAAGTAACTCTATGACATCATGCACATGTTTACACTAAGATTGCAAAGCAGATATTCTTTTACATGCAAATAAGGGTTTTCTTCGTGAAGAGAAAAAAATGGACATTTCACCAGATTAAATACCAGATAATTCACATGTCGGTTGATTTAATCCCAGTTATTTTTAAAACCAAGCCCAAGTAGATTTTTTCCATTGTGTTTTTATAAATTTAATTCCATTTGATGAATAAAGTAGCTGATTTATCCTCTGATATTGATTATTAACAGGGATCAGTACTAGTATTATAGTGTAAAAATTTAACTGTTGGTCCTCATCCTGGTGTTGATCTTTCCGTCCAACAGAAGCGGCATTTGTCATCTCACTCCTGAATATTGCGGCTATCTTTGACTTTACTAAACAACTCCAGGATTCCATCCTCCAAGAGTAAGTATCCTTTGTGACATTAATACACTTGTTTTTGACATTTTTACCCTTTAATTTTCTTAAGGTTACTTTGTCTCTTTGTTTGCAGTTTACAAACTAACTACACAGAGGACAGTGTGACTTGGGATTTCATGGCCAAGAGGGAGCTGGAGGCTCCAGGGGCAGGAGAGGAGCTGCAGTCTGCTAAAGGCCGAGCCTCCGACATCAACCGAAGAGAAGAACGCTGCTGCCAGGTCTATGAAGAAGGAATCAAGGCTCTCAACACCGGTATGAGTTGATTCACCCAGAGAGAACGTGTGCAGTTTGCACACAGTCATCTACACTGATAGAACATAATGTGCTCGCACCTGAAAATCCCAAACATTTTGTACATACGGACAACAAACTGATGACAATGCCCTGTGGTGAGGGCCAAGGGTAAGAAGGATTCGTGTCTGTGTGATGACTGAGGTGAATTCAGGCCTAGAGCTTTAAATGTTGCTTTTAAGAATAGGGCTTTAATAACACACTGTTCTTTGTAGCTTTATTTTCGGTATAACAACAAAGCATTGTGTATCTGTCACTTTAGAGTCAATGTGGACTTGCTATGTCGCCTTCTGTTTGGAAAGGCAGAAAAGAAAAACCAATGTCCAAGAGCTGAAGCAACAGGTAAGTACAAACTCATTGCTGCTGGAAATTAAAGTGGCTGTGTTGCGTTAGTGCATAACCTAATGTGTTTGTGTGTCACAGCGGCAGGAGAGGCTGCTGGGAGTGCTGAGTCGTGCCCACGGTGTCTCGCTGTTGCAGGAGGAGTATTACAAGAACTGGGTAAGATGATGAATTATGTCATTTGTGTAACACAGCCCCTTGGGAATTACATTTAAGTTTATTTTCCTTGTTTTTTTTTCATTCGTCTCATGTTCACTCTGTCCATCTTCCATGTTGCTGTTGGTGCTTTATTTGCAAACATAGTCTGGTGCTTCACACCCGTCCACCTGGTCATCCATTCTTTTGTGTATTCATACATGCTGTCCCACATTTGTCCAGCAGTCACCGCCAAAGCATTCTGGCCATAGGAACGCAATTGTAAGGCTGTGTTCCAAAATTGCTAATATCTTCCAAAATATTGATCCTATCATTTTATTGGTTTTGCTACTTAGTGCAGCAGATTAGTGAAACAATCGTTCACTTTATGGTACAAGCATCAAACTTGGCACGAATATTCTTTGGGACCCACTGTAACCAAAAAGTACATTAGCCACACAAAAAAAATCCAATATGGCTGCTATTTTCCAAGATGGCCGCAAATGAAAGCCATTATAATTGTTTTTTTGATCTGGATTGGGATTGGATAATCACAATTAGATAATCTTGATATCTATAAAGGTAATAGGGTCTGGACTTTCTAATTCTACAATAAAATGTACAAAGAAATATGTTAAATTGTGACGACAGACACAATTGATGGCAAAAATAGCTAATTTTAGTTCTAACTTTGCTATTTTGTCATCTTTTCATTAATAACATAAAACGTAGGTTTTAGGTTTTTTAGGGGGGCAGTTAAAGGGGGTGTTAGGGTTATAAATCCTGGGTTATGGGTTATAAACTTCAATTATCACATGCTAAATTAAATAGATTCAAGAAACCACTGAAACACACAGAACTTCCTCACAGACGTTGTTCTTCTGACCAGCTACAGATCCTTCTTTCATCTGGAGATACTGAGGGAGCGGCCAGTGTTGCCATGGCAGCTACGCAACGGTATAGCCAATCAGTGTCAGTGTGGAGCCTGAGTCTGCAGACACTAATGCAACTGGGGAGTGCGGACGTGGGCAAGCTATTCCAGGACGCACTTGCACATGTTGATCCCAAGGTGCACACACACACACACACACACACACACACACACACACACACACACGGTCCTGATCACATGGAAACTGGCCATTGTTTCAGCTTACACTGAGCAGACATTGCACTTGTTTTCCTCTTACTGTACCAGCGTAAGGGTCGTCCATAGGGAGCAGAGACAGAAGAGCACAGGCGTGCACACACACTCACTCACTCATATATACATCAGCCAGCAGCAATGCGTTATAAGTGGGCCATCTCCTTGGCCCAATTAGTCTCTATTCCATCATCCTCCGCCCCCTTTTTTATGCGAGGAAGGCTGGTACAAATATAAATTAAGCCTACAGGCACTTAAACAGCCTTCAGCTATAAATGTAATGTGCAAACATTAAGTTTAATGGTAATTTTACTTACTGGAACCTTACTTGATTAATAGTATCTTAATTCAACATAAGTAAGTGGATAGGATTAGTGCTAAACCTTACGGTCTTAACAGGTTTACAGGCTTTAAATGGATGGTACAGAAACCCTAAGCAATTTCTGCAACACCTCACATATTTAGCAGTTGTCGTAATGGGTTGTTCTTGGTCATCACTTAATGTAACATTCAAGCTTTTCTCATTTACAAATATCATTTCTGAAATTTCTGAAAATAACACGGAATAATGAGCACCTTCTAGTATTTGTTATTTTTGTAATATAGAACTACTACTCTGTGCCTCTCATTCTTACAACACAATACCTCATGACTGTCAATATGTATACCTCATTTCAGCTACAGAGCTTTATAAGGGTGAACAGAATGGTTAGTTATAGCTGTGGTGGGGGTTTCACAAGACTGTGGCCCTGAGAAGTAGCTGTGTTAGGAGGATTACTTCACGCTGCTCATTATGCCAGCCTTACTCTCAAGAGGAACAAGACTCTTAAAGCATTGGGTAATAGATTAAACCAGCAGGGAACTGTGTCTGATACATGGAACAATATACTAGACATAGTTTCTAAAAGCTGCAGTGCATTAAATAATCAACTCCACTGAAATACTACTCATTTAAACACACAGCGGTTCATTTTAAAACCTGAAACTCAGTCTGCTCAGAAATGGTAGCTGTGAGACAAACTGGTGACAAAGCTTTCCTTAACTGACAAGACTCCCCGCGCTAGTTAGGAGTCACTGAGTTACTATGCAGGAGCTAACATTCCGTATGTTGCAAATCTGCTGGTTGTTGTAATTTGATTGTTGGTTCTTCAGCAAAACCCCCTCTGGTTTTGATTGACAGGAGAGTTTGCCTTTATGGCAGCTGCAGGTCCAGTGGAGCATGGCCAACCAGAGTTCTGAAGAGACAGAAGCGGTCTTCAAGGTATTCCACATGTAATCCACCAGACACCTCAAAACTACCACAAATTTCTAGTTAATTTTTGAACATGTCATATTACGAATAAGGGGTCTATCACCAAAGAGGAATCTGAAAAATGACACCAAAACATGAGAGACTATCATGGTTCTGTGCACATACCCACGCCAAGACCAGAAAAGGCTGCCGCTGTTTTCCTCATCTTCCTCAGACAACATTAACATCATTAACATTAACAGCCCCATGTCAGCACTGTGCTTTGCCCTCTTAAATGAGAAAACCTTGTAGACAGTTTGTTTACTTGTATGTGCCCAGAGAGGTCTGCTGTCTGCAGTGCCGGCTGTTGCCATGGAGATGAAAGCAGCCTACCTTGATTGGTCGCACACCACCGAGGGTTATAAAAAAGCCAGAAAGACCTTTACAAGGTAAAAAAGTAAATAATTATATCTTCTCAAATAGGTGTTAATTTAAATTATAAATAAAACAAAAAAAAAAATACAGGCTTTAATTGTTCCCAAAGCACCATGAGCAGTAAATGTAAAAGGAGCTCTTAAGATGAAAAGTTGGTCTTGTGATTACACTAAAAGTTGGAACTTTTCTTTTTCTATAGTTTACAGGAAATTCGCCCCTTGCCCAAGTCTTTCTTCATCCGAATGATTGAAATTGAGAAGGAACAAGTAAGTGAACAGGTCGCAGTTATGCACAAATAACCGCAATAGACTCAATATGTTTACAACTGATTTATATTAATTCATTGATGCATTAATTGTCCTTCAGTAGACTTGATGGACTTGGCTGTTACTTTAGACCAGTGATTGTTAAATCTGGTCCTCGTGGTCCAGTGTCCTGCATGTTTTAGCTATTTCCCTCTTCCATCACACCTAGTTCAATTATTGATCAGCTCTTCAGAAGACTGATAATGGTGTAAAGGCTTCCAGGTGTGCTGGAAGATTTCTTTATATATATTTTTGTATATGTTTAAAAAAAATTTTTTAATTTTAATGTATTTTTCTCTTTAAAAAATTTTTGTTTTTAAATGCATTTATTATTTATTTTATATTTGTTTTTTAAGAAGAAGAAAAGGGAGATATCTAAAACATGCAGGACACTGGCCCATGAGGACTGGATTTGACAACCACTGCTTTAGACAATAGTTAAGTTGAATACTTTTCTCTCTTTCAGGAGACTCCAAAGATGAACAATTTAAGAGACTACTACGAGAGAGCCCTGGAGGAGTTTGGTTCCTCAGATGATGGTGAGAGGACTTCAAATGCCTTGAAGGAACAAGACTTAGACACAGAAGTAGTGTTGGCTTAAAATATTGATTTCCAGTCTCATTTTGTCATGCATAAGGGTTTGAAATTGAGGTTTCTCTTTAACAGAGTAACTCCACAAACAAAGAAATCATATGATATTCATTCTTAACCACAGCCAAACAGATGAGTAATTATTTGACCAGATTTTGCTCAGATTTAATGAGCCTTATATACATTGATTCAACGCCTGATCCCTCATGAGTTTAGAAATTTGGGGTAGTTGCAAACAACAAATTCTTTTTGAATACCAATACTCAGTTGTAGCAGGAATTTCCCCAATTGTGGGATCAATAAAGTACTTCTATTCTATTCATAGTGCGAACACTTTTTTTCTCTCCTGATTTTGTGAAGATTTGTGGCTGGCGTACATCCAAGAGGAGCTGGGACCACTGGGCCAGCCTCAGAACTGTGGCAAGATCCACTGGAGGGCCATGAAGGTTCTAGAAGGGGAGAGCGTGGAAAGATTTATCTCCAAATACACTCTACATCAGACCGGCCACATATGAGTAGATCTGTCAAGTCCAAATGGTAAAAGCCTCTACGTTCACATGATGACTGTCAACCACAACCAGCTCAGTTTGGACACAGGGTTTTTCTCATTCCCTTTTTCTGGAGCCGAACATGAAATGTTTGATTGTTGTCACACGGAAACTCTGAATTAAAATTTCTGCTGTTTTATTATCTGTCCTTTCCTCAGCAGTTTGTTCCAACAATGTTTGGAAGAAATATTCCACAATGTCACAGTTTCATTAATGAAGCTGCGGGATTTGATTTACAGCTGGTACATATCTTCACATTTTATTTGCCAGTTTGATGTTGCAAATTTTGTTGCCTTTATGACAATATTAAAACAGTCTTTGATCCTTGAGGCTTTGTGTTACTGTGGTCCCTCTGAAATAAAGTGTACACAGGGCACATATGCTAACTTTTACTGAACACCAATTACAGTTCTTTTGGTAGTGAAACAGTAGTTTATTAAATTACCATAACAATGTCTAATGGGTGAGGGGGGGGGGGGGGTCAAACTCAGTTTAGTTCAAGGTTCACATTCTTCTCAATATGACCTCAAATGGGCCAGACCAGTTAACAGTAAAAAAAAAAAAATGAAGTATATAATTTTTTACAATATTCAAAGTTTGCTTAAAAATCTGAATAACTTGAACAATTTGAAATGTCTTAAGGAAAACAAGTGGAATTTTAACAATATTCTACTTGAGTATATAATTTTCACATGTGAATTACTATTACACAAAACATTTCGTAACAGGCAATATTTCTACTTAAAGCATTTCCAGTTCATATTTTGTCAGGTTATTCACATTTTTTGTGAAAGTATAGTTTAATAATTTAAAAAAAAAATTGTGATTTTTTTTTTTTAAATCACAAACACTGAAACAGAAAATTTGCAGTTGTCATTATTTATAGGCTTTTATAATTTAGTCATCTGACCTACTTGAGATCATATTGGCCTTTATGTGGATTTTGAATTAAAATTGTTTTTAACACCATAAATTAATACTTTGTAATTATTGCATTTCACGCATTCATCCCATGAGCCAGATTTAATCATTTTGCGGGTTGGTTTTGGCCCCTGAACCACATGTCATTTGTAATGGATCTATTTCAGACATAAATCCATTATTTGCAGTTGATACTTAGTATCATCTCATTACTTTAAAACATTTATTCCCATTTCTCACAGTAAAAAAACATTCAACACATTGAAATACTAAGCAGCAGATAAACTTAAGCACATTTGACAATGGTAAGCTTGAAAATACTATCAAAAACATGTAATATTTACAGTTAAGGACACTTAGTTTACAGTAGTTACACCTACAGTGATGTAATGGTAATAAAATATGATCCATGTGAAAAATTATATTGAACTTTAAAGATAAAAACATACAGTACTATCAAAAATGACTGGATTTCATTCACTAAAGTGACAAGAACTCTGCTTAAAGTCAAGGAGTGAAGACAACTGATTAACAAGCTCCTTTATAAGAGACCTATGTGGGCAGTTTTATAAATGATTTAATTTATGTATTATTTGCACCTCATCTGACATATTTTGTTAGATTTTGAGAAAGATAAATACAAAAAACAAGGTAAGGAAAAAACTGGATTTAAGGCAGTAGTTGTGATGCGAACATGGTATTTTTGATTATACTGGATTTTTGACAGGACCAATGCATTTATATTTTTTCATTTTTTTTTGTTGATGCCATTTAGACATATTAAATTAAATGATGGAATGATCAACATTTTTGGAATGAAGCTAAGTATAGCAATTTGTTCTTTATTTAGGAATTGGCATTGACTATATCCTCAGGATGTTTATCTGAGATTGTTTCGTGGAATCATAATAAAGTAAAGTTGACTCTGAAATCCTTCATTTTTTGGATGTTGTGTAATAATGCACTTAAAACCTTAAATCTTAATGCCAGATGTTATATTTGACTTGGTTGAACACACTGAATCTTTGTGGTATTTTAGACATGAAAATTAAATACCAAATGGAAAAAGACACTGGCAGAGTGCCTACCATAGTCTCTATTAGGACAGAAGTTATTAAAACTGGTGGATGAAAACCTGCAGCCCCATATGCCTGCTTCCTTTATAACTTTTTTTTTTTTTTTTTTTTAAATACAAATTACATAACATGAAACCCAGGAAAGCGGTACACTCTCCTACCACAGTATTAGAATGTACACGAGCATGACTTGGGTCCACCTTTATCACTATCAGCAGCTCATCCTTTCCAAAATCAGATCTTTTTGAAGAGGATGTAGGTGAAGAGAACCACGACGCCAGCAGACAGCAGCCCGATCACACACTGGTGGATGGTGATGACGTTTTCCAGGGCGTGGATACGCTCCTCCATGGCGTTGGTGTGGATGTAGTCATAGATGGAGGCCCCGATGCTCCACACTGCCCACACAGCATCCACCACTGCTTTCATGGTGGGAGAGACCATTGAGAGAGCCGCCTGCAGCCGGGTGCCGGCCACATTCGCTGCCGATTGGCCCTGCTGCACTACAGAGTAAGAGAAGAGGGTGACACATGTGAGAGCAATGTGTGGGCACACCGAAGCCTCCAAAACACAAGACTTCAGATAGAAGTTACAGCAACAATAAACAGCATCTGATCTCTATATGTGGTAACAGGGAAATATTTAAACCCAACAGCTACGTGTAGAAAGAAAGAGTATGATGAAAGATCATGAAATCCCTTTTGAATTTTCCTCTTTCATAGTTGTTTTAAGTTTTATACTTGCCACATAAAAACCCAAACTTCAACTGGTGACCAAGAGGATCTACTAAGCTAAGCTGTTTAATACCTGCTGATCCATTGATCCTATCAATACATGTACTGTAAATAACTGGTGTCATCTTTTCATGGTAATCAACATGTGTTGAAGGATTAGATTGGATTCTCTGACAAAGGACCTCGAAATGTGCAAATGAATGAATGACATGCAGCATGAATATCATCAAGGCAAACCACATGTGAGAAAGAGAATTTAAAAAATGTGTTTTCACCCAAATAACTCTCATCCATACATGACCAGAGATAGATTTTAGTTGCATATCAGTTAACACCGTGGACGCTCATGCACAACCCCTTGCACTGCAATTAATACCAATACTATAAATGTACTGTTCTTGATAAACCTATCAGCTATATTACTGGTACACGTGTCATTTTTACCTATTTGAAGTGTATAACAGTAGCATTATTAATAACATTAATTGTGTTTATCCCATAAAGACCCTGTGCTACTTTTGTGTCAGTTTAATATACATTTTCTCTCTGTTCAGCCTTTACTGTTCTTGATAAACCTAATCTGCAGTAACATGTTTAAGTGGAAATTAATTGCTTCAATCAATTTTAATTTGACAGAAATTCTATTCTATTCTATTGGGTTAAGTACAGTAACTAAATACTTATATACTTAGTTACTCCTCACCTCTGAGCATAGCTGTAGAATAACTGCCCACTGTGCATGAAAGGGTTAATCTAGAATTTATGATGTGGTGTGTGTGTGTGTGTGTGTGTGTGTGTGTGTGTCTTCCTGTCTCCCTCAACACATGCTGACCTCATGTCAGTTTGACTAAACTTAGTCCTGACTGATTCACATGAGGTGGCATTTGGGTTTTTCTGAAGTGCACATCTGCAGACGCAATGCAACAGGACCCGGAGTTTAAACAGAGGCAATTTAAGGAAGGAAATGGGTTATAAGCTGTCACACTAAACACCCAAAAGGTCGTTTGACGTAGACAGATGAACAACTTACCGACGAGCGTGAGATGTGGAGATGACTGTGAAGATAATGTTTAACATCCGTCCTGTTGTTGCAGCTCAGACACACTGTGTTGTTTTGGAGAAACAGGGACGATCCTGTCAAGTACCAAGTCGGACATTGTTGTCGGCGTTAAGTCATTATTAGCACATGCTTTCCGGTCAAACCTTCCAACATAAAACTATCCCTCAACACTATGACTTGAAATACTTGACAAACACACACGGATCATAAAGGAACACGCATGCGCATTGGCTGACAGTGGAATAAATAAATCACTGCTCATTCCTTGTCGACTTAACCCTGGTTTTGTTGGAGCAGTGATTAGAGAATGTTTATTTTGAAAAGACAGTGTCCCTGTTATTATAATTATTATTACTTTAGTTTTCTTCTCTTTTTGCCGGAGCTGAAACAGCTGACTGATGCCACATGAGAGCGTCTCCAAAAGTGGAACATGACCTTATACAATAGTACATATTAGAAAAGAACAGAGAATAAACCAACTGAATAGGCTTTTAAAACAGCACAAATTCATCTGCCTCTTACTGTGTAAATTACACGTGATCATAGTCAATGGTTTGATTCTTTTTTTTTAAGTTAAAAAGTTAGTTGAATATTTAAAGAACATTGTTGGTTGTGTTTACAGTGAGAAATAGATTTATTTATTTTACACGTGATCATAGTCAGTGGTTTGATTTTTTTTTTTTTAAGTTAGATAAATACATAAAGAACATTGTTGTTTGTGTTTACAGTGAGAAACACACTTATTTATTTCAATATCACAGGATGGAAAACATAAAAGGAGGTTTAATTTTAAAAAAGCAAAGGGTTGGGACTAATGTAAAACAAATGTGTATTTCTGTTGTGGAAGTCTATGACACAAGAGCTGTACAAATATTTTTCATTTTAAGAGAATAGAGAAGCTTTATAAAAAGGTAATGAGATCATTTTTACTCATGGATTTTTTTTATTTCTTCTATTTTCATTGACTATCATTCAAACTGTTAATTGCAAAAGCTGTAAAAGCAACTTATCTGATGTAAGCAGATACTTCAAGAAAGGGGAAGGGATTGTACATGTCCTTCATCCTGCTCCTTTTCAACCATCTAGATTGGAATTAATCAATAAATGAAAATGACATTAAAAGAACAACAATAAGGCTTGTTTCAACACACACTTGCTAAATACAAGTTGTATTTTTGAACATTGTCCATGGATGAAAATCTTATTACATTCCCCCTCTCTCTTCTTTTCTTTTTTCCTTCTTTTTTTGTTATATATTATGTTTATTATATGTACAGGTGGTCAAAGTACTCACATTCTGTATTTAAGTAGAAGTACAGCTACTTGTGTGGGGAAAAGATACTCTGGTAAAAGTAGAAGTACTGATTCAAGTCTTTTATTTAACCAGGAAAAACCAGAACATTTTCAAAAATATCTAAAAAAAATAAAGCCTTTAAAAGTGAGTTGCTGTGTAGATGATGTGTTTTATTGGGTCATGGTACTCAGTTTAGTGGATATATACAGGAAATTTAGGAAAAATTCAAAAGTCATGAATAGATTTTTTTAAATGCATAATTATGAGACAAAACTATCTAAATTATGAGATAAAAAAGTCAAAATTATGTGAAAAGTCAAAATTATGAGATACAAATTTATTATGAGATAAGAAATGGATAATTATGTGACTAAAAAGTCAAAATTATGATATAGTAAATCACAATTTCTGATTTACAACTTATTTTTCAAACTGTCACATTTGTCTAGTTTGAATCTATCCTGAGAATGTAAAGAGAATAAAGTACAGATATTTATACAAAAATGTAGGGAGTAAAAGTAAAAGAAGTTGCCAGAAAAATAAAGACTCCAGTAAAGTACAAATACCTAAATACTGTACTTACTTTAGCAATTCCACAGTAAAAAATTTAAATAAGATAAAATAAGCAACAAAATGAACAAAAACTGCCAAAGTGATCAGTAAAATGAAGACAAATGAATATTAAACTAACAAAATAATATGTAACATGAACAAAGTAAGACACTAACAAAACACAATTGAAGAAAAATAAAAAAATAAATAAACAAAGGGAAGAAAAAATAAACAAAAATAGGCAACAACATCAACAGAAACTAATAATATATATTCACAAAATAACAAATAACACGAAAAAATGCAACAAACAAACAAACAAACAAACAAAAACAACCCTAAAACAAACCAAAAAATTAAATGAAGTTTCACAAAAAATGAATAAATGACGAGTGTTATAATTTGGTTCCAGTAGTTTTAGTTTAGGCTTTTTATTTTTCTAAATCAGTTGCTTTTTGACACTTGTATATGAGATCCATGAACAAAATTATCAGTAAAATAACACAAAAAAAACCCTTTAATTATTCAGATTTTTTAACACTGACGCATCTGGAGTTAAATGATGAAGTACAGTAAAGGAAAATACTTGTACATAGTTACTTCCACCTCTGATTATATGACACATCACTTGTGTGAGATTTAAATCAAACTGTCATGACGCGTCGCTGCCACCAGAGGTCGCATTATACTAACGTGTTGCTGGGCAGGGATAGAGGTGTGATGAACCTGGGATGGATAGATAGATATATCCCCCTGAGCAGCATCGATAAAAGAGGGGGGGCGATTTGACAGCTGCAGACAAGACGTCCGGAGCCTCAGATGAGCGTGATAGTTAGTGATAGTGATAGTTAGTGATAGTGATAGTTAGTGATAGTGATAGTTAGTGATAGTCTTTGTGGCGCATGTGGACGGGCCAGCCAGCGAAGGAATGTGTGCCGTAACATACACACATACACACATACACACACACACACACACACACACACACATGCTCGGTCATTACTCAATGTAGTGCTCTTGATCGATTTTAAGTTGTCTTTCAGGATAATTGTAAATACGAGGCCATATCGCCGCTCCCCCCGACGGAATTGGAGACGAGCCAGTGACGCGCTGAAAATAACCAGGTTACCGGTCCATTTTGGGGAGGGCCCAACACGAGGGCGCAGCACCATATATCAGCTCCTTCCAGCTGTTTGGGAATATCCTGCTCATAATATCATGGTAATAGCAGCAGCAGCAGCAGCAGAGGCAGCAGCAGCTCCGTGTCTTTTCCGCCCTACAGACTGTGTCTTTTCCAGAATGGATACGGGGTGACTGGGTGGGTGCTGGGGTGCGCACCGGGGGATCTTGGTGGGGAAACGCAGAAGCTTTTTTTGCTTTTTTTTTTCTCTCTTTTTTTTTAAGGGAGGGAGGGAGGGGGTAGACTGGCACAAGGCGCGACACTGTTGCGTCTGCATGTTTTTTTTTTCCTTCCTTGAACAGAGGCGAATAAATAGGACCGGGGGACTGTCCGACTTGTATTCCAAAAGACAATTCGCCCCCTCTCTCCACACACACACACACGCACGCACGCACACACACATGCACACACACCCTCAAATGGATAATCTTGCTCATTTTGGGATGCGATCAGATATCACTGAGGCGTTGGTGGTGGTTGTGGTGGTGGTGGATGGACGGTGGAGAAGTTCAACTTGTAGACGCGGTCCTCTCCAGACAACCAGAGTGTCCCTGCACGGCTCCAGGATGCTGACACCTGCCCCGACACGCAGGTAACACAACTGGGCAGCATCACCCAGACACCGAGGCAACATATTTCTGGGTATGTATCGGTGCGGACACACACTGAAACCTCAGACAGAATCCTTCCTTTCCTCGTTTGGAAGTAAAGAATACGCAGTGTAAACCATTTATTTCCAGACTATGTCACGAAAAATGTTTTTTTTTTTTTTTTTTTTTTTTGTGCGTCCCCGGTGGTGAAGGGGGTGGGCGAGGATGGTGTGTGTCAGAGGCTGGGTCTTTGCGGGCAAGGTGAGTTCTCATTTCAATCAACTGGCCTACAAAGTCCCAGTTTCTGGCCCACGTGACCTCCAAGTTTATACTATTGTGCTGTATATTCATAATTTAAGGATCTGAAATAGACCCAGTGACCAGATGGGGAGTAGCAGGGGGGAGAGGGGGGCCAGTTATGAAAGTATGATATAATGCCACAGGTCGACAATTAAATAGTATTCAATGCTAACTACAGGAGTCTGCATTAATGCCTGAGTGAATTTACTACATATAAATGTATACTGATCAATATTTATACTGAGGAGGACTTGTAGTGATTGGCGTAATATTTCTTTGGCAAATAAAAGAGGGATCTGTATATATGTTAAAAAAAAAAAGAAAGAAAGAGAGAGAGAGAGAGAAAATAAAGATGTAGGCTATGCAAAAGTCAATGAGTGCATTTATAGTTTGGGTCACTGCTCCATTTTATTTTTTTTTTAAATCATCAAACAAATGTTTTTTTTTTGTCATATAAAGCTCTGTGATAGAGAAGCTTAGAAAAAAAAAACAGAACAGAGGTTGTGTCTGCCTGATGCATACAGTGATGAACAACTCTCACATGCCAGTTTTTCCTCGAAAAAAAAAAAACGTAGGTCCACATTTCTCAGCTGGCCTCATTCTGCTGTACAGTTCCTGATAAATAGTTATCAAAACAAATATAGTTATCCCAGGCTTTTCTGAGGGTGACTGAAAAATAGGCCAACTTGGAAACAAATAAACCAAAAAAAGTTAAACTTGGCTTTAATCTGGAGTGATCCATTCATTTGTTTAGTATATTTGATATATCTTTAAAGATCACAACCTGGTGCTTGAATGAGCAGCGTTATGAGCATTAATCACGTTTAGATTAGCAACGTCATCCAACTTTTAATCAAAATACTTGTCAGTTATTGCTGAAATTCTATAAAAAAATATGCTGAAGTGAATTAAAACGTAGTTGTCTGGAAAACAAAGATGTTTGCAGAATAATATGCTGAACTCTTCTGTTAAGTGGGGAAGAAGTTGTTTTGGACGCCTGTTTCTATATCTGTCCTGACCCTAGCGTGCCGTACATACCTCACTAATGAATTTAGCATCCTGACACTAGATGCTTTATGTAATTAATAGAGCTGAGGGCCATGGTGGCATCTCCATGCTGCAAGTGACACATAGGTAAGACATTCGCTGAAGCATGGGATTTTTATTTTAAAAACACAAGACCTCTATGATTATTAAAACACACTCACAACCGTCTCACAAATGAACCTGGCTCAATTGATATCAAATTAAGCTAAAAATCATTACATTTATAATTAATGTCTTTGTCAGATTTACTCATTAAAAGCTATTATTTATCATAAGTTATTTGTGGGCTGCATGCGAAACATCCATGGCAGCTCATTTGTTTTTTATGAGCCTGGTATTACTTGTTGCGTCTATAATAAGTTGCTGTGGACTATGGGAAAAGTGACACTTTGTCAACCTCCTTTAACTTCTAATTAAATCTCTTGTGAACGTAACTGGTATAGTAGTGTTAATTACCTTTGTTACATGTTGAAATACAAACCTATCTCCTTTGCTGTACATCACCAATCATATAAAACTTGATTAAAAATCAATTATAGAAAGTAAAGCCGTGATTTAATGCATCATCAGTTTGTATAAAATACATTCAGCTATGATCACCGATTCCCTCCAACGTAGTCCACTAAAATCCAACGACACATCACAGAAAGCAGATAAAACCACTCAAGCCAAAAGCTCTCCATATATGCTGTACGAGAGTATAAGCCAGCGCGAGTATGAGAGCGGAGGGCCTAGTAAGGGAGGCTTGGTGGAATGAGCCTGGTTTGAATAAGCAGCATGGCTACGGGGAGCTCTGGGATAGTCACCAAGTGTGCTGATTAAAGTTGTGATATTAAACAGTGCTGGCTGCTACTGCCTGCCAAGCTTCTCTCAGTGGCATTTCACATTGTTTAAAAGGCCTGATCAGACTCATCTCTCCACTTGCTGCACACATAGAGTTGCTTACATCTTTTATTTTTTTCCATCACAGCTGTCTTATTCTGTCTCGCAGCACCGTTTGTTAACAAGGTGGTAGACTCTGAATTGAAGTTTACATTTTTTCATTGGCTTTCCACTCGGTTCAATTAGTTCTCCTATTGATCCGAACAGCAAGTGCACTTGCATGTTAAAGCGTGCATCATATAGAAAAGTCTGCTAATGTAAAAGCTTCACATTGTGTTTACCTTTTCTGTTAAAGCTCAACTTCTAATGAACACACAGAGTGCTCCTTCTCGGAAATTTTACTCTGAACTCATTCAACCCCCTTTAAAAACGTCACTGCAAATCCCAATAAAACTCTGCCATTATAAATATACAATTCATAAATACTGGAAAGCATGCTCGTTTTTTTCTGAAATGTACGATCCGCTCTCTCTTAAAAGGTCAAACCCCAGACGTTGTGGTCACTCCAGGTTGTTGTATTTCATTGAACAGATACCAAAGTTATGCACCCAGTCGCACTTGCGGAGCCAGTAAATGTTGTAGTTTGATCTCAAAAGTTTGGAATGAGACAAAGAAAGCTTAAACTAGGAAGGGAGGGAGGGAGAAAGAAAAGGCAGCAAGAAAAGTGAGGGACTTTTAGGGGCAGCTGTGTTTTATTAACCCAGTCATAATGCCCCTAAAAATCCTTATTGCTCTTGCAATGGTCAACAAATCTCCTGGTGCAGTGTGCAGAAGATCTCTGAACGCCATGTAGGGATACACATCAACAACCTGTTGCATTGCAGGGCTAGAGAATGAGTCATTGTACATGTATGTATTGTTTGCACAGGTTTCATTCAGAGATTTGGAACTCTTCTTGGATTGTAGACCACACAAATATGAGACGCACTATTACGGGCCGCTGAAATCAAACAGTAACAATAGCAACCAGGAGGTTCCATCCAATGTTTCACAACTCTTTGCTGGTCGAGATTAGTCCAAAATTGAAAATGAACGGGCCAAATGAGAAGCCTCTATTTACTATTAAGACGAGTGTTTCCCATTCCTTACGAGTTACCCTGTCATTATAAATCTGTTCAAGTCTTCGTGGATTAGCATGCAGACAGGGAGTTGAAGGTTTGTGTCCTCCTTATTTTGACTTTGCAGTTTTGTGCCAAGGGACAAACTGAAAGACAGAGACACAGGGGAACAGGCAGGTAGACTGAAAAACAGCCAGAATGGCAAGCAGAGAGGGCAGATCCAAACTAACTCAACAATGAGGATGAGGATATACAGTGCAGGCTAGTGGATATACAGACAGGCAGATGGGAGTGTTAGGACATATAAACAGTGAGACTTCTTAACATGACAGCAGATAAGCATGTAAGCAAAGAAAGATGTAGGGGGAAAAATGTAGGCAGATAGTATGATGTAAAGATATACAGGAAGTGATACAGGGAGTATAAAGACAGTGAGACCAGTAGGCCCTGGATGACCAAGATCCAGGCCTGGGTGTGGTGTGGTGTGGTGGTCTGTCATGGCTGGAGAGCGGGTGGTGTGGATTGAAGTTCTCGATGTTGGTGAATGAGTCATCGAAGGGAGGCTAGTCTATTGAGTTTCCCTGTGGGATGGCCGCTGTTGAAGGAAGGAAGGAAGAATCCTCTCCGCAGAGGGAGAGAGAAAGACAGACAGACAGACAGACAAGAAGAGAGCGAGTAAGGGAAAGTGTGGACGATGACTCAGGGCCATGAACCACATGGCGATGGAGAGGGGAGGGAGGGAGGGAGGGAGGGAGGGAGGGAGGGAGGGAGGGAGGGAGGGAGGAATTACTCATCAGAGCATGTGGAATCTCATACGGCTATCACAGGACTGACAGTGTGCTTCCCCCATGGCTGCTACTCAGCCGCCATCCAGCCGCCGTCACTCCCTCAGGCATCGGCTGAACACCAGTCAGCCTTGCTTCTACCAACTGAGAACAGAATGAGCTGGGGGTCAAATTCACACACAGGAGGGTTTTTTTGTTGTTGTAATTCTTCCATCAAAGCTGATCCTTTCCAGTTTGGGCACCTCGGGGTGTCACGAGGGATGAATGAACAAAAAGCTACTTTTTAAACTCTTTCACCACAGCTGAATCCACTCCCATTATGATGAGTCACACGACTATCCCATCATGGTCACCTGCCCCTCCGCAACCACTGTGTGATGGATGAGTGCACATTGGAAATACTGCATCTGTTCCTGTAATCTTATAAAGGCATTTGAATTTTAGCAGAGGTTACAGTGCTCCCCCTGTTAAGCATGTTTCAGCTTCATGTTTTAAGTGCACCAGTGGAGTATCTGTGTAGATGTAAGAGGATATGTCCTCTCCCAAAGTTGTCTTGACCCAATAGATTAACTACGGTACTTTTGTTTCTACGAGTCAGATAGGCTCGGGCTCTAGCAGTATTAGCATTATCGAGTAAAATCTTGTCTTTTTGAAACACAACTGTCAAATCAGTTTCTGTCTTGATTTAGGTTTTAAATTACAGCAAGTCAGAACAGGCCTCTCTTGTTCCAAATTAGGCAATACTGTCAAAATATTTAATCAAAGCAACTTTCAGAGGAAGAACAGCTGAAAACAGCTTTATGAATATGTATCAACGGTACTCGGTGAACAGAGGATGACATTTTAAGTCCTGTGGCCTCTTTTTTTCCCCCCTCAGTCTCTGTTACAAAACAGCCCTTTCATGACTGCTTACATCCATCTTTGCAGCGATAAATGTGCCACTTCAGTGAGTCTCCAAATGACAAAGTTGTACTGAATGATGAAAAGATGCAGAATAGAAAAGGGTGCGAGGGTTACTGTCACGACATACGCTATGGCTCCTCTCTATCTACTTAAGACTCACTTGCTGAGCCTGTAGGTGTCCTTGGATATGAGTGGTGTTGAATTAGGTGCTAACAGATGGCTCAATTGTGGAGGGAGTCAGCAGAAAGTCTGTGTCACATATGCACACATGCACCTAATTGTTTTTTGTATGTGCCCAAAGCACTTGTCACTAAGACTTATGGGGTGCAACAGGTTCACACACACATATATATATATATATGTGTGTGTGTGTGTGTGTGTGTGTGTGTGTGTGTGTGTTTTGGTTGTGGGTTTTTTTTTCTTTACAATATCATGCAACAGAAATTGATGGTGATGAGTACGCTATAGTGGCATGATTCAACAGGTGAAAGGGGCACACCCATGAGACTAGTTAACGCCCCCCTTGTTTTACCAGTGGTGGCACAGTCCCAGATCTCTCAAACAGAAGTTGCCAGTAGGGTGTGGGCTGACAGAGCTCTAATACGAGTAGAACCACTCAAATCCAGAATAAATACTGCAGACAAAAGCAAGAGAGCAAGAAGAACTGGAGCAGACCTTCCCTATGTGGATTCCTCCAGCACCCCCTGTTTAAAAAATGAGAATGAACCTCCTGACCTGACTGTGGTATGACTAGAGTAAATAGAGGGACAAGTACCAGCTCTGGTGTGGTCATTTCTCCATCTAATATGGTGTTTTTTTTGTACATTAATAGATCAGCTCTGAAGCAAAATCCACCTTTTGAAAGATCTGGCAGATTTATCATAGAAAAAAAATAAAACAACAAGACTGAGCTGTGTAATGCACCAAGTGTAGATGGTAGATTGAAAGGTCAAACAGCACATGACTCAGCTATAGGTGAATGAGGTGTGTCTCAGCCTCACAAACATACTCAAATGAGATATTTAGACTCAAGGGTCAGGCCTGTGTACACACAAACGTAATCTCACACAGCCAGACACATTAACTCCATACCTCTTGAGCTGTCCTTTACTCAAATGTTTGTTTAGTGTGAGGAATGTAAAACTGCTTGCTCGTATTGATCTTTTCTGCTCTGATCCATGCTCATTTAGATCCACAGCCCTGCCTCATCTTCCACTGCTGTGATCGTGCATGGACATACATTAGGAGCTTGTGTTGCATATACTGTATATGGCGCTGATGTTTATATTAGACAACCATCGGTATTTGAAGAACTTGGCTCTGATAGCAGCTGATTCTCTGAAGCTTTTTTTTTTTTTTTTTTACTGTTTGTTTAATATTCATATCAAGATTTATTAACTTTTTGTGTTCAGTGAGTCACATTTATGTACGCATTTATTACTAGCTACTATTTATTATTACTGACTTGATGTTCAAATACTAAGTTTTCAATTGTGTTATAGTGGCTTATTACTTGGTTTCTTCTAATTCCAAGTTATTATCATATCCATCAAGTTCTACTATGTATTGTATGAAAGTTTGCTATATGAAAAGAAAACTACTCCTTGTATTTGAGAGTACTAGAGCTTGTACTCTGCCTACATTTTTGTGAAAAGTCATGCCTTTACTGTTTCATTGTCTGTCTTTCCAACCATTGACACCAGTACAGTTGTTTTCTGGCTATTTGGTGTCAATGGTGCATGCTGGCAGACCACATTGGGACTTGCTCTTTGCATTGCAAGATCTGTTGGAGTCTGAACTCGGCTCAGCATTTGTGCGCCCTGTGTTGTTTAACAATGCACTCCGGAGGGCGATTGGCAGATGCCTGTTTGGTGCTGTAGATAGTCATGCCATTGTGTGGAGTCAGCAAGTGGATGTGTGTGTTTCACATGCATTTGTGTATCATGGGTGAGGAAAAGCGGCTGTTTGTTTTGACAGAAAGTTGATTTGCCAAAGAAATGGCTCCACTGCCAAAACTCACCGACTCAACCTGCGGCGGTGTTATATTTGTTCGGCCTCTTCTGTAGTTACATTTGAGAGGTGGCCATTTCACACCATGTGCCTCTTTTTTTTGCCTCATTTAGATGAGCTGAGAGGGATAATGGTATGGCCTGGTGGTCTTTTCTTATTTCCACAGCAACCATTTATTTTAGACAACAGCGGTGAATGCAAGCTGCTATTTCTGCAAACATCTCTGTTACATTTGTATTTACAAGGGAGTGCAGTAAACACTTTGAGCTAATCTAGGGCATGACAGAGCCTCATGTCTGATCTTTTCTTCTCACTTGAAGTGCCATTGTTTGGGCCAATTTAGCATCATTTAGTCCAGAGGGCCATTGTGCCAAGCTTGGCTCTGAGAAAATGACAAAAAAAAAAAAAAAAAAAAAAAGGGAAAACCCATCTTCCCCAAAACCTTCTTCCATTACAGAAAAGCAGTTTTCCACTTCTGTCGTAACTGTCAATGGAACTTATTCAAGCCACTTGGAAAAGATCAATAGCTGCTTTTTTGTCTTTATCTTGGCAAAAATCATCAGGCATAGGGACAGCATGATCCTTCCACAGTTTAACTTGTAGAAGAAAAGGAGATTGTGTGTGCTTGTATTTATATACCCTTCATACACTTTAGTGCTGTATGCAACTATTGTTGATCTGGAGAGCACACGTGGAACTGATAGGTCTGTGAAACATCAACATTTTCCTCGCTTTTCTCATTGCAACCCCTGTAGCTGATGCAGACATGAATAAAGTGCCTGTGTGGATATGTGTGTGTGTGAAGTACATCTTTTAAAGTGTTGAATGAAGAGTTGTTTTGTCTTTGGCACCGGAGTGACGGCAGCTACAATGTGACAGGCGGGCCTGAGGCGACCTTAAGCTCAGAAATGTGTCTTCTTGGAAGTTCTGTCTCATTCCTTGGACACAAGAACAGTGGTGTAGTGCACTCTGGGTCCAAAACCAACAGTTTTGGAATATCTTTTGTAGCTGCAACACAAATATTCAAATGTGCTTTCATGACACTGTTAGTTGGCTGCTTTATTTTTCTTCTCTCACGACTCTTGTGTTTTTGTCATTCTTGGCTGTTTTTGTTTGAACTTATCTTCTTGGCTTACAATGAGGGTTATTTTTGGACTATGTGAATGGGTGAATGCAAACACGAGGCACATAAAGTATAAATTCATGTATGTTTTATGTCACATTGATGCGAGGAAATATCCCATACTCTGTGGTGTCACAGTTTATTTAGTATTTATTTAGTCTAGCTTTTTAGTCACAGCCTAATGAAACAGCTCAAATAAAGTTTCTGGTATATATATATATATATATATATATATATATATCACCAAAGACAAAAGGGTTGAGGTATTGGTTTGTATAGATACAGATAACAGTGCTTACTTTCTCTTAAATTTCCCATGAAAAGCTAGCATTTCCAGCTAAAAAGTCCTAGAAGTTGGTAAAACATGGACCATGATCCTCTCTTACCTGAACAAGACTACGTTCACCCTGCTGGCCTCATTGCTTAGTTTGGAATATTGCTCACATCTAACTTTTTTAGTTTGGCCATATCAGATTCCACTGTCAACTGGTCATAGTCCTGAAGTGAGCCGTACACGCAAAAAGCCAAAAAAAGTTCCATGATGCAGCCTGTCATATTGAAATAAACACTGATGCCTCAAGGAATTAAATTGATAATTATTTCCACTGTTGACTAGTCTGATGATTATTTGCTGAACAACTCGTTATTTGGTCTATAAAACTTGTTGTTGTTTGTCTTTAAAATGGGGAAAAATGTCAGTATTGGTAAATTTCATAATTGTTTTCAGTTCAAAACCTAAAATAATCTAGTTTACAGTCATTAAGGAAGAAAGAAAGCAGAAAATGTTCTCTTTTAAGCTGGAATTTGAGAATTTTTAGTTTAAAAAAACCTTGTTAAAAACTGATTAAATTGCTAAATTGAATAAAAAAAATACTAAATTTATTCAATTACTGAGGACTAATCAGCGCAGCCCCTGACATCAGTTCTTACATGTTGATTTCAAAGCTGATGTGCAGTGGATGGCAGCAAAGTTGTGAAAACATGAAAAATGTTTTTGAGTTTCAACCCACAGCAACAAAAGTCTAATTACTTTCTAACAAATTATTTAGGGTTTTAAAAAAACACTGTATCTGATTCAGGACCACATATGGAAATGGTCCAAGTGGACAGATCAGATTCCATGTGATTTGTGTCGATGAAAAAAAACAACAGTCACATATGAGTGAAAAAAAAAAACAAAACACCCAGTTGTTGCGTAAATGTTGGCACATGGAAGACTGTTGTTTGGGAAGTTAAATAAATTGTCAGGCAATCCTCCGCTTTTCCATTTTCAAAGTTGGAAAGGTGTGTGGGGGATTTCAGAGTCTGTTTGATGACGTAGTGGAACTGTAACGTTTTAAATTAAAGTACTAAAGCTTGTCTTATCTATAGAAATAATACATTCATAATTAACCATCTGCATCTCAGTTTGATCACATTTCCACTGAGTTTTCTTCTGTACGGTCACAAACTCTGTGATGTTAATTGTCAAATTGCCTCTGGTTTTGGCGAGCAAAGGGAGAACAGATATGTTTGAATGCAACTTCAACAAAGGAAGCTAAAGTGAAGGCAAAATAAAATACTTATAGGGCCAAAAGGACCTTTGTTACATCCTTTAAAGAGATTATAAGTGAATATGTACATAATAGAATAAACACTGCAGTTTTTCCCAAGGCTGTATGAGAGAGTGGGGGAGGGGTGAGAGGGTGTTGGAGTTTGAAAGATAAACTCAACTCAGATTTGTCAGTGAACTCAAATTCCCTTCATCAGTTACAATACACTGTGGTGATAGAAAACTCTCTAATACAAATCTGACATATTATGTAAATAAAACACTATTAAATGACCCAAGCAACTTCATTTTTATTATTTAAGTAAACTAGAAACTCTGAGAGTGCAAACCTCCGCCAAGGCAGACCCCCCCTCTCTCTCTGAGGTCCCCCCAAGGAGGTTATGTTTTTGTTGGAGTTTGTCTGTATGTCTGTTATTTATCAAGATAACTGAAAAAGTTATGGATTGATCTTGATGAAAATTTCACGACGTGTTGGGGGTGTTATAAGGAACAAAGTATTAGATTTTGGTGGTGATCCGGAAGAGATCCTGGATTCTGGATCACAATGGAATTTTTTTTTTTTTGTGGTAAATGGAGAATGAATAGATAGATAGATGATAGATAGATAACTTTATTGTCTGTTTCAGTTAAAAACAGAAATTTTCCTTTTGTCACGGCTTAATTGAAATAAAAACAGACATTCACCCACACATGTACAACATTAAAAAACAAAACAAAACAAAAAAAAACATTTCAAAGTGATCCAGAATCCAGGATCTCTTCCAGATCATCACCAAAATCTAATAAATTGTTCCATGTCACACCCCCAACACGTCATGAAATTTTCATCAAGATCCGTCCATAACTTTTTGAGTTATCTTGATAAATAACAGACAGACAGACAAAAAAAATAACTCCTTGGTGGAAGTAAATATCAAATCATGTAATAAGGGCCATTTTACAGAATAAAAAGCTCCTTCAGGAATAATTAACACATATTCTTTTAGACGTTATTTTTGTGACTTTGCAATTTTGTCGAAAAAAATTTATTTCCAGGGACTTTTTCAGGGTTACAGCTCAACAGTGTGTTTCATCTCAGACTGCACTTCCTTAACTGAAATAATTAAATTGAGAATAGCCACAGGTCATATAGAACATCAAACCTCAGGTTCAGCAAATCTAATCCCAAATACAGATATGCTTTTTTTTTTTTTTTACATCAAGCTCTAATGCTTCTATATATTAAAATCACAGCAAACAGCCCATAATGAACTAGAAATGAGTGTGGTGATATATAAATGATTATGTTCACTTGGGATGTAGTTTAATGCTTGTATATTCGAAATATTATGGGATGTCGGGAGTAATTTTTTTCATTTTATTCTGCTTATATTTTAAAATCATGAATTAGGTTATATAGATTTATGTTTATATTAACACATTTATATAGGTTTTTACATAGGTAAGACATTAATTCTTCCTATTACCCTTTGAGAATGATTTATACACTATTATATTTTGTCGCATTTATGCTCTATAGATTTTTTTTGTAAAAAAAAACATAGTACATTTCAAAACTTAATGACTGCCAATTCCAAAAGTGGCAGCTAATCTGAAAAAACTACAAATTATTGTAATTATTGCTGATTTTTTATTTTTTATTCTTGTCTTCATTAAACAATGGAGGACAGATAAATAACAGGAAATGAGCACAGTAAGAGATCAGGGATGAAATGGAGCAGAAGTCTGCAACCTGATGTAAAGTGAAGACAGTATGTGGTTTGTGTTTGGTGTTTTCGGCAGTAACCTTTATGCCACTATAGCTTTGTGAGAATCAGCACAGAAATAATTGATTTTGAATGGAGAAACAGCTTTCCATGAGTTTTTGTCACCTTCCCACTGAGGTGTCTGACTGTGTCCAACCTGTTGCTGTCAGAAATAATCATATAGAAAGATGATGATGATGATGATGATGATGATGAAGCTTCAGACATGTTTGTTAGCAAAATAAGAGGTCTTAGGTAAAATGGATAGCTTGTGTTCACATTATATTTTACTTTATTTTGTGTAAATACATATTTCTGTGCAATGATCTATGGCTGAGTTGAAAAAAGTACTATCCTTAAGATTTAATCCTTTTATGCATGACCTACACATTTATGGACGCATAGTTTAACTCACTTTCCAAAGTGTTATAAAAGCAGTATTCCCTAAATCACATGGGGGAAGTCTCTATAGACCTTAAGCAATACCATGAAAAAATATATCACCTAGTTTTAGAATTTTGACTGCTCTGTGACCTCAGAAACACCCTTCTATGGGTTTTCTGTGTACATTTGTGGATAAGAGTTTTACAGCTTTATGATAATAAAAGAACAAAAAATTGCCAATAATAAAGATGACAAAAAATTGTTAAAAAATAAAAGAACCTGAAAACATTGTTGCATCACAATGTTTCCAATATAGTACATCTGGTTGATATGGGGAAAACATCATGATTATTATTATTTTTTTCATATCAGAAGATATTGATATGTATCATGATATAAATCAAATCAGTATTTTTGTCAAGCTTACATTTTCTATTACCTATAAGTTAGCTTTGAAGACATCAGAAGGTTATTTTTGATTTAAATATGATTTTATTCTGTCAAAGGTTGAACATGACAGATGTGTTGAACAACATTATACAACAGTTTCAGGTCATTAAAACAGGTACATATAATTCAAACTAAACTAAATATCTGACCAGCAGACAAAAGCTTTCAAGTTTTAAGAGTCCGCACACAAAATAGACCATCTTCACTGAACAATTTGTGTGTATATACTGTAAATACATGAGGGAGTGTTCCTTAACTGGCAAAACTGATGCAAACTAAATGAAATTTGAAATGCTTTGATTGTCCAACACCTGTCTTCTATGCCTCTGGTGTACACAAGAACCGAAACCGTTTGCTCCCTACTTTTCAATAATCCAGTCCACCAAATTGTTGGTCAAATTTTCTCCCAGGGGGATACTCGTGACCTCCTGCTACAGCTCAAACATTAGTGTGTGTGTGCTGCGGCTGTTCTTACACATTTGCTGTGTCAGCCTAACTTGACCAGGCTGTAGCACGATCTGTTTGGTGTGATGCTACTTAATTATGATCGGCTGTCCGTATATCTATCAAAACATGAGCAAAAGGAATTCTGTTAAAATTATATCGAGCATGTCTCATATTTCTATAGAGAAATACTTACTTTGTAATATTGTTATACATTCATCACCCAGTCATAAAATATAGGCAATTATTTAATTTTGAAAAATCCAAAGCTTGTACTTTCAGGGGTCTCAGGAGGTTAAATATCTTTTTAATAAAAATCAGAATTTTTAAACTCAAAATGTATTTACATTTTTGCCAATTTTTGAGTAATAAAATCAATTTTTGAAAAAACTCTAGACTTTTTGTTGTTTTTTTTTCATAATTCATGTGTAAACGTTAGAAGTAGAGTGTAGTTAAATGGGACAGGTAGTCTGCATTTACCAAATGATTTATTATTCAAACAGGAACTTCTTTTGGTTTTGGAAACGTTTATGGCACCTTTCCCTTACAGTCTCATGTTGCAAGCAATTAGGTAGGCAAACATCAAATTTGTATCTTGGCCGCAAATCTAAAGGGCCAACAGTATTTGATTCAGACTGTATTACATTGTAAGGACTTATATGGGCATACTTTGGCAGTGCAGTGTAACAGTGCTGCAGATACTAAGATCTTTAGTGTCATTTCAAGAGTCATTTCAACCTAATGCTTGGTTTTCAAAGTGTGGGCTTTGCTAAAAGAAACCTGGCTGGCCTCAGCTAATTTTCGTCTCTTTAGCTGGTAACCAGTATGTTAACTGTCTTCTTCTTTGTGTGATCTGTCTGGCAAAGACTCTGAGGGAAGAGCTGTGTTGCATGCATCAAGATAATTAGCTGGTCACAGTGTAGTTTTCCCTGGAAGTTGACTGCATTTGCAAGTACCTTATTTCATTTCTCTTTTTTGCCACATGGAGAGGTTGGCACAAATAAGGAGATGCATGTTTAATGAGCAACAGTATGAATAGTTTAATCATTGTTTTTGCAGTGTTCTTCTGATTAATCATGTCAACACTGACACAGTGGGGATTACTTAATTAAGTTGTCTGTTAACACAAAGAGACAAGATAATAATGTGACAGTGACATTCGTTGTTATGTCAGCCATTAACGCATCTGTTCAATGTCACGCTTTAAATGAAAAAACAAAGACATCTGTAGCCAAACACTGAAATTTCACCTTCTGAACTCACTTGTCAAACAGATTAACATCTGACTGTGTGTTGCCAAAGGCATATGAGTCCATGTTAAATACTTAGAATCACTCATCGTCAGGGATATACGCAGTGCCAGAGAGTGAAAAAGGAGGGGGAAAGGCGTAAAGAATGGTCTTCTGCTTTCAGATTTACAACCACGGGGTCACCAGTGGAAGTGGAGCTGGAGCAGAGTGGTGCAGAGCTCTCCTCCTCCCTCCTGGCCTCCTTCGCCTCTCCTGCTCTCCCTCCCACCCAATTTTTTGCTTTCTGTTACTGTATATGGGTCATACAGAAAGTGTGTGTCCATGCAGGTGAATATGTTCTCCTTCGCAGTGAGCATATGGAAAGAAGTAGACCTATACTTAAGGAAAAGTAGCAACACTGTTGAACAATGCTGCATTTAAAGCTAAAGGTCACACTGTTAAAGGCTTTACCCACATAAACCTGTGTTAGTGGGAATGTTCTTGTGTAAAACATACTCTAAGCTGGAGCCTTTCAGAGATGAGCAATATTATTATTATTATTACTATTTTTACTTTTAAAACATAATCATTTTGTTCTAATTACACCACTTTATTTTATTTTATTTATTTATATCAAACTGTTAACTATGTTCAATCAATCAATCAAACTTTATTTATATAGCACTTTTCATACATGGTCCATGTAGTACAAAGTGCTTTACATTAGACCCCCACCCATTATCCCGCAATTGTAGGACAGGTTAACAGATTTACAGAGTTAAAAAGATAAAAAGAATAGAATAAATACATAAATAAATAATAGTAATAAAATTCAACTAAATACATAAAATAGCAGAATGAAATAATGTTAAGAATAAAATTTAACTAAAAGCTAAGTTAAAAAAAGGTAGGTTTTCAGTTTAGCCTTAAAAATATGAACACTCGCAGCGGACCTCAGATCCTCAGGTCGACTGTTCCATAGTATGGTGAAATAAAAACTGAATGAGGCGTCACCATGTGTTTTAGTGGTAACTCTAGGGACAATTAAAAGCTTACTACCCGAGGACTGGAGGGTAGTAAGGGCTCATATGTTAAAAGCAGATCCGATAAATAAACAGGGCCACAACCATTAAGACATTTAAAAACCAATAAAAGCACTTTAAAATCAATCCTGAGGCTCATGTTGTATATTTCACTAATAAAACACAACCTTACAGAAGCTGTAACTGTATTAACATGCTTTTTTTTTGTTACATACCACCTCATCTCTTCTCACATATATTATCTTTGTGTGTGTATAACCTAATCCCTGTGTAATCATTCATTGCATAGAGTCCACGCAGTACAGTCTACTTGAGGAATTTTCCTTCGTGAAGCAATTTCTCACTTTCTGTTTTTTTGCAATAGAAATGCAGCAATTACAAGAAACCTCTGATATTATTTCAGTAAAAAAAAAAAAAAAAAAGAGAAAAAAAAAAGGCGACAAAGCAAATTAACTCAGAATCTTTGCCAGTCACAACAAATCGCATGTGTATGTGTCACTTTGTGTTTGTTCCTGCTAGTTTACCTGCACACCCTGTGAAAACTCAGTGCATTCTCAGTCCAAGCAAGAAGGCAGGATGTTTTTGATGAAGCAGTGGGCTTAATTTAGGCCCAGGCATTCTCAGTATCTGTCACCTAACTCCCAGTGATCTCAACACACCGCACAGGAGGCGTTTGTGAGTGTGTGCGTATGCTCATGTTTATCCAGACAGACAGGGTATAAATTCAAGAAATGTACACCGACACTTATCCCATCTAAAAGCGAAGAATGCTCTCCAGATACAGCAAGAACATTTTAGTGGATAAATGATACTGATAAAAAATGATAATGATAATGAAGCAGCTTATCAGGAGACCATTGTGCTATGGTTTCTCTTTAATATGATTTTATTATAAATTATTAATAATGGCTATTAAAAACAAATCCCATTAACCCTGCCAAACACCCAAAATCTTGACTCCTTCTTGCAAAGGAATTGGCTTGGTTATAGCTCCTGCTTGGCCATAAAATAACCAAACACGCTTAGGCATTGCCAACAAACCAGCAAAAGCAAAAGACGAATGCCAACAAAGCCTGCCAAAGGCTTCAGCTTGTGCCCAGTGTTCTCTTACTAATACACAGAGACATTTTCTACCTACTTTCTTAAGTAACTGAATTTTTCTGCCTATGGAAATTGTGTTTTATTTGCGACACTTAATGATGAGCCCAGTGTGTAAAGGAGCTACATGCCTCACTGTGTGATTAAACCTGACGACAACCATGTTCGACGGGCACATGAGTGTGGCGTTAGAAACCTGAAAACTGCTCTCATGATGGTCTGACCTCTAAGCTTGTCATTTTAACGTTGCATTAAATGAACGTGCTCCGACTCGTCAAGAGCCTTCGCAGAGTGCTGAAAGAGGGGGGTGGGGGTGTGTGGTCTTCATGAATCCGTAACGAATGGAAAGAAGGGAAGACCACACAGCAGCATGGTCAGATCAGGTTGTCAGAGACCATATTTAAAATCTGGGTCAGAGTCCAGGCCATAACCTCTCTTTCACACTCTCTCTCTCTCTCTGTTGCTCTACGCTTCTTCGTCTGCACCCGATTTCTCCTTTATCTCGTCCCACTACCCTTTCTCCTTCTGTTAAGCGCTTTACAATCCTAGCCTACTTTATAGATTAACCCTTATTTTATTTACCCCACATTCCACCCTACTTCTTATCTTTCTCTTTCTGCATATGCTGTACCTGGCATGTGCTGCTTGATCCATCCAGAGGCAGCAGCTTTTTCCTACTGCCTGTGTTGGGTTTCACGGACATCATCTTAATATTCAGAACATGAGTCCAACTGTAAATGAATAAGGTGCAGATGAACACTGTAAATACTTAAAGATGCCATTTAAAATTGGACAAATACAGTGGGGGATTTTTTAATATATTTTTTTTAACTGTTGCTCTTCTGCCATGAGGAATTAGGCGCATGTAAAAGGTCAGCCATATGATTCATGTACAGGTCCAGAAAGTTATGAGTGCGACAATAAGCCTATTCATTTCAGAAAAAAAAACAAGTGCACCTGTTAATGTAACTCTACAACAGGACTGAAAAATACTCTCAGGTACATTTATTTTAAGATAAACAAGTGAGGTTATAAAAACTAGTATAAGGTTTGAATTCATTAAATTGGACGTCGTGTATTTGTTTAAAGACTTAACTGTTTTCATACATGTCTTGCACTACATGTTACATATATCCTGGTTATTTATCTTATTTCAGAGTAAATGATGTGAAGGAAAATATCTTTAAAGCCATGATGACTCACCCTACAGACTATGTGTGAACTAATTTGGCATCCATTCAAACACTTTCCCAGATTTTTATGACCCCTGCAGAGAATGTGTGAGAGACTTGAAAGTTATGGGTCATTGCTTCGTACATAGAATTGAACAATTAGGCTTTTTTTTTTTTTTTTTTTTTTTTTTTTTTAGAAACAAGTGGCATCTCAAGATTGTTGTTTTTAGAAGAAATGTACAAATATGTTAGACAGATGCTGTGGTGCAACTCCACTATTTTTTCAAGGATGCTCTCAGCTTCTGAAACACATTGTGACTAGTTGAGATTGATACTACTATGGGATATGTATATCTGTAGTAAAAATTCAGACAGTGACTGATGACCTGAGGAAAGGGAATAAGAATTTCACCTCCCCCACATGTATGTCAGTGAATTGTTTGCATTTCGTTAGTCACGTGTCTTGAAAACAGTTACATCATATGAAACATACTCACATGGTATCAGGCTCTGAAGGAAAACATTCACAAATGTTTCCTTAAATGCACACGTTGAGCCTTAATAGGTTAGTGTCTTTTTTGGAATTACCTGAGGTTGTTTAACATGTCATTGTGCAAGAGAGAAATTTAACGTAAGAAGAAGTTAAGACTGAAATGATTCATGCAGGTACTTTGAGCTCTTGTTGGTCAGCAAATGACCTCTTCCACAGAACTTATAAGTCTGGTGGCTCCTTCATTTCTTGACAATAAAATACCACGATACACTTATACAAGCAGCAACTGAACAGAGGTGGTGAATGTACTCACATTCTGTACCTACAGTAAGTAGAAGTACAGCTACTTGTGTGAAAAAATACTCGGGTAAAAGTAAAAGTACTGATTCGACTCTTCTGCTTAAGTTAAAGTATAAAATTAGAACATCTCAATTGTAATAAAGTACAAAATTAAAAAGTTTTTTTTGGTCATGAACACAATAATACGTCAGAAAATACAATCAGAAAAGTTTCAAAAGTATCTAAAATAAATCCTTTAAGAGTGAGTTACTGCGTAGATAATGTGTGTGATCGATTCACAGTTACTCAGTTTTGTGGATATGGGCTGGAAATTTAGGAAAAATGGGGGAAGAAAAGTCACAATTGTTATAAAAAGTCATGAGATAAAAGAAAAGTTATAAATATGGGATAAAAATGCAGAAATCTAAGATAAAAAGTCAAAATTATAAAATAAAATGTCAAAATTAGGAGATAATAGTCATATAACTATATAATATATGAAGTCAAAGTTTCTTTTCTCTGAAGCGACTGATTTTTCAAACTGTCACATCTGTTTAGTTTGTAAAAGTCATGTCTATTCTGAGAATGTAAAGAGTATAAAGTACAGATATTTATACAAAAATGTAGGGAGCAAAAGTAAAAAGTTGCCAGAAAAATAAATACTCAAGTAAAGTACAGATACCTAAAAAAATCTACTAAAGTACAGAAATGAAGTACTTGTACTTAGTTACTTTACCCCTGCTGCAACTGAAACTGTTTTAAGTATGCTGTTGCCCATACAGTTGAAATAATTTAGTTTTCCAGACACATTCCTCTCTTTATTTCTATTTATACTCATCAGTAATCACCTTTGACCAGATACAGTTCTAACACTTTTCAAATTATTTTTTAGAAACTATTTACTTCAGACATTAAATGTGCTAAATCTAACATACTTTAATAAGAGGAACCAGAAAACAAAAAAATGACTTTAGTGCTGGTTAGTTTATGTTTTTTAATATTTAATATTATTTAATAGTGGTGTGTTATTCTACATATATGCTGGTTTATGTACATGTATACAATGGATTAGTAAATATTCTACTAGAAAGAACCTGTAAAGTGAATGGAACATAATGTGCAGACAGTGTTTTGAAGTAAATCTGAGACCAATATTCCTTTGGACTAAAACCTATTCTCTTGTCAATGCTAAGAATTTAACATTTTGACCCCAGACTTATCTTGGAAACTTGAGCCAGCCATCATTTCAGTCTTGAGTTTCCTTTATCAGTAATACAAATGTGGTAAAAATTTCATTAGATTTATTCTGGAAGCATTTTAACTGTAAACCAGTGGAACATACTGAGCCCCAGTTACACTTTATCTATCAAGAATAAATCACATTGTCACATTCATTTCACAAGAAAAAGTAAGAATATTTTATTCCAATTAAATGGGCAACACTGTATAAATCTGAAAGTCCTACTTTTATTGATTTTATGCTGCATTTGGTCGCTTGTCTGAAGTGAAAAAGTACAAATAAATTGAACCTAATCTAATTTTTCATGGTTTTTAACAGTACAAAACAATGCAACACTATATAGCAAGAATGTTTAACATTTGTTCATTTTTTAAACATCTGTTATGATCCACTTTCCTTTCAGTGAGCTGTCTTAAACCTCACCTACCATAAATGGCCGGACAAAGTATTTTATGAATGAGATTTCTGCTAAACTAAATCTGTCAATATTTATAATAACACACACATATTGAATACAAAAAGGCTTATTTATGCAGATGATGAAATGTCAGGTCAGTCACAGAGATATCTATAAGTTTAAGAAACAGTGTATTAACAGCAGTTGAAAAACCAGTGCCACACTGCAAAAGCCAGAGGTGGTAAAAGTACTTACATTCTGTACTCTATTAGAAGTACAGGTACTTGTGTGGCAAAATACTTTGGTAAAAGTTGAAATACTGATTCAACTCCTCTACTTAAGTAAAATAAAAAAAGTACAATTTTTCAATTGTAATGAAGTAAAAAGTAAAAAAGTAAAACAATTTTTTTTTTGCCATGAACTCAATAATACTTATTTAAGCAGGAAAAATCTGAAAAGTTTCAAAAGTATCAAAATTAAACCCTTTAAAAGTGAGTTATTGCGTTTGATCAGGTCACAGTTGCTCAGTTTTGTGGATATGGACAGAAAATTTAGGAAAAATGAAAAAAAAAAAGTCACAATTGATATAAGTCATCATGAGATTTAAAAAAAATGAAATTTAAAAAATTCATAATTCAAAGGTAAAATGTTAAAATTGTGAAATAAAAAGTAAAAATTATGAGATTACGACGTCAAAATTCTGAGATAAAATGTCAAAATTATGAGATAACAGTCATATGACTATTATATATAAAATCACAGTTCTTCTCCTCCACAGATTTTCCCTCTTTAGTGACTTATTTTTTGTACTGTTACATCTGTTTAGTTTAAAATTCTCTATTCTGAGAATGTAAAGAGTATAAAGTACAGATATTGATGAACAAATGTCGGAAGTAAAAGTAAAAACTTGCTAGAAAAATAAATCCACAAGTAAAGTACAGATACCTAAAAAAAATCTACTTAAGTACAGTACAGTAACAAAGTACTTTTTACTTGGGAGGCCTGTGATAACTGTAACAATGCTCTTGCTACCATTCGTCATGAGAAAATGGCAAATACTGAACAGATCAACTGGCATTTAAATGTCCATTCCTCTTTTCAGTTCAGTGGCTCAGAACGTATTGCAGAGCTAAAATGACTGCCAACAATAAGACATGATGACATTGTCCTGTTTTCACCCTGGAGGCCTCCCAGTAAGGAGTTGTGTTGAATACTTCTTCAGAGTGGCATGGAATCAGGCCCACAACCACCAGCGAAGCCGAGCTGAACAGAACTGAGGTTTAGAGCCCTGCTGAGACCTGCCAGACCCACAGCTTCCCCCAGCAGGGCCTCGGCTCACAGTCAGAGTGAGTTACAAGCCCTGCGTCTGACATACACACACACACACACACACATATATATATCTTAAACATGTACAGAATGTAGGCAGGCAAGAGCAAGTATGGAACACATACTGTAATATATGTACATTTGACCAAAACACATGCAGTCAGAAAATACATGGACCTACACAGAGACAGTTTGGAGTGGGTGTGGCTATCATTATGATGTTATAGAATAGGATAGAATAGAATAGAATAGAATAGAATCCTTTATTGTCACAGTAATTATTGTTGCCAATATATACTGTGAAAATTAGTTCAGCAGCTCCACATGGCAGTAAAACACACAAGAATAAAACCAGTATAAATAAACAGTATAAGTCACAGTTAAAATAAATAAATAAAAGCATATATTGAGGTAGCTGTAGATATATATTATGTAAACCGATAAGTCCTTTCAGGTTCATAGTGAAATGGAGGGGGTGGAGTTATTGCACATAGTATAGTGTGATGTGTGTTTGTGTGTGTGTGTGTGTGTGTGTGTGTGATGTCAGAGAGTAAAAGTCAGTAGGTTGGTTAGGGTGATGGTTTTGACAGCCTGGTGGAAGAAACTGTGAGCGACTCTTAGATGTGTGTTTTAACAATGCTTTAGAACCTTCTGGAAACACATTTTTTTACCCATAAAGAAAAACAACAGGTGATATTCATCCTCAAAAATGATATAGGGATATAGTCAACTAATGAGTAACTTATATAAGAACTATGAAAGTATTATTTCAAGAAATCTTACCAAGATAATTTTCATGTGTTCCATTGGCAGATTTAGTTCAAATTAGCCAAAAAATTATAAAAATTAAAAAGAAATCTTGAATTAAGTATTTAAAAATCTGCCAATGGAACAAGTGAAAATGATCTTGTTAAGATTCTGTGAAATAATATTTTCAAGATCTATGGTCTAAAAATACGTTCTTATATCGCATGGAGAACTTACTTTATTATCTTTTTTTTTTAACCTGTCAACACAGGTTAAAAAAAAGCATCCGGACAGCATTATTAGGATTATGTCTTAATTTAAGTGTGATGAAATATTTTGACTAGAAAAGAAAAAAATCCACTTGGTAAGATTGACATTTTTGTAATGAACAAATTTATTGAAAAGATAAAACAGATGAACCATTTCTGAAAACAATCACCAATATAACCTTTCAACTACAGCTACATACAATATGCCCCCCCCCCCCTTTTTTTTTCCTCTTGTTTTGAACAACCAGAATGTTAAAAAGTCGGCTTCAACATGCAACATCTCTATCAGTCACACCTGTCAATCAAAGCTCCTCCAGCAGAAACCATTGATTTCTGTTTAAAATCCTTGTAAAACCATTATAATGGAGTAACAGTTTACACAAGGACCACCAGTGCACTTATAACTGAAGGTCTAAAATGAAGTGAATGAAACCACAATGACTCCTGGGAAAAATCTGGTTCAGTATTTCTACAGAGAAACTCAAAGTCAATATAGATAATAGAAATAGTAATACATAAAGATGCTAATGTACACACATCAATACTAGCCAACTAATTATGTCCCTAGTTATGTGTCCCTGAACAAATTGTTGAATTAAACATTGCGACGGTGAATAACAGCACATATACATATAGATAAGGTAGATGTAAATTCAATAAGTGCAATAAGTGGACGTATATAATCACTGAAAATGTCCTTGCATAGGAAGGTCCGTCTCCTGCAGGCTTAGATTAAGGTCAAGGTCTAGCATCTGATGGATCTGGTGGATTGATCTGTCTGAGTAAACATGTTGGAAATGAGCATGTTTGTGATTAGAGGCTTAACAGATGGTGTGTGTGAAAGTAAGTGGGAAGGCTGACTGTACTACATCTTGTATAGTAAAGCAGAGGGAAGCAATGTAAATTCATCTTTTTTCATCACAGTTCAATGAGTTCGCTTACATCCTGTCTGAAGATGATGATGGTGAAGTATATGCTGTCAGTTTATAGAAGCGATCTTGCTGCAGTGCTCATGTTTCATTCTTTTTTATTTTTTTTTAAATTTACTGAAAAATGTGGTTGTTCCAAATAAAGCCGTTAAGTATAATGAAGTCTGCTTTTAATGATGAAAGATCAGAGGAGAAACATCTTTTAGTACTATTCGTTGTGTATGCTTCTATGCTGTAAACTCAGCAATAGTGATTTCTGTATTTATACTGGACTACTGTACAGCACAGGTTTCCATGAGGTTAGAAAATTCCATGTTAAACTGAATTTATGTAAAAATGAATTGATGACAAGGATGTATGTGTTTTTCTTAAGTTAAAGCTGACAGTATGAAAGTACACATTTCTGTGGTTATGATCATGCACCACATTTACAATGGATAATGGATTGTGTGATTATTTTATACATGCCAACGCAAGGTATGGTGAAATGATTATCATTTATAAGAAGAAAAGACCACACATATACTAAACCATGAGTCCATTGAGTATCTTTAAAAGGTACAGTTTCTGAATTAAGGCTGAAATAACTATTGGACCTTTGAGGTTTGATAATTAAGGTTTGTCTCATTTCATGCATTAAATTGTTCAGAAAAAAGTGACAGTTGATGTATGGTTAATATACGGTTAATTTAACCCTGACTAAAGGCCCTTGGTTTGGTAATGTAAATAAATTATTTCATGTTTGGAGGCTCAGTGGCCATGCTTTGTTTTTTTTATTAGGCCGCCCCTCGGGTTTTGATGACTTTTGTCCAAGTGTCAATTACTTACATATGCTCATAGAAGAAAATGATACTTTCTGCACGTGTGCACTGAAGCTCAGATGTATAAAAACTCAGTGTCATCTGTTGTCCACACAGTTTGTCTGTGAGAACAGTGAGATGACAAAAGTGGCAGAAGAAACCTCTACACGTATATAATAACATTAACCCTATAAAGGCTGAACCATTAAATCAGTTCTTTGAAAGTGGAGGCTTTAAAGGTGAACTGAAGTGATGGCACTGGGTGATAGTACATACGATTATAAAGATCATTTATCATGTCACAAGGGGTACCCAGTCCTCCATGTTAACCATATCTACACTGGTTGTTTTTGGTGCATTTTGTGGTGATAGTTGACTACAAAACACTTCCAACAGCTGGGAATATCTGTTCAACAGCCAAGGAAAACTGTCATGGTGACAAAAGAAAAGAAAGGGGGAGGAAAAGTGTAGTAATCAACAGTATTATTGAGTTTCTAGGTATAAATAAGATTAGAACAGGATTTCTCCTAGTACCCCCCCCCCCCCCATATGATACATCAGATTTCATTTCCAAAACATTATTTTTGAACAAATATTAGTAAGTGATTTTCATAATTGTCAAAGTTCTGCCTCCTTCTTTACTAATGACAGTCTTGTAGTGTCACTGGAAAGGCCTTTGGTGAACAAATTCCTTCCGCCTGGGGGATTTTCCATGTATTGCATTGATCTAAATGTATACATCAGGTTTTTCAAGAAAATTTCACACTGATCATGTAGAGGTCTTCAAAAGTCATGATACATTTGACGTTATAGGTTTAAGAGAACACTCAAATGTGCAGGCAGTAAGTGGAGACACCATTGGATATTTTTGAAAGGTCAAACAAATCAGTTTGGTTGCTAGTTTGGTTACCCAAATCACAACAAACTGCCCAATCCCCACTGTCTGAACTACAGTCGCTCACTGAGGACCCCTCCCATCCCCTCCATCACTCCTTCATGCTGTTACAGAACCCCCCTGTCCAGGAAGAACATCTACAAGGAATCATTCATCCTCTCTGCAATAGCTGCTCTCAATAACAACAAATATCTGCACTGTGTTTTTAGGGTTTGTAATTATTTTCTGTGATTTTTATTTATTTATTATTTATGTCTGTATTAACCCTTTAAACTTCCAAGGGCCCACATACAGTATAGGCTGGAAGTAGTCGCTCAGAAATGTTAAGCAAACTCTCCAAACCTGTCCCAAATAGTCACATGACCAGAGATTCTCACACATCAGAAGATATAAGCCACTTTTCGATATAATATGCACAGCAGATGCAATCACTCATTTGTTCAAAAAAAAAACCAAATGGCCAATGTCAGATCTGAAACTTTATGTCTCATAATTAACCACAGAGGAACCATATTCCAACAAACACAGTCATAGTCCAATAAAAACATCCTAAACAAAACAAATGACCAAATGTAGTATATATGTAGTCCAAAACACATCAAAACACCAATAAATATCTACAAATGACTATTGCATCATTTAACAGGACCTGCCTCCAATATTCCAGTTTTCATCTGAATATTTTCATTTATAATATAAGCAAACACCAATTGCATGTTATTAAAATGGTTCAAGAACTGCATTCAATTGACATTATTACGAAACGTAGGCGAAATTGAGTGAAAGTTTAAAGGGTTAATTCATGGCACTGTGATTTTAGTGGGGACGAGTGTTTGTTTGTAGCAGCTGTGACAAGGAACATTTAAGTTTTTTACGTGGAACAGACTATAGCTATCTTTTCTATTCTATTCTATTCTATTCTATTCTATTCTAGAGTGATTATCGCAAACTTAAAGAAGTGACATCTGAAGTTGCCAATGGCTTCCTGAACAGTAGCTAAAGCCTTTCATTCTACCAAGTGACTGTCACTGTCATTTACAACTGCTGTATTTTAACATCACCTTGATTACTGCAAACCTTTGGTGTTAGCTGTATAAATATATAAATGTATAAATATATAAATGTATACACAGTGCTATATTGTACATGTCTGCTTATAGCCATAGGGCTTGTGTCCACATTAATCTTAAGAATGTTGATGCGGTCCAGAGATTAATAGAATGAGGCGTGGGTGTGGAGTATGAGTCCCCTAGAGCAAAGTTAAGGTCTTAAAGTACTAAAAAGCCTTGACCCAGGCCTTACACACCCACTCACAGGGAAATAGCGCCTCTCTTCCAGTGAAGCTCAAGCTTTCATACCTTGGCCAAACACCAAAGATACACTTTGCTGCAACGTCCCAATTGGAAAACGCAAAAAAAAAAACACAAGAGATACGAGAAACATACGTCTATTAGATGAAGATGAGCATAAAATGTCCCTTATGTCTTTGCCCTACTCATACAAGCAAACACATCCCTGTTGTCTTGTGTTGCTTGTCATGCAATGAGGAGCACATGACTTAAATTGGGTGTGGTGCGTGACCTCTTATCGGACAAAAGAGTCCCACAGAGAGAGCTGATGGAGGAGACTGTGCTTCCCTGCCTGTCCTGTGTGTCGGCAGTCATGAGGTCTCCATTTGGTTCGCCACGCCGAGTCTCGTGGTTCAAAGACCATAAAATGTTTGAGCTAAAAATCCCCTGCTTTTAAAACATTCAGCTGTGGCGGCGTGTTGTCAATAAATCAGCTGCTTAGCCTGAGGAGAGCAGCGCTAACCAGGGAAAAGAACATGCAAAAGGCTTCTTTTTGAAGACATGTTTTCAAAAATGAAGCCTTTGAATTTTGTCCTATCTCATAAATATCTTACTTAGAGGGCTTGCGGACTCTCAATGATGGTCTGTGGATTGTACATTTACCCATAGGCCTCTAGATCACATACATAGTTTGTTAGCCATGCAGCGCTAATGCCAATTTCTTGGAGAATTTTCAGTCATAATTTGCTGCTGATGAATTTGTTAAATGTATCTGTCATTAGAATCACACCTATATTAGAGAGTTATACATCTGTGTCTCATATTGTATTGGGATTTCTGTTGTTTTGTTGTTCATATCATCAGTGATAGAATACATATTCCAGCAGTAAAACATCCGCAATACAATTTAGCTAATACATAGGGAAACGCCATACCTATATTTTTAGGTGCTATTGTAATTTCATTGTCTTGTAGTAAAAATTCTTCTGCAGGTGTTAAAATGACTAATAAAATAAACTGCTCCACAATGAGGGCAAGGTATATTTTAGAAATCAGACAAGACTGAAGCCAGCAAAAACAACAACACAGGAGATGACGCTTCTAAAAGTTTACTAGCGAAGATTGTATGTGAATGTTCTCAATTTGATTTGGTTGATGCTGCAACTCACTGTCAGACTAGAACTGAAAAGGTGAAATTAAATTGAGCAGAAATGTATGAGTACATGTGTATATGTACTGTGTTAAGGCCAACGGTTGTATCACAAGGTAACGTCATTAAGAGGCAATGCCCCCAGGCAGCTGGCCACAATCCACCCAGGGCACTTTAAATTAGAGTAGTGTTCAGTAACACAAGGTTACTGGGTTCATCCACAGTGGAGATATGAAAAGGGCCAATTGTCTGGTGCAGTGCTGATGGCTGCATGAAAATCTAGGGGAGAAAAAAAAAAAAAAGCTTTGAATCACAGGCCTATATGTGACCATGGCTAATTGTGAAGAGAAATGCATGAATCAATGAAACAATCTGCCTACGGATCGATGGCTGCAAAGATGGGTGGTTGCAAAGATGCCTGCACCTTTGAATGACAGCTACTAACAAGAAGTAATTAAAAATGTAATGGAATATGGGTTAATATAACAAGGAGTGTAAAATGTGGTCTTTAAAATGTGAAATGTATACATGTTTTGTGCACAAAGCTGAATAAACATTCTGGGGAAAAGAAGAAAAAAAAGCATTTGCTGATGGTGTTGTCATCTGTGTGTACTAAACACATCCTTTTCTCTTTTAACACGTTATAAATGTTCTCAGCTGTGTCTTGCTCTTAAGATCTGATGTTCAGTTAAATCCCATGAAAAGACTTAAGTCAGTATCACCTGTGTATCCACTGGGTAACATAGTAATAAGTATCCACTCTTGGCTGAAGGACAACATAAAAAAAGCAAATGAGCCTTGCACTATTTGGCTTTATTTCATCAGTATTAACATGAGAGCTGACGTTTACTATCAGTTTGATTTATTCTATTCCCGTACACACTATCCAGCTGCAGAAAATAAACAGCAAAGCATTGAAAGCATGGTGAAAAAGACAGTTAACTTTTGCCTCCGTAATGCAACCACTCCAATGTGTTTCATGAAATTATTTTAACTGTTTTCAGAATATATTCAAAATAATCCACATTTAGTATTAAGTTAAGATTGTAATATTTAAAAAAATACTTTTATTTAATTCAGGATATCTGCTATGGCTAGAAATTCTGATGGAACAGCAAATTCTAAACGATACAGTCATGAATATTTGTAGTAAAAATAGGAATTATTATCAGTTTCTGGATGGAAAAAAATGTTATCATACTCTGGTTAAGACAGTAATCAAGTCCTCATTCTGTATGCAAAGTGACAACTGAAGAGACGGTCCCCTGAACTCAGCAGGGAGATGAAACGTGTAACTGATTGAAATAACCTTGTTTAGCACAGCCTTTCTGATGATGTTCTCGCCTCATGATAATGAGCCAGACATTCCACATATATAAAATACACTGCTCTCTTCAACAAATGTCTGATAAGTTGGATCATATGTTGGAGAGTCCATGGTATGCAACATGCTGCTGTTTGCCAGTGACTGACTTTTAACATCAATAACAAACTTAGCTGTTTTCACTGCAAAGGAGGAATGGCGGAAATACTGCAAGTTTGAGTCATTTTAACATAATAAACTGTAATTGCTGCAGTTTTTAGTACTATATCTGGTATTGAGATCACTGTTACTCATATCTCATGAATTTGTGGTGATAGTTTGTGTACGTTTGGTTCCTGAGGCAGAGTTTTGTGGCAAACCAAAAGATTGCTCCACATACCCCAACTTCTCACTCAGAATTATTAACTGCATTAAATACAGTCATGTACTATACAATCATAAGTTCTGTGAAATGTCACAAGAAGCCATGAAAACTGACGGATGGGAGTTCATCATTGAGAAGAATCTGCTTTGTTTTGCATCATTTATTCAGTCCAGTATCCTGTTTATGACTGCTGCTGCTGTTTTTGTGACAGTTATTATTAGTAGGTATATGGGCCCATAATATACTGATTATAACAATGGGATTTAATCTTTTTCTGCCTGGTAAAAGGTGATTACTGATGCATATAAATAGGAATAAAAAGAACTATGTTTGAAAACAAAATAGTTTTGACTTTATGGACAATAGTGTAACAGTATCAGCAGGCATGTTTCTCTTATTAGTCAATATGAAAAAATAGGATTTACTTATTAACATATAATGTAGGACAAAATATTTTTAAGCCATAGTGTATATACATATATATATATATATATATATATATATATATATATATATATATATACATACATACATACATACACACACACACACGGACATTACTTTATATGTCTTTTATTTTTCTTATTATAAATTAATTGGATCTTATTTTTCAATTGTCCGATTCTTTTAATATTAAAAGAAGATAAATGTTAAAGCTGTTGTCTGTGTATACAAATTTGTTTCCCTGGATGAAAAGATGGGTCCATACTGGATGAAATACAGGATAAATAAATATTTGTGGAAATACTAATCAGCATATACATACTAAAAATGTTTGATCCTAATAGCAGTGTAACTATTGGCCTCATAAATATTATATCAACCCCATATCACAGATTTTATTTCAAATAAAAGGTGAGAGAAATGTTTTCTTTCATTTGATAAATATTCAGCTTTTTCAGTATTTTAAAGAAGATCAGAGTTTTAGCGGTTTAACTGCGTCAGACCATTAATGCACCACACCCAAGAGCTGCATCATGTGGCCCCATTCATGAAGCTTTTGAGCCCAACCCAGGAGCTGCATCTTGAGTCCTGCCCACAATGCCTACGAGCCTGACCCATGAGCCGTATCAGGAGGCCAAGTCATACAGCCTGAGATCCACACCCTGGAGCTGCATCGGAGGAACTGCTCACATAGTCCAGTGGGACCCGTCTAGGATTTGCAAACATGCAGACACGCCTTATCTACAGTTCATTTCATCCAGAGACTGAGCAGACGCACAGAGACTCACAGATAAAATAGAAATGAAGCACAAAAAGCCAGATGAACTCACACTCACACAGCTCTGACTATCTCCTCACAGCCTACATTCAAAACACACGATGTTAACAATAACTAAACGTCGCTACAAGGCTGAAACATCCGTGGTAAGTTGTGTGTTTATCATTGGTAAATACACACAGCTGTTAGCGTCCAATGTAGTGAGTGAACAATGCTGGCAGCTCCACACCTCCAGCACAAGGGACACATTAAGAGAAATAGTAGGAGGAACTGGCCCACTCACTCTGCAGTCCATTCCCCAGTGGGTTGTGTGTTCGTGAGTGTTAAATGCAAAATGTCCACATGCTTTAAGAAAATCTTTGAGTTTCGCAAAGACAAACAAAGAGCTGATATATAGACATACCAACTCAATGATGTATGTGAATAAATGATATGGAACCTAAATGAGATCAAAACTTTAACAAGAGTCATTTACAAACAAGGGAATAACAGGTTGGACAAGACTGGAAGTTACAGAATAAAAGTGGATCTCACGCTACATCTTGTCCAATGGGATCTATCAGGCCAGTCTTATTATGAGTCACAATAACTGCAACATGATTAAAATAGCAATATGTGAAAAGGAACTAATAAAAATGGACAACATAATTACAAGGGGCGTGTCTTGGCAAGAATCTGGTGATACAATACAAATTATAATACGAGGCAGAGGCGGCATTAATTTTTGATGAAACTCAATGTTATAAAAAAAAAACCAAACCTGTACATTCTATGATGCTTGGTTGCTGAGAAAATTGATAAAACATGGTTCAAATGGGATTTTCTATGTTAAATCCAAAATAGGATAATATTTTTCGTTACGTCATTTCTGTGTTTTAGAGATTTTATTACATGGATCAATAGGAGTCCCTTAGAAGGTCTCAAAAATGTTTTTGTAAAAAAAATCCTTGGTTCAGTTTATGTGATATGGCCATTTCAATATTTGATTGCTAATGACATCACTGACGTCGCGTAGCAACCATATTGCATATTTTTGATCTGATATCTGATATGAAGCACAGTTTATTGTTGGATTTGATAAAATATGTCAATAAATTTGATTTAAGGTCAAGGTCACAATGTTTACAAACAAACCATTGACTTGACATGATGTGATGGAGCCATAGGTGTTGACCCATCTGATGTCTGAAGGTGAGACGATGTGAATGAAAAAACCCCCCCACCAGATTCTATCATGTATGAATCCTGAGATATTACCACTGATGTGTTTTAGCTGTTGTTTAGTTTGACCTTGACCTTTGTACTTCATTGCTCAAAATCTAATGGGTTCTTCCTTGACCCATTATCTATCATTCCTGAAAGTTTCATCAAAATCTGTTCAGAACTTAATCCTGCTGACAGACAGACAGACAGACAGACAGACTGACCAGAATTTTATACTTTAATAACTAGGGTCACAATATGATATATCACAACATACCATGATACTGTTAAAAAAAGCAACTGTTATTTGTCACTTTTTTAAAAACAAATTATTATTTCCAGGAAGAATTCAATTACACCAGAAATATGCACAAATAATAAACACATTTTTATTTGATCACAACAAGATCTAATGTTATATCCCAAATGTTTCCTGTGTTTAAACTTAAATGATGTTTTACAGACATTACATATTAACATCCTGCTCAAATCTTCATATTCTATTAGTTCATAACTGATATCATAACATTATTTTTGTGCAATCCCAACAAAGGAACTAACATCTGCTAACACCCTGAATAATATTTTTTATTGACATGACTTTGATACATTTCATTAAGCTTGTAAGTATCTCATAAAAAACACACTTCTTCTGTAGTGCTCAATGTTCAGTTTAATTTACAACTCTTATCTTAAAGCATTTCAGAGCAAGACTGGAACTGAAGAAGTGCAACACTCCTGCTTTTGTCTCATTTGGAGAATTACCTAGTGCTATGTAATGAAATGAAAGTTGTGAGCAACAGCACAGCACGGGGGCAACTTGATTTTTTTTTTTTTTTTTTTTTTCCAGAACCAGATGAACTACAGAAAACCCTTGTTCTTTCAAGGCTCAGTCATCTGCCCAGAAAACCATTACGACCAATGCAGTTCCACTATTTAAACACACAATAGAAAACTAAGATTAGTTTTAAAGTTATTTTCAACTGTTGCAAAAATAAATCTCATCTTACAGAAGCTTTTAGTACATGGTCCTAATGTCACCATTTGTCCACTTGACCGCTTCTTATTTTCTTGCTTGCGCATGTAAAGTCCCACAGAGGGAGATGGTGTTTCAGATGTGAACAGACACAGATGCCACACTCAAGCGTTGGCATGTTCCATTGCTCAACCTGTTGATCAAGCTCCCAAAGGGCCTGAATGCATATTTTACTGTGAGCTGTTTAAAGCAGCATCAAGCACTGGTGATTTTCCTGCCAAATGCCCCAAGTTAAATTGATAAATTTATTTTAAAAGTTTCCATGAGCTGGACATTTCATAACCGACGTTTTGAGGGGGATGCATGTGCAAGTCTCTGCAAATCAACATGCAAAGTGTGCAAGGTCCTGTTCAACTGCAAGAAAAACAGCTTTTTGCTTTTATAAAACCAAGATGTCGATATTGATGTTGGTGAAAGGCTGAACTGACAACAAGCAGTTGCCTGAGAATGAAATTTAGTGTCTGTCTTGATTTTGCAAGAGTATTAAATCTCCAATTTCAACAGCGCTGCCTATGGCCTACAGCGACACATTATTCCAAATGTTGCACTGGCTCACTGGTTATGATAGACTGTGAGGATATAAACACGGACACACACACTCAGGACGACCCACTCTCTCTTCAGCCCGTGATCACTCCCCCTGAGTGATTCTTTTTACCCTGATGGCCATTGCGAGTAGCAGACGGTTTTGCCATCCCTCTCCCAAAATAGCCACCGGTTAGCACAGCCAGGTCAGATGGTTTTGAAACATCCATGGCAAGAGGGGATGGAGTGGAGGGGTGGAGGGGGCAAGAGTGTGTGATCGCTTCTCAGAGAGGTGGTCATGGGTGGACCTAAAGTGGAGGTTTGTTTCACACTTGGGTGACAATGAGTGTGGTGGAACAAAGGTGGGGTGAAAAACTGGTAATGTGTCCGTAGTTTATTTGCAAGCAGCAGTTGTTTTAGTGTTGATTCAGATCATTTTACTGAAAGGTGCAGCTCTGGGGAGATAAGATACTGTAGAAGCCCATTATGTTTTTGTTGAAACAACTTTTTAAATGTGGTTTATTATATGCTGACTTCATCAATAAACAGATTTCCCCTCTTAATAGCTATATTACCCTAAAATGGCTCCTAAATGCCCCAGGAGAAAAGTCATTAAACTGCCTATATGCCCACCCATTAAAAAGCAAAGGAAACCCTGCTGTATGAATATTACTAAAACAAGAGGAAAATGTGGGGATATTTGATATCATTCCCTTAAAACTTGTTTCTGTTAAAGCTCCAGTCGGTGTAAATAAACACAAGGAAACAGTGGTCTCTAGGAAACAAATCTAAGAAATCATTTGTGTTAAATTGGAGTTTGTTTTCACAAAGTAATAAAAACCATGACAAAAGTCATTATGAATGTCATCTCAGTGAAATTCTGCTGACAAATTTATAGGTAGTACTGAATAATCACATGCACCAGCTCTTTGACAGATATTATATTGATGGTTCCTCCAATTTACTAACATAAAGTGACTTCATGAAAGTTGGCGAAGAACTTTCAGTGATATGGTTCCAGCCAAAGCAGGGCTCAGATCTACTCAAACTCACCACGTGTCTCCTTCAGAAAGAAGAAGTCAGCTTATTGATTCATCAGAGAAGTTGGCCAAGGCTTGACATAGCAAATGAAATTGCAGTCTTCTAATGATTTAACCACATTAACTCTTCCTCTTCTGTGCTGTTTACCCTCCCTACATCTCCCCTTCCAGGCACCAACCGTGGCTGAAGCATGGTGAGTCACATTGGAACAAAAAACTCCATTCAAAACACACACACACACACACACACACACACACACACACACACACACACACACACACACACACACAAAAAAAAACTCCTGATCAACTCTAGCCAGCCTGTTGCTTAATAAAACTCCTCTTCTTCGGTAAACTCCTCCTCCTCCTCCTCCTCCTCCATCTCCATCTCCGAACACCACCCACCACCCTCCCAATCTCCAGGCAGAACCAGATCGCTATGGCTGCGGTGAGGCCAGATCAAGCCAATCCAGTTGCACAACGTGGATCAAATCACCATTCTGGTGCTGCTCCCAGAAACCACCAGGAGCCAAAACCTCCTGAGACCTCCCCACCACATCAGACAGCCTGCTGCTTTGCCAATTGTGTGTGTTTGTGTCAAAGAAAGAAAGAGAGAGAAAAAAAAAAAAGAGAACACAGGATTAAAAGATAAAAACCATACGAGCAAACTGAATCTATTTTCGAGTGCTGTGAATTCCTTCCTCAAATCAGGCCTCAGTTGCTTTTGTCTCCCACAGGACAAACTATTATTGCCTTTCAATCACCTCTGCGCACAATCATCTGGTCAAGTATGATTTATTCATTTTATTAGCTTATTCTTACAAGATTGAGAATTTGCCAGAAATGGACAGTCATCTGAGGATTAAATTATTTATTTTAGTCACTGTGATAGTTTCATGTGTTTTTTTTTCTTCTTTTTTATCTGTATTATCTAAACATTTAAGAAAATGATTTGATTAAAAGACAAGATGAGAAAAGACTTACATTTATTTATTTTAACTGTAAATATAATGCAAACGGATTACCACAATTAAAATATACTTCAGAAGGTAAAGCACAGCCTGGATAGAATGACATGGCCTGATATTTTATTTTATCACTTTGTTGAAACTCAAGAAAGTATATTACAGTAACATTTAAATGACAACATTTTATTCAAATAAAAGCTATTGGACATGAAAAACTGAAAACACACGTCTTACTTCTGTGGCTCATCATTTTGAGCCAAGTCAAAATGCTAAATATTTATAGACTGTTATGCATAGTCAGTCTGATACGTGAGGGTTTTTGAATAGGAAAATCTGACACAGGAATTTAGAGTAAGTGAAGGATGGAATAACAGGGCAGGAGATTAAGAGTTAGACATCATTCTGCTCCTTTCTGGATGCTTTTAAAAAATATATATATAATTCTTTTGTTGTTTGCTTTTAGCTCTTTTGTGTATGAATTATGAGTGTTTTTTTAATTCTTCTTTAGGCATAAAAAACCCCCAATGTAATTGAAATTTTAATATAAACCTATTTTTCTTGAAATTGCGAAAATGTTCACTCAGCTGGACGTGTTTAATTATTGAAGCAAAGAAACATATTTAAAACCTATCATTAGAAAGTGTATTTAAAAAAATATTCAGTTAATTGGATGTTTTCTCACAATTTAACATACTCTAATACTAGTTATTACTTTAGTTAATTTTAAATTTTTTTTAAATTTTGGAGATAGGTAGGTAGGTAGCAGCGGGTGCCCGCAGTCATCCGCAGTTACGGATCATTAAAAAATATTTTTAATGATATTTGGGTTGGGTTGTCGTATGAGATAAACAGAATAACCTCGTAAATACGCTCCATTAACTGAATGCGACATACAACATCGTCAGTATCCTACAGTATGGGGGGAGCAAGAGAGAAAGTCAAGTTAGGAAAGTGGAAACTCCGGAAACACACAAACAAAAAAGTTATGGTTTGAGACATGATGAGCGGTAGGTAGGTAGGTAGGTAGGTAGGTAGGTAGGTAGGTAGGTAGGTAGGTAGGTAGATTAATTCATTTTAATTAAAACTTCTGTTCTTTCTGCTTTGTAAAAACAAAAAAGGTTCTACAAAAACAAAATGTGTTTCTTCAAATCCTGGCTGATGTGTCGCTTTGATGAGATTTACAGGATCAATGTTACTTGATCTCATTTATCATGACAACATGTCTTCTCTCGGCACCGTGCCAATATTCACACTTGAAGTCTACATAAGAAGAATGTCTCAGCTTCAGTCACACACTAGTGTAGATGCTGTGTACACGCTGTGATAATGTATTCATAAAGACCAGTTCACGCCCAGCTTCTGGACGTTGGAATTTGTGGTATCTTTACCTTCTCCAGACCTCTGAGCATACCTATACAAAACTAATATAATACTGAATTTATGCTTTTTGTTTAGCCTCTCTTGATGTGTAGGATCATAAATAAATACAGTAATAACAAACTGAGGAGTTTCTATTTCTGCTAATATTCACAAATTTACCTGCAAAAGCCACCAATTGTTGTTTGAGAGCAAGAAAACCAAGTTCAAAGTCAAAAGACAAGTCAGTAATTCAACACATTTGCTTTGATATTGCGAAGATAAAGGCTGGGGGGCAGGAGTGATCCTTGGAGAAAATTGCCTACCTGTGAGATATTAAGCAATTACTCATACGCAAAAAGGCTTTCACCGCTGCCACCAACTCCAGTGGGGTAACCGTCTCTACATGTTCACCTGATACCTGTTCTCTTGAAAACATACATAAAAACTACTTTTATACAACTACTTTCTCACAAGCAAATACAATCCTGCATAATATGAAATACCACTGAGCTGAAATCAAGTATCTGCATGTTATATGTGCTAAATAAAAGGGAAGATTTGCATATTATCTTAAAAAAAAAAGTTTGGTAGAAGTTTATATCAAGATCAAATTCCTATTATATACTGTAGTGATATAGTTATGACTAAGAGTTATTTCTCTTCAATCAGTTCAATGAGCTGTGGAAGCACAATTAAATATGTTGACTTTGGCTCGTTCCTATTCAATGCACAATCTCACGATCAGGATCTAGGTTACAAAGTAACTGACATGGAAAGAATTCCTCTATATATTCTTCATGATGTCTCTTGCCTGGGGTGACTCACTTCTCAGGGCCTCCACGAAACTGAAATATTTAATCGTACAAGATCTTAGTGAGGAAAATGTTAATGCTGTAACTTAAATAGAAATGTAGGTGCCAGGAGTGTGTGTTATTATGTAAGATCGTCCAGATGTTAGGATGTCCAAAAAGGACAGATTTTAGAAACGCCTGTTAAACCAAAGAAGACGCAGACTTTGATCCAAATACGAACCCTTGAAACCCCTTGATGTTGATTATACTAATTAGGATTAATCTGCTGTGAATTCTGGATAAAACATGATACGTTTTTCAATCAAATAATGATCAGTTTTACTACAACTACTACTAATAAGTAGAAATGCCCTTGGAAAACTCAGACATGCATGCCCCCCACTCACTAATCACCACCAAACTTTTATCACTTGTTCCTTGTGCCAGTATTATTTCTTGAAAGTTTCAGCCAAATCCGCCCACAAGAATCACACATGTGCCCCCCCACATACCTCCACCGATGACCATCAAAATGTAATCATTTGTTCCTTGTTCCTGTATCAGAATTTCATGAAATTTTCAGGCAATTTCCATCCATAACGTTTTGAGTTATGTTGCACACAGACAATCAAACAAACAGACAAACAAACAAACAAACAAACGGACAAAAAAACAGATCAACGCCGGCAAAAACTCAGAGTAATAGTGGATTATATTGCACTTTTTTATGAATGTATACTCAAAGTGCATACAGTGGATCCATTATTCATGCACTCACACAATCACACTCTGGTAGTGGTAAACTACATATGTGCTCACATCTGCTGTGGGGTAGACTGACAGATCCAACCTCCATCATTACCTCCGCCAAGGCGGTTATGTTTTTTGAGTTTGTTTGTCTGTCTGTTAGTTAGCAAGAAACTCAAAAATGTATGGACAGATTTGATGAAACTTTGAGGGTAAGTTGGTCATGGGGAGATTTAGAAATTATTAGATTTTGTTGGTGTTCCGGGGGGGCGGGGGGTTCTACTTTGGCAGTGTCTTGCCCAAGGACACAGCAGCACATGAGGGGGGGGATTCAAACCACCAACCTGTCGGTCCACTCTCCCTCCGTGAACCACAGCTTTTCATTTACTCCAGCACAAATCTTGTACCATCTGAACAAAGTAGTTGACTACATTGTAAAGTGGGGGGTGTGGGGGGTCTACTTTGGCAGAGGTCTGCATTCTCAGATTGCTTTTCTAGTCATTCATACATCAGTGTGAGTAGCAGCACCAGAGGTAAGTAGGGTGAAGTGTCTCGCCCAAAGACACAGCACCACACGAGGGGGGATTCAAACTACCAACCCGTCGGTCCACTCTCCCTCCATGAACCACAGCTTTTCATTTACTCCAGCACAAATCTTGTGCCATCTAAACAAAGTAGTTGACTACATTGTAAAGTTCATCATATGCTCAGATTCCCTGAGAATATCTTCCACTGGTTTCATCTGTCTCATCTTATTCTCACTCCACAATTTTATCTGTGAACCTGACAATTGTAATTAAATTTGCAATAAACAGGGTGTCCCCATAAGCCTCCATACATAGGAAAAATAAATGTTTCTTGATATAAACTATTTTTATTTATATAATGTGCTACTATTTCAATGTGTTGCTCTTTATCCAAATTCTTTGAGTTATATGAAATATAAAAAAATACATGTTAGAACCGTATTATGTCTCCTATGTATAGAAACGTCTGGGACACCCTGTAGATATCACTGATTGTTATCAAGGAAAAAATGTCTGAGTTGGACGTTATTCTGGACATATTGTGACAAAAATAGATTGAGGCATTTTATTGCCAACATGGTTCAGGACTTCATAACAATAATGACGAATGATGATTTATATACAATAAATATCACTGCAACAAAGTTTTATATTTTGTTTTTAAAGTTAGTTTCTTTAAATTGTCATCTATATGTTATAAAAAGTACGTTTGTAAGGATAATTTTTTATTTAACTTTACTCAATGCTGAAACATATTTTAGAATCATTATAAAGGTTTTGAATTATCTACCATGAGATCCGTTCTGACCAAAAACTAATATGTTTAAATCACAAGTAAATGTCTGATTTAGTCCACTTTCATATGGGAAGACAAAAAAGATCAGTCTTCAAAATGTAAAGATAAAATGATGTAACTAATATCATATTAATTATTGATATTTTATGGTGGCAATATTTCACATTATTGGGAATGTATAGTTTATGTCCATATACTGTCTTTAATTTCAGTAAAGCTGCAGGTAACTAACAATCATTCTTAATTAACTGTTAAGCCTACAAAATGTAAGAAAATAGTTTGGTCTACAGTCCAAAAATACAGTAATTTATTTACTGTCTAAATGGCAAAAAAAGGAAATAAGTTATATTTAAGAAGCCTGAATAAAAACACAATGATATGAACATATTTGTATTAGATTCATTGAAGTGATTATGAAAATAAGTGTCCATTCACACCAGATTATCAGTGACCCATTCATCTTTTTGTATGAAATACAATATAAGCATAATATACTTTCTTAGCAATTGGAGATATTCAGCAATTGAGTTGCTCAGCATATGTTTAGTTTATAATATATAATATAGTCACTTCTTCTTCTTCACTTTTCACTGTTTCTGGTACAATAACCCTCAACTTTAATCTGAACTTTTATGCGCATCCACATGATTAGTGAGTTAAATATAGGAAAATAACTGATTTTCAATAGAAAAAACCCCACAAAATTCAGAGACACGATTGTAATAAATGGAAAATTCATGTGTACCCTAACCTTTTATGGGTTTACCCCATGGTGTCATTAATTATCGTTAGCCATGTGGTTCTTCAGTTATAAGCTGTGGAGGTTGGTATTGGTAAATAGGTGAAAATGAATAGAAATGAAGTGGGAAAAGGTTAAAAGTTGTATTGTTCAATGTCAGCCAAATTTGAATTATGTTAGTAAAACAAATATTAATTAAAAATACTGGTTGAACAATGTGGATTAAGCTTATGTGTCAAAAATATACATTTTCTACACATTAGATACATAAAAACAACTTACCGAATCTCTGTGCATTTGATTTCTCCACAGTTTGACATCTTTATTACTCTGCTGTGGGGGCTAAAGCTGCTGTTTACCAAACAATGTGTAGTAGAGGTGGACTGCACAGATTTTCAACATATTTTTTTCTTTGTGAACACAGACAGATTTTTTTTTTTTTCTCCACAGTATTATGTTTGCTTATCTGCACTATAAATTGCATCATTTGGAGTAGTGTACTCTGACTGATGCAATGCTTGCTCCTTAGCATGAAAAATGATATATCTAGAGGCTACATCATGCTTCATCCTTACATAGCAGGATACAAGAGATTGAGCTTTTCTTAACAAGCAAAAGTAATATTTTTTACAAGCCACTTTTGTCTGAATATTTGAAAGGCACATTTTTAATCTTCTTTAATTCTCAATTGGGTCCTGACCCAATTGAGAGAAAAGGAGAGAAAAAAAAAGTGCCTGAAGGGGACTGTGTAGACCTACAGCAGACAGTAATATGCAACAATAACATAGAATAGGGTGTGGTGAGAACAGGAGCCTTAATGGAGAAGAGTAAGAAGAAAGACGAGAGCTTAATAAGCGGAGATGACTCAGTGTCATCACCCGGCCGGCAATTTACCATGACAAAAAAAAAAAAAAAAAAAAGTCTCAAACCCTTTCTCCCACTCATCCTCACACATTCAGATAAGAGGGTGGTGGACGTTACCAAATCTGCACCAGCTCCAGTGCAGAACAAGCTGACACCAACTGAGTATGAGTCACAAAGGAATTTCCCTGACACATTTTTAATCAAAGACAGTCTTTCTTACTTTCAGCTTCCTATTGGAAATGTGTGGCATCAAGTAATCTAGGTCATGTGCACCAAAAGCCTGCACGTTTCAGACACACCTCTATCAATCATACATGTATCAATCTGTCCTCACTGATTTTTGGCTGGATTATGGACAGATTGAGCCAAGCACTCATAACAATAACTCAGTGTCTTGGATTGTATTTAATAGTAGTAGTGTTTTTGTACTGAATGCTGTCGCTCCACAGTTAAAATCTGAATTTTAAACAATTCTGTTTTCACTCCATTACTTCAGTCAGTCAGTCAACTTCATTTCGAGGGAATAAAACAGTGGCAAATGTTTTTAAATGTATTGTCACATTCTCAAAGGGTCAGCATTCTACAAAATTATTTGTTGCCTTTTCAAAATGGCATATTGATTGAAACACTTGGAGCCGTTCACAAGCTGCTTGACATTTTTATGTTGATATTTCACATTACTCGTAATGTGTAGTTCTACAAGGTGTAGGCAGGGCCATTTATAGCTATGCAGGGGCCCAAAGCAAGATGTTATTTGGGCGGGGGTGGGGGTGGGGGTGAGCTAGTTTATCAAACTACAATGAAGAGATTCCAAAACCCTTTAGATGGTCTAAGATGCTATGATCTATTGCACTTCATGAGCAAAACAAGCTACAGATGAAAAGTTAACATCTAAAATTAAGGAACTCAGGCAAGATAAACTGATAATAAACTATAAAACAAGGAAAATAATCACCCTCAACACATCAATAAATAAAACAAATTTTGAGTGTTTATTAAAAAAAAAAAACATCCTTCAAACAAGAAAATACAACTGTTGAGATAGCGTCTTTCTGATGCTATTACAGTGTTTGTTGGACTCAATATTATGACTGTTTAACTGTCAATCATTCCCATTATGTCACTAACTGTGTGACATGCACTCAACCTCATAACAACACACAAACCCCAACCACAGCTTATTATTGCTGTTTATTTTATTCATATCCTACGTTATTTATTTTTTTTATTAAGGAATGTAATAAGGTAAATGGACTGAGATGATATAGTGCATTTTTATGCACACATGGTGCCCAAAGTGCATTACAATTCCTCTCCAGTAGGCATCTGCTGCCATGCAAGGCACTGCCACTCCCTACTGAGAGCAACTTAGGGTTCAGTGTCTTGTCCAAGGACACTTATAAGGACACCTAAAAAACAACTGAGATAGATACAGATAAAGACAGGGCTTTTTTTTCCTCAGATGAGGTGGAACATACATGCTTGCTTGGGTGTCATAGGAATTTGTCTATAGCAAGAAATGACCTTGGGTGTAGGTGTGTGATGCATTGTGATGTTTGATGTCCATACAGTGTAAGTTGGTGTCTTTAAATTCAGTATGGCTGCAACTAGCTCATATTTATTGTTGATTAATTTGAATGATTAAGTGCAAGAATCACTTGGATAGCGACTGAAGCCAATGAGACTAATGTATGAGTTCAGGTTGTACTTTAGACATATATTGTCATTATTCACTTTGGCGTCTTGTGGTTCTTCAGTTATAAACTCTGGACCATGGTATTAGTAAATAGATTAAAATGAACACAAACAAGTGGGAACAGGTTAAAAGTAAACAACTAATAGTTATTGCTCAATATCAGTCAAATTTGCACAATTATAATCTAAAAATATCAATCAATCAATAAAACTTTATTTATATAGCACTTTTCATACATGGTGCATGTAGTGCAAAGTGCTTGACATCAGACCCCCCCCCCGCCCATTAAAAGATTTACTGAATTAAAAATAATAGAACAAATAAATAAATGAATAAATAATAATGGTAATAAAATAATAATACATAAAATAGCAGAGTAAAATAATGTTAAGAGTAAAATTTACCTAAAAGCTAAATTAAAAAGGTAGCCATTTGATGGGTGCAACAATAACGTGGACATTGTGTTTACTCTGTGGTTTTATTTATGTATTTATCTGGATGTATCTTATATTTACCATTTGCTAACTGATGTGTGTATAGGCTTTTGTTTGTTATTTCTGTTTGGGTTTGGGAAGATTGTATATATATATATATATATATATATATATATATATATATATATATATATATATATATATATATATATATATATATATATATATATATATATATATATATATATATATATATATATATATATATATATATATATATATATATATATATATATATATATATATATATATGTGTGTGTGTGACCCACCACCACGAAACCAGGCATAAGTGTCTGGAAATCAAAACTGAGTTATCTGTGTAGCTTGGTAGAGTGGAAACTAAGGTTTAAGATGGTGAAAAAATTATGTTTCTATCATAAGTAGAACCAAAGTTATGATCATTTTAATATCCACAGTTGGACCTATTATGCAATTTGCATATTTTTAGATATTGTCCGTTAAAGTTTTGGATTGTTTTGGGGTAGGAAGTCCTTAGCAATGCATAATAATTCGTATCCGATTGACAAAAAATATTCACAGATGTTAAAGGACACTCTGATGGACATGTCACAGAAGTTCTATATATTGTAATAATAGGACAGAATTGCAACGTATTATAATCATTTGGCTTACGACATTGGACAAGAACATTCAATATAAGCTTTTACCTCGTACCGAACACTTGGATGTTTACGCACGGAATGGAGATCGGTTTGTTCGGCGAAAAGAGGTGGAAGTGGCTTTGTCTTTGCTCAGCAATCCTTAAACTTTTGTCACCGCTTAAATAATTGACTCAATAAACACCTTTATTGACTCGATTTCAATGTAATGACCACAGGAACTGAACATAGAGGTGTTAAGGTACCGTTTTTTGATAAGGTGTAAACACAAATAACAAATAACCTTCCAGCCTAAATTTGGCTGTAGCTCTGAACGGCTCAGCGCGACTTATGCCTGGTTTCGTGGTGGCGGGTCACATATATATATATATATATATATATATATATATATATATATATATATAATAAAATTTTTTTGGGGGGGGGTTACTGAGAAAATGTCTGAAATATTTTTGTTTAATAAACAAAGTGTAAAATCTTTTTTTAATTTTTTTTTAAAAAGGTAGGTTTACTACCAATAGGTAGGCCTATACTACCTATTGATGCTGCTCACGAGACTCCATAGACATGTTCCTCCACTTGTGTAAATGTACCTACTTTTCCACTTCAGTCTGCGTTCTGTTGGATTAAGGTCAGGCCTCACTGATGATCACTCCTAGCCTCAAGCAATGTTGTTACCATTTTGGAGGTGTGCTTGGGATCACTGTCCTAATAAAAGATTCATTGCAGCTGACGTCTTCTGAGAGTGTTTCAAAATATCCATCCAGTTCTCACACAGGAACTCCACCAGCCCCTCCTTACAAACACTGCCCCAAAACATGATGATCTTTGACATATAAGCCTCACCCTTCTTACTATAAAAATGATCATTAGAGGAAAAAATTACAATTTTTGTCTCACTGGATCAGAGAACATGCCTCCAAAATGTATGTTATCGGTTTTTGTGATAACATGAGAACTTTTTGTGCAGTCTTATCATATACATACTGTAAAGAGTGTGTGAGTGCTGAGGGTCTGACCATACCCTGGATACTTGGGTGGCATGTATGTTAAGTCTACACAATGACATATTCTGAAAATGCCATGAAATTGATGTCTAAGTATTGTTCTTCGCAATCACATACCCCATATGATAAAATGACAATGGATATACAGGGATTCCTTTCATTTCTTCTGACCTGGTAGCAGACATGGTCACATTGCTTGTTGTCTCTGTTGCTGATGTGGCTCCCAATACCCATTCCCACAATACACTTAAAAAAAAAAAGGCCATGGTGACATATCGGTTTTATAGGATGTAAACAAAATAGACTGCTCGTGATGGAGTCATCTTTGAAATTGTTCATTGTCACAGAAGTGATTGAGGTGTGTAACCATGGGGAGACTATTCTGCCCTACAAAGTAAAAAGTCAGTAACTGCACAGAGCACAACTGAGAAAAATGACCTGAAAATGTTCTTGTTGTTCAGCCCCAGTAGTTGTAGGTACGTAGATTATTGGACATGAGGCAGTATTGTTGCTGCTAATATCGAGTTCTGCAAAAACCACAGTGCGACTTATATGGATTAATTCTGTTTGTGCTTAATGACTGGGAATTTAGACTTTATCTCATAATTTTTACTTTTTGTCTCACAATTGTATCTTTTTATCTAGTAATTTTAGTTTTTTAATCTCACAATTTTGGCTTTTTATCTCATTATTGACTTTTTATCTCATAATTTTGGCTTTTTATCTCATGATTTTGACTTTATCTCATAATTTTGGCTTTTTATCTCATGATTTTGACTTTATCTCATAATTCTGACTTTTTATCTCACAATTTTGGCTTTTTATCTCACAATTTGGGCTTTTTTAGCTCGTAATTTGGACTTTTTAGCTCATGATTTTGATTTTATCTGATCATTTTGGCTATTTACCTCATAATTTTGAGTTTTTAATCTCAATTTTCTCCAAAATGACAGACATTTGAGATGATATATTTTGTTACATGACCAACAATGAAAAAAAATGTAGCTACAGCCTTTTTGCTTTATGAGGCAGAATGGATTAGTGATAATTAAGCTATAATTGGGGTTTTACAAATATCAAGTAAAATTTGTGATGAAAGTCATACACTTTTTTAAGCGTTGCTTTTTCATCCTGGTTCTGAAGTCCTCTGTCATTTGATGCAGGACGTTCTTTACTTTGGATGGATTTTTTTTTTTTTTTTTTAACTCCAACATCATTACAAGTTCCTTGACTGTTTATCCTCAGGCATTTTTGAGGCTGTTGCTCCAAAATGTTCCCATCTCTCAGTCAGCCCATGTCTCATTCCTGAACGGTTCGATGACTCTGTGACTCCATTTGATTTGACTTGAGAAAACACTTGTCCAGGTTGTTGAGAAATACACTTAAATCGGTGTATGCAAACTTCAGTTCCCATAAAGATGTGGTAAAATGAATAAAAGCAGAAATAACAAATATTACTCAGACATTTTACATTATTGAAATAAAACTATACAGGATAAATGAGCTAAAGTAAAATGTTGAAAATTGTGAAAATGGTGATTGGGTGCATTGAGTGCATGTCTAGAGCATGGATCTGCAAACCTGGGCCAGATGTTGGATCTGTTCAGTGGTTCCCAGTGGATTAAATATAAGAAACATCATGGAAATAATTATTTTTGAAAAGTTGAACATTTTGCTATCTGTCGGCCTGGAATCATTCTGCAAAAATGTGAAGCCTATGCACAGAATAGAAACTGTTTTTCCCTAATCTAAATGTAAAGTATATTCTGCTGAATTGAGTTTCTTGCCTCAATTTCACAAAACAGTTTGTCTGTTTCAAAGTACGTGTATACGTCAGTGGATTTTTGTTTTATTCACAGTATAATGAATTACTTTTATGTTTTAGAACGAGCACCTTAAAAAAGTCAACCGTTTTCTGTACTACAGTTTTGTAATTTCCAAAATGCATCATATATTGCATTACTGTCATGAGAATGGCAGGATTATGTAGCAGCTAACTACAAGCTAAATAGCCATCTTTAAAACGTACAGAGTTAAATATGTTCAAGGGTCAGGGTTAGGGTTAACATAGGGTTACGTCAATATACTTTCACTGAAAACCAAAAAAAATATCTTTATTCTTCTATTTCACTGCATCCTAGAGACAAATATTGACATTTTTACAGAGAGGAACCTTTACTTTTTAAAAGCTATACATTTTGGGTTTGTTTGAAATTAAGGTTAACTGATCAGCCAATCTTTATTTATATAGCACATATATACAGTACAATGAAATGTAGCACAAAATGCTTCATATATAAAATCAATACACCTCACCACAACTACACACACACACACACACACACACACACACACACAGGAGGCGGTATCTCAGGGAGCCACCCGCACCGGGATCCTCAGTGCCACCTACATGGAGCTGCCCCCCTGACTGGTGAAGGGGTCTGACCTGCCACTGACCCCCACCCCACCAGGGAGGAGCAGACCCCAAGGAGGCACCGCAGCTGCCAGAGCAGACAAGCCACCAATGGGTAAGGAGCAAGACCATTAAAGCTGTCATTCCAAGGTTATTTCATTAATATTACTGTGTTCTCCATTGTTATTTAATGCATTATGTGTTGGTTCTAAAAAAAAAAAAACCCAACCGGATTGCTTTGTTTCCAGCTCACCCCTCACCTCTCGCTCTGCGTGTTTAGTGAGGCATCATTCAGTTACTCTGCTCCTCAACTGTGGAACAAACTACCTGGATACCTGAGGTCTGCTCAAACTGTCACTTCATTTAAGTCAGGCCTGAAAACATTATTGTTCACTGGAGCTTTTACTTAAATTATTATTTGCTTTCAAATGTTTTTATGTCTTGATTTTAATTGTCTTTTAATGCATCTTTATCATTTTAATTTTCTTCTGTTTCTGTTTTTGTGTAAAGCACCTTGAGTTGTCCTGTACATGAAATGTGCTATACAAATAAATTTGCTTTGCTTTGCCTTATCATTACCAGAGTAGCATCCAGCTAGGATTCATGCCGTCGCTTGTTTTGAAATCGTGCAGGGAAAAAAAACCTGGGCTTCATTTCCACAGAGAGCACATGATCCAGTTTGATCTGCCATTTTTTTCAAGTTTGTGTAGCAGCTACTGTGGCGCCATCTTCTCTTCTAGATGCTAATGCTAATGCTACTTCAGATTCGCTGCCAGTGTAGGGTTTAACCTCACGTGGGTGACGCTAAAGTCCATCTGACGTCAAGTGGACCTGCTTTTTCTGGGTCCCTCGTTCCTCTCACTGTTTTCTGTGAATGCTGTATGTTGCATGTGTTGGTAACTTGTGTTGACCCATCAGATTCCAAAAGGAGCGTGGAAAAGTGGTTTTCAGCGGAATGACACCTTTAATTAAGACATTTAAAAACCATTAAAAAGGACCTTAAAATCAATTCTGAAACACACAGAGAGCCAATGAAGTCATTTTAAAATCAGTATAATGTGAGTCCGCCTTCTGGTCTACGTCAGGACACGGGCAGCTGAGTTGTGAAATTCTATGTTTGGGAAGCAGGGCATTACAGTAGTTAACCTTACTGGAGATAAAAACATGCATTAGCATCTCTGTGTTGGCTCGAGAGAGAACTGGACAGACTCTTTTGAGATGATAAAAACCTTCCTCAACAGTCAGATCTAATATGTGGTCTAAAAATAAGCTCAGAGTCAAAGATAACGCCCAGGTTTTTGACTGGTTCAGATTGGGTTAAAAGAACACACTTGTAGTTCTGGCAGGCATTTCGCTCTCGCAGCCTCAGGACCGAAAACTGAAACATCAGATATGGGGTTTTCTATTTGGTGGCGATTTCTTTTTTTTTTTTTTTACAAATGTGATCAGTCGATGGCCGATATCTACAGTTGATTTTTTGAGGCTGATATATAAGATATTTTTTTTGTTATTTTAAAACGTATTGACAGAAAAATACAATTGAAACACTTAGATTATTAAGATATTTATGCAGGAATATAAATGAAATTATTAATACACATACACATTTATTGAACTTCAAGTGTTGCCTACCAGACGCCTTATCAAATAATTTTACTACTGATCTAATATTAGCTTTAAAAAAAAAAAAAAAAAGGAAAAAAATTAAGCCTGGTGTCCAATATTGAAAATCAATATATCATCCAGCTGAGATATCGGTCTACCTCCGGTTTGAACACTGCTTTTGTTCCTCTTGTGCTTTAAAATCCCCAGTAGTGTGTTGCTACAGGGTATGATATAACAATAAATAGTTTTTAAAGTATTACTGTGGATCTTTTATTTAATCTGTAAAGATGTTCTGCATGTGAACATCCACATATTTCCCACAGCCCTCTGTGAAGACTTCCTGCCAAACCTCTGCCACCCCAGGTAAAATGGTCTAGATCTGCCACTGAATTTTTATTTTATTTTTTTCATTTATTGGTTTGTTTGTTTTCTTTATACTGCTCCAGACAGGTGTTTTTTTTTTGTCTTTGAGGTAAAAAATGTCTCCTTGCACTAAGGTGGCTGACCTCTCAATTCCCTTTAACTCCTTCCACCTGGAAACAAAAAGCCCAGTGCATTCCCAGAAAACAACAGATGAGGTCAAAGTACACACATTCTGTACTTAAGTAGAAGTACAGCTACTGATGTGGAAAAAAATACTCTGGTAAAAGTAGAAGTACAGAATCAAAAAACAATACAGTACAATTTCACAACTGTAATAAAGTACAAAAGTAAAAATGCCTTTTTTTTGGCATGAATGCAACATTACTTATTTAACCAGGCAAAATCTGAAAAGTTAAAAAAGTATCTAAAATAAAGCATTTAAAAGTCAGTTACTGTGTAGATGATGTGGTTCATAGGGTCACTGTACTCAGTTTTGTGGGTATGGGCTGAGAATTTAGGAAAGACGTAGGAAAAAAGTCACAATTGAGATAAAAAGTCATCATGGCATTTAAAAAAGTACAAATATGCGATTAAACATGCATTATTTTAAGAGAAAAAGTCCAAATTGTTAGATAAAATGTTACAATTGTGAAATAAAAAGTCAAAGTTGTGAGATAATAGTCATATAAAGTCACAGTTCCTCTCCTCCACTAATTTTCCCTCTGAAGTGACTTATTTTTCGCACTGTCACATCTGTTAAGCTTTAAAAATTAACTCATCTATTCAGAGAATGTAAGGAGTATAAAGTAAAGATATTTATACAAAAATGTAGGGAGTAAAAGTAAAAATTTGCAAGAAAAATAAATACTCAAATAAAGTACCTAATACCTAAATACCTAAAAAAAAAATCTAATTAAGAACAGTAACGAAGTACTTTTACTTCGTTACTTTCCACCTCTGGAAAACAAACACAACATTTATTGTGTGATATTTCTTTGTTTACAACAGAAGAACAGGAAAAGTGTAGTGAATATGATGGAGATGGAAAATAAAATATCTACAGCTGAGTGTTTGATGACTTTTCTGTTTGTTTCTGTGTCTTCCTTATACTATTATGAAAAGAGGATTAGAATAGAAATGTGTGTTTCTGAGTGAATAAGAGAGGAAGAGAAAGTCTGAGATAGCTCCTCAGGGTTGTACGATTGTGTATAATGGTACAGTGTGTGTGTGTGTGTGTGTGTGTGTGTGTGTGTGTGTGTGTTACAGGCTGAAGGGCAAAGAGCTGAGGTGGTGTTTGATGCTAGTCTCAGTGGCAGGCTTCAAACAAGCTAAGGCTCTGCTTCTGTCTATAACGCATACATAACACACACATGCTTATATACACTTCTAACCACCCACCCCCACACACACACACATTTATGCAAACACAGACACACAAACACACACGGTAGCTTTATTGCTCCTTCTCTTCAAGCTCATACTGGCACTTCTACTACCAACCGGGCAAATCCTCCAGAGCTACGTGATGTGCACACATGCATATAAATTTGTGTTACACAAATGCACAAACGCTCAAAAACACAAATGCATGTGTATTGACAGGCACATTTGAGACACAACATATCTATTAAAAAACAAACAAATAGGAAATTAGGCTGATCATGAGTATTGCATCACATGTAAGCCATTTCCTGTGGAAGAAACACACAATAAATACTGGAAAGTACATTCTTGTACAAACACACCCACAGAGCTGCATGTTTGCATATGAAACAATTGAGTGTAAACATATAGCGTTAAGTGCACAAAAAAGAGACAGATATGATGTCTTTCTCACGTAAAGCAAACTTCCAAGTAGAGGGATCTTGCCCTTTCTTTTACAATCAGAATTTCCTTAAACAGATTTATCAGCAGTGTTGCACAAGCCTTTCGATTAGCGCTGTGTATGACTTTTTCTGTGTGTGTGTGTGTGTGTGTGTGTGTTACTTGTAAGACAAAGACCTACTCAGTTGCTATGATTTTGTCTGTGTGGGCCTGTGAGAGGTTGGAGACTGCCATTTTAAGATGAGTACAGAGGTTAAATATGTGATGTAAAGGAAGCTATTTAAGAGTCCAGAACAAAACAGATACTATTTCAGATCATAAAATATCTTGGGCCACATGATGAGCCCTGTGGGACACCTTGGCAGAAGTAGTTTAAGAGCAGATATCACAGTTGGCCATATATAAGCTAATTAAAGCCGTCAGTTAAATCTAATAGAAGCAAGCAACTGCCAAGACAATCTTCCACTCTTGTACTAACACATTTAACAGTGTGTAATGTATTCTAAAACTACTACTAACCCTAATCCTAACCCTAACCCTGGTCCTAGAGAGCGACTGCCCTGCATGTTTTAGATGTATCCGCCTTCCAACACATCTGATTCAAATGATAAACCTTTCATCAAGCTCTGCAGAAGCCCGATAATGACCATCAGGTGTGTTGGAAGAGGGAAACGTATAAACATGCAGGATAGTCGCTCTCTAGGACCAGGATTGAGAACCCCTGCACGTATTGTTTAGTCCTTATTTATTTTTTACTTCTGGCAGAATGGTTGCATGATGGTGATACAACTAATACAGAGGTGCTCTTAATAGTTATTCATTGTTCTCTAATTTAATGTGATAGATAGCCGATGAAGGAAATCTATTTGGTTATGAATCTGACACTGAAAGTAAGGAAGCAGCAGGACTTGATAAGCCTTTGTTTCTTTCTGTCTGTTCTCAAACTGGGTTTTTGAGTTGATACATATGTACACTTGTGTTAAACTTACTGTATTTCATTACTTTGACTGTGATTAATCACCATTGATAAGTGGATATACTGTATGATTGACTTCTTGCTTTTTTGTTTCATTCATTCTTTTTTTTTTACTTCAAAGTTTTAGACAAATAAACAAATCAACAAATAAATAAATATGCAGATTTTGTCACATTTATTATTCATTGCACCTTAATGAATGATAATAAACTTGATTTCAACATTAGTTAATAATTTACAGTCATGGGGCAGCCATGGCTCAGTTGATAGAATGGGTCATCCATTAATCGAAGGGTTGGCGGTTCAATTCCTGCTCTGTCCTAGTCAGTCCGTCAGTGTGTCCTTGGGCAAGACACTTCACCCTCACTCACATTAGTGTATGAATGCGTATGAATGTTCGATCAGAGGGGTTATAGGTGTAAAATGGCTGCCCCAGGGCAACTGTGACTATATATGTAGTTTACCACCACCAGAGGGAGCATGTGAGAGTGAATGAATAATGGTTCACTTATGTAAAGCGCTTTGGGTGCCTTGAAAAGTGCTATAGAAATCTAATTCATAATAATAATAATTATTATTATTAAATTGTGTGTGTATGAGTGGGTTAATATAGATGTAAAATATATAATGTAGAATTAACTCATAAAGACCCAAACAAAAATATCTAAAATATCAAATGATCTAGACAGTTTAAGAGCTGTTGTTGCTCTATTCCTATCAATACATAAAAAATATTTTTTGTAAAATATGGCTTGTCAATCTTTTCATGTTCATCAGATATGAACCATTTGGATTACTGAAAAATCCAAATGGTTTCTCTGTTTTGATATAACATTGGAATTTTCTCTGAGTTTTCGTGAGCATCTAAATCAGGGGTGTCAAACTCATTTTCTTCAGGGGCCACATTCAGCCTGATTTGATCTCCAATGGGCCGGACTAGTAAAATGAAAACATAATAACCTATAAATAATGACAACTCCAATTTTTTTGTCATTGTTTTAATGCAAAATGCCCCCCATTAAATTTTGAAAATACTTTTCTAAGTTATCCAAATGCAAAAAAAAAAAAAAAGTTACATTTCATAAGGAAAATTAGGGCAAATTTAACAATATTTTGCCTCAGTTTATCATTAGTCCATGTGTTTTGTTATGGATCAATTCTACAAAGACAATAAACTCTTAGTAACAGAAGCAGAAAATGGTTCAAATTGTGTCTAATTTTCTTTACACATTTCAGGTTGTTCACATTTGTTCATGTTATTCACATTTTATTGTTACAGGACAGTTTGTAAATGTAAATATTTTCATAATTTAATATTATTTTTAGCAGTTAAACAATGACAAAAATTTGAAGTTGTCATAATTTATAGGCAAAAGAAAAATAAACTGAGAAGAAAATATAGAGTCATTTAATAGGTTATTATGCTCTTCATCCCATGGGCCTCATTTCAAGTGTTGGCGGGCCGCATTTGGCCCCCGGGCCTTATGTTTGACACCTGTGATCTGAATTAAAATATAGGAACATTTTGATTTACAGTGAAAAGTAGAAAAATACATAGGGTAATATTATAATAAATGGTAATAAATCACTGAAGAAAGGTTACATGAAGAGAAAAAAAATTAATTTGGAACAGACACAAAATTAGCATTGGGTCTTTATGGGTTAAACATGTATGTTAAAATATGTTCAGTGATGGGTAAAGGATGCAGAAAGAAAATATAGCAGTAAAACCAAAATGAAAGGAGAAGTTAAAATGATGGATGGGGAAGCAGCAAGGTGAAGTTCTGTGGTAGCAGAACAAAGGTTGAAGTTTTTAGTCTCTCATTCACTGCCAAAAGTTACTAAAAGAATGCACTAACATAAAGACAAAGAGGAGCTAAAGCCACATGCTGTCAGATGTACACATACCCTCACAGCATCGATGACACAAGGTCTCAGAGCTGCTTCAAACACTCTGGAAAGACCAGTTTTGAACGTTGACAAAGTAGAAAGAGCAAAGCTGCAATTTTACAGCAATAGATTAAACACAGCAACATATAATAACTGACTGAAAAAGCCAATTGGTCAAACGAGAAGCAACAAGAATGTAAAATAACTCAGAAAACCCATTTGTGACTCACTATAGATCAATCATTTTATGACCCACAGTGTAAAATTCAAGCAAAAACATACTTAAATGTTTTGAATTACACGGTGCTCCTCTGAAATTATTTCACATATGAAGTATCTGCATATGTTTTATTTAATCACAGTAAAATATATGTTTCTCTCTTCTTCTTTTATAGATTCAGAAAGTTCTTGATTTAGTCAATGTTTATTGAGCTTGAGTATAAAAAAATATTTTCCATAGTTTCTTCAATCTTTTCTCGAGTCTAAAAGACTCAAGAAACAATAAAATTAAAATAACTCAAACTGTGCACCTGATGCTTAAAAAAATGCTTTTATATGATTTTTAGTAAGGAATGCATTTATGTATAAATAAAAAAAAAACTCTAGCTTGCATGTTAAATAAATAATAATAATAAAAAAAAGGTATTGACATAATAACACTAACATAACATACATGTTGTGTCAGTTCACGCTCATATAACATGAAATATAGTGATAATAAAATGCAGTTACTTTTATACTGATATATAAATATGACTGGTAATAATTTTCTAGTTATAAACATGGTGACTTTAGTCTATTTTTTTACTGAGGAGTACAGAGGACTGATAGAGAACTCTGTCACATGATGTACAATAAAATGAACAGTAGCCACAAAAATGTGTTTGCAGAATATTCTGTGATTTTGAAGCAGATCTTGGCCCTTTTGGATATGAAATCTAACTAGAAAAGCACTCTGAGAGCACAGACCTCCCCCCTTTGAATGAAGAGAGGTCCGCCAAGGAGGTTATGTTTTTGCCAGAGTTTGTCTGTCTGTCTGTTTGTCTGTCTGTTAGTTTGCAAGATAATTCAAAAAGTTATGGATGGATCTGGATGAAATTTAGAGGGTAGGTTTGTAATGGTGAGATCTGGACATGATTAAATTTTGGTGGTGATCGTGGGGGTCGGGGGGGGGGGGGGGGTGTAAACTCAAAAACATATGGATATGTTCGGAGTGTCACAAGGAAAAAAATATTACATTTTGGTAGTGATCCGGAAGAGATCCTGGATTCTGGATCACTTTGAAATTTTATATTGCGGTAAATGGAGAATACATTTCAAAGTGATCCAGAATTCAGGATCCCTTCCGAACCACCACCGAAATTTAAGAATTTTTTTCCTTGTGACCCTACCGACACATCCTGAAAATTTCATCAAGATCCGACAATACCTTTTTGAGTTCTCTTGCAAACTAACAGACAGACAGACAGACAGACCAACTCTGGCAATAACCTCCTTTGCAGAGGTAATTACGTTACCAATGTAAATGATCACATTAGTGATACATTTGTCACATTGAGCAGATGGACTGAAAAACTTTACATAGTGTGAGAATTGCTATCCGGTGATATATTAAATATAGGTTTTAGGTCAGAAGGTGACAAAACTTAGTATGAATAATTTTACCTGTGATAAATGTCTTTAGATTTAATGGAAACAAAAGAAATTATTCATTTACATAATTTAACCTGTAGAAATATGCTATGTTATCCTATTATTATCCTACTCCTATCCTATTATATAGATATGTTGGATAATGCATTTCCAACCTAGTCATTTACATCAAATTAAAGGAATGATCAGTTCTAATCAATAGGAGAATTTATTTACTATTTTGGACAAATGTTCTGATTCCTAAGTTTTGTTGTGAATTATTGTGTTAACTACATTTAATTTAATACATTCTTCATTTTCTTTCATTTTTTTTTTTTACTCTTATGCCTTTTTAAATGTACATGTTCATAAAATACTTTACTTGTGGGAAAAATTGTTCTTCATTGTTTTCTAAATAAGCACAATCCATTACACAAAATTGTATTATCCAGAAATAAGAATTTACACAAACAGATGATAAACGTTAAAACATAGCTCCAAATTTCAATTTTGATTCATAAGACCTGAATCAATTTCGCATCAAGATAATTTTCAATGACAGCAGGAAAGTAAAGCAACACTTCATTTGAAAAATATTCTAACAAATTCCATATGTTTGATTCAAGGGCAATAAATTGTAATATATTTTAAGATAAGTTTTCTTTAAGACAAATGTGGTTTTCATTAAAGGAGAGAAACAGTTATTTAAGAACAACAGACAACACTGTGTCAAAAAGACATTCATTTTAAAGTAATTAAACATTCATTATATTGAAAACAGACCTCATAAATAAAACACTCTTACTTAAAACTTTTCCTTTCTTTTTTTTTTTTTTTTTTTCAAGAACCCGTAGCTTGAAAAACTTCGCCAATGTTTGCAACAGCGTTTGGCAACAAGTGTCTGCCTTCAACAAGCTCCAGCACAACAGCGCAGTGCATAAACATGTACGAATAAGTTAAGAAACATGAACCCATTCGGTCTATCTTCAACTGATGTCTCTCTTTTTATTGCACTTCTTGAACTTTGTACATATGAAAAAGCTTAAGGCCCTAATCCAGCCAAATTCTTCTAAAGGAATCTTCTGTTGATTTCACTCCGTTTTCATCAGACCTTGCGCTTTGGCAGCAGGAGTCGAGCCAAGCACATTTCTCTGAGTCATCAGAGAGGAGGGAGAGGAGGAGGAGGAGGAGGAGGAGAATGAGAATGAGAATGAGGAGGTGGAGAAGAAGGAGAAGGGGGAGGAGAAGTAGAAGGTTGTCCGGAGTTCCCCTATTCGCTGTTGCAGGCGAGGGCCTACACTGAGCAACAGGCAGCAAGCTGAGAAAACCATGCCCTATTGTTTCAGGTCTGCTGGCAAAGCGAGCCTTCCTGAAACTGTGCAAACAACTATCACACAAATGAGAGAGACGTGCCAAAAAGCTGCGTACTGACAGAGCTGCCAAAATGGTAGAAAGCTGTTGTGTGAGAAGCTGAGGAGTACTTTCGTAGAATGTGTTTTCTTTCTCTGGCAGTGTGACTAAATATATATATCCCCTATAAATGTATATCCATTAACCCTTTAACTACTGATGCTTTATGAATGGATGGTTTAGTTGAAAAATTCTGAATAATTCTATTATTTTTTTTGTTTTTTTTGTTTTTGTGTGTGTTATTTTTACTGATCATTCTGTTCATCCTATACTGTTCCATATTCTTACCATATTTCACTTACTGTGTAGAAATATGGGGTAATAACTATACAAGTTCAATTCATTCATTCATTAAGAATTGTTAAAAAAAACAACGTTAGTTATCAACATCACACTCACTCACTTTTCCTACGGTCAAAACTACTGAAATTCACAGATATGGTCAAATTCTTGACAGCACTAATTATGTACAAAGCTAGAAACAATCATTTACCACAAAACATATAAATACTATTTAGGGATCGTGATGGCGAGTATCAGCTAAGATAAAATAAATAGAATACATTCACACAGGAAATCATTTTGTATTTAATTTTGTGGGTGAAACTGTGGAACAGTTTGGGGGAGGAGCTTAAACAGTGTCATAGTCTACATCAGTTTAAAACAAAAAAATATAAAGAATATATTTTTCTACAGTATGAGAATGAGATGGAGGTGTGAAGGTTTTCTTTTTTCTGTCATTAATAATTTTGTGTTTATTTTGTTCACAGTGGTTCGTTTTGGATCCATATTGAGTTATTAGTGTCTGGTCTTTTTAATTAATTTTTATTTTTGGTTTCATTTTGTTTGTGTTTTTCATTTATTTTTCCACAAATATCATACTTATTATTACTGAAGTGTTGTTGTTCCTGTATTTATTCTTGTTTTATATATATATATATATATATATATATATATATATATATATATATATATATATATATATATATATATATATATATATATATATATATATAAAATATTGCAAGAAACTATCATGGTTAGGATATATGTATATATGATGTGATAGATATGTATATATCTATGGATCATGTCTATTAATTATTGTTTTTGTCATTGATTTGTACTGAAAGTGAATGTACTTTCACTACAAATTAATGCTTTACTACTACTACTAATACTTTAGTTGATCATATCAGAATGTATGAGGTGAATTATAATGTTTATATATATGATAATGATATAAAGGACATAAAAAGGATATAGTGTGTTAATGCATTATCCATTTGGATTTTAGTTTGTAAAAGGGGGTGGGGGTTTTCTAACTTCTTCCCACTCCTTTTCAAGTACAAGAGAAAAATAAAAAGTGTTGACCATTTTCAATGATGTTTTGATGATTATTGTGTGCTCGAAATAAAACTGAACTGGACTATAATGACACTTATCCTGTAAAAATTGTTGCTAAAATCTATCATTTGAGTGCAGCCTGTGCATGTTGGCAGGACTCCAGCTTCAGTACATGGAGCCAACAGGGGTGGTGGTCTGATGTGGAAACAAGCAATCACACAAGTCACTACTTGGAACAGAAAAATAGACAATGCTGTCATATGACTTATGTCGGTTTCTAAGAAATGAACGAGTATTATTTACCTTCTAGGAATCAAAACAGGTTAATTTAGTATGGTTTTCAGCATGACAGGCTATATTGATCGTAGCAGTTTATTATTAAGTCGGCGCGCTGCTGTGGCAAAAGGGTTTGGTGAGTATTTATGAAGCTAAGCTGAAAATGATGTATAATAGCAGCCTCTGAGGTAAGAGGGAGCTTCAGTCATGGTGGCAGACTTATTGCCCTGTTTGTTTGGCAATATGGCAGTAGGTGGAAGAAATGACAAATGACCAAGCTTTGAAGTACAATCCGTCAATTCTCATCTTGGACTCTGTTCAAACAGTCCACAGGTCCTTGTGTCCCTCCGCGCCCCTCTTGGATCTGTCAGGCAGTTCCACTGTTTGTTTTCCACTCCGACGTGGGGACACATTTGGACAAGGGTGACAGCGGAGTCTATTTTCTCCACCTGGAAGCTTGGAACGGAGGGGAGGGAAACTCAAGACTGGTTTTACCCGCTTCCTGGAAACGGTAAAGCAACCAGGAGGCCCCGCAGTCCACGGAAAGGGGTAGAAAGACACTGTATGACAAAGTGTGCGGAGAGAAAGAAGCTGAAATTTGGGCTGGACAGATAAGAAATGTGTGTGAATGCATGAGTAGGAGTGTTTATGTCCAGCCTATATATGTGTGTGTGTGTGTGTGAAGGGAAAATGACAGAATGGTAAAGAGCACGTGCTCCCACCGGGGGATCTGCTGATGCCCACGAAGATCTGTTTACAGTGAGTGCCCTTGATGACCCCCTAGAGGATGCAGGAGTCACTGCCAACACACACACCCACATGGACACACACATCACCATAGGCACATGTCTCAGCTGACATAGATACAGGTCAGTGTCTAAGGGCACCTGTTAGAAACATCCGGAAGGCTAGATTCCGGACAAAGCATGTATCCCTATCGTAGCACTGAAAACTCAGCTTGGAAGTAGGTGTTAGTCGATGTGTGAAAGGGGAGAAGGCAGGGCTGGGCAGTGGATGGAATAAAATTTATATTGTGGGATAATATAAAGCACAGATGGTAGTGATATAAAGTATATCACAGTACATTAGCTTTTTTTTTTTTATTTCATTATAAATACTTTTAATGTAGTGGCAGATATTCCTGTACTGTTAAATAAATAACGATTACTGAGCAAAACTGCAACATTAACCCTTTCATGCATGAATTATGACAATCAATATTTATTTCCTGTGTGTTTTTATTCTTCTTTAAGCATGAAGAAAACAATGTGATTGAATATTTTCTTTTGAATCTATTTCTCATGGAGTTTAAAAAATATATCTCTGTAGGTTGACACCATGTGTTTAATTATTGAAGCAAAGAAATATGTACAACATATCATGGAAAACTATGAAATAAAACGTTTTTAATGCTGCTAATCTGCTGTTTTCTCATTTTAATATACTCTCATACTAGTCAATACTCACTTCATGGAGAAATGAAAAAAACTATTAATTTACACTCAAATACGTTTCTACAGATTAGATTAATTAAGAGCAGCAAAGCAAAGTAATGGTGTGAATTTCAGTTTATGGGACAATGCATAAGTGTCCACTGTGTTGGCTGATATGGAAGTAACAATTAAATCCATGAATAAATAAATAAATATATGAAAACAGCTGTAGAATAAGCAGAGGTGGAAAGTAACCAAGTAAAAGTACTTCATAACTGTACTTAAGTAGAATTTTTTTTAGGTATCTGTACTTTACTTGAGTATTTATTTTTCTGGAAACTTTATTTTTACTCCCTACATTTTTGTATATATCTGTACTTTATACTCTTTACATTATCAGAAACAGATGTGACAGTATGAAAAATAACTGGCTACTGGAGGAAAATACGAGGAGGAAAGGAACTGTAACTTCATAATATTATACTTATATGTCTATTATCTCACAATTTAGAATTTTTATCTAACAAATTTGACTTTTAATTTCACAATTTTAAAAGTATGCATTTTTAAAAATCTCATATATATATATATATATATATATATATATATATATATATATATATATATATATATATATATATATATATATATTTATTTATTTTATTTAAAATCTCATGCCAACTTTTTATCTCAATTGTGACTTTATTTTTTTCCTAAATTTCCTGTCCATACTAACAAAACTAAGTAACTGTGACCTCATCAAACACATTATCTGCATAGTAACTGACTTTTAAAGGCTTTATTTTGGGTATTTTTGAAAATTTTCAGATTTTTCTTGGTTAAATAATTATTGTTGGATTCATGGCAAAAAAAAAAAAATTGTTTTGTACCTTTTTACAATTGAAAATGTGTACTTTTTTTTTTTTTTTTTTTTACTTTTACTTAAGTAGCTGAGTTGAATCAGTACTTCTACTTTTACCAGAGTATTTTTTCACACACGTAGCTGTACTTCTAGAATGTGAGTACTTTGACCACCTCTGAGAATATGTGCCTACTTGTCCACCCTAGTGACCACTCTGCATAAAAGGGTTAAACTGCAGTGCTTGATAGTTCAGCATATTGTAATTCTAGTGATCTGACAGGACTTGACACGTGTGCATCTACTCTTTGCCAGTGTTTTCTGATTGTAGAAAATATGTCATGTGACACTATCATTTTGGCAAGTCACAGTGACTCTAAATACATGATTGACAGTTGTAAGTCACAGTTCAGATTCTATTACATGTGACCTGGATGTGATTCTACTCTGTGTCTCAGCACAGTTGTTGCATCAGTTTTCTGAATATGAAATGATGTGAAATTTAGACCCAGAGAAGAGAGTCACTGAAATAAAGTGTCTGGCACTTTTGCTCCTATTTCTTGCTTCTTTAATATTACTGTGTTCTCCATTGTTATTGAACACATTGTTTGTTGGTTCTATTAAAAAATAAATGTCCGGATTGCTTTGTTTCCAGCTGTTTTTGCACGGTAGAAAAATAACTTGAGGTCGAACAACAGAGTTTACTGGTACTTCCTCATACATGTCCATGACATGGTCATGAGGCGTCTCTGATTGGCTCAGAATGCGTGAAGGAACACTCCCCCCTCACCTCTCGCTGTGTATGTAGTAGCATCCAGCTAGGTTTCGTGCCGTTGCTTGTTCTGAAAACGTGCAGGGAAAAAACAAGGCTTTATTTCCACATAGAGCACATGAACCAGTTTGATCCGCCATTTTTTTCCCCAGTTTGTGCAGCAGCTACTGTGGCACCGTCTTCTCTTGTCGATGCTAATGCTAATGCTACTTCAGATTCACTGCCAGGGACGGGTTTAACCCCATGTGGGTGACGTCTATCCTACATCAGACGGACCGGCTTTTTCTGGGTCCCTTGTTCCTCTCGTTGTTTTCCGTGAATGCGGTATGCAGCCAGTGGAGGTGACAGCATGTGTTAGTAAGTCGGGGTGACCCATCAGATTCCAAAAGGAGCGTGGAAAAGTGGTTTTCAGCGGAATGACACCTTTAAGTAGAGGAGTTAAATCAGTACTTCTACTTTTACCAGAGTATTTTTTCCACATAAGTAGCTGTACTTCTATTTAAGTACAGAATGTGAGCACTTTTAACACCTCTGCTCAAGAGTAAGTTTTCACTGAGATATATAAAGAACTTATTTTTAGACAATAGACAATCTGGAAAATCTTATTTCAAGAAATCCTACCAAGATTATTTTCACTTGTTCCATTGGCAGATTTTTTTTCTTTTGCTAAGCTAAATTATTATTATTATTATTATTATTACTTAATTCAAGCAAACCAATCTGCCAATAGAGCAACTGAAAATGTTCTCAGTCAGATTTCTTGAAATACGATTTTCAAGATCTATTATCTAAAAATAAGTTCTTTATATCTCACTAAAAAGTGTGTCTTTAGGTGATTATTTGTCTTATTTTAAGTGTGACTGAAATGAGGAAAATCCACTTGGTAAAATTTGTACATTTCCAGTCCTGTTCTTATCTACAGCCTGACCATCTATAGGAGCGGACCTCTCCTTCACTCTGGTTCTCCCCAGGTTTTCTACTTTTCCTTGTTCAGTAGGAGGGTCTAAGGATGGGAGTTGATCCATTTGCTTTACCGACTGTTTACTAACTGATTACTTGACTGTTTATGCTCACTGAGTTTTATTTATTTACTTTTAATCAATTCAACAGTTTCCCCAAATTGGAATATATAAAGGTTAATCTAATCTGTAAAGCCCTGTGAGGTGACTTGTTGTGACAATGGTTTCTATAAATAAAATTGAAATGAACTGAATTGTATTTGTATTTAACAACTTTACCTGATAAGGTAACAATTTTCTTTTAATGTATTTCTGTGTTTAACTCCCAAAGACCGACTGTTGCTTTTGTAGTAGTACTAGGGTGACCAGATCTAAACTCACCTCATGAGGGACAAAAAGTTCATCTGTGCAGGACAAAGCAGGACACTTTCAACGCATTAAAATTAAGTCAATATTTTATTGCGTTCCCGTCATTTACTTAAGTGAAAGTAACAAATAGGACAAGACACTAGCCGGTAACGCATTTCTCAATTATATTTTAAAACATTGAAGATATGAGTTCAAATTTATGTCAACATTATAACAAAAAGCAGCCAACATTTTAACTGTTCATCAACTGCCTATTAATGTGAAAGGTTTTGTAAGTTCTGTAAGATTTCGCGGTTTCTTTCTCATCAAGTTCCGCCTGAAGTTTCATTACCAAGGCGACGTAAACAAGACAAGGTAGGCTGGATTACTATTGGACGAGTGTTTTATGTTCCTGAATCTACTGTCCAATGAAATGAATGACTGATGAATTTGTTAATCAAACCGTTCTGGAATACCAGGAGTTTTTTTTTTTTTTTTTTTTTTTAACCCAGATGCGGGACAGCTATTCAATTTCCGGGACGCCTAAAAAATCAATAATTATCAGGACGATTCTGCACAAAACGGGACTTCTGGTCACCCTAAGTAGTACCCAAGTTAATTTTTCTTTGTATTTAACCCTTCTTAAGAAATGTATCATCATTTATTATAATATTATCCTCTGTATTTTACAGTGAAAGGAAGGTATTTTGATAAAACCTCAGATTAAAGCTGAGAATTATTATATTTAAAAGAAAAATAAAAAATTAAGAAAACGTGTCTTTTTCAGCAATTTTTACATTTCTGAATGTAAAAAATGTCTCCATCCACTGTTACTGATTTATTAGCAAATCAATATTGCAAAAGATGACAGTGTTTCCATGTTCACCACTGATCATGATAACATGATTGACATGACAAACTGTATTATTATTTAAATGTGTAGTGGTTTAGAAATTATTAAACATTTTAGAACACTAGCTAATTTTGAGTAGCTGTTTGGGTGCTTGAGGGTCAATTTAATTCGTGTTGGCATCTGTGTTGTGTTGGGAACTGTTTTTTTTTTGTTTTAACCTCCGCCAAGGAGGTATTAAATTCAAGTCCGTTTGTCTGTTTATTTATCTGTCTGTCTGTCAGCAGGATTACGCAAAAAGTTCTTAACAAATTTTAATGAAACTTTCAGGAATGATAGATAATAGGTCAAGGAAGAACCCATTAGATTTTGAGCAATGAAGGTCAAAGGTCAAGGTCACACTAAAGGTCAACATCTAAAACACATCAGTGGTAATATCTCAGGATTCAGACAATATAGAATCTGGAGCCCCCCCCCCCATTCACATGGTCTCATCTTCGGACATCAGATGGGTCAACACCTACGGCTCGATCATGTCCCGTGTTGACGTCATATGACGCCATATCAAGTCTGTGTTTCTTTTCTAGTTATTATGTTGAGTGCTTTTCAAAGCTAGTTTTGTACAGGTTTCCAGATGTAGAAGACCAGATGACAGGCAATAAGAAACATAGAAGTTCCAGACATGGAAATGAGGATATTGTTACTGTTAATATGGATGGAGGCAAAAGAGACAGGATTTAGGTCGGCGATGACTCTGCACTGAACATTCATGCAGATAATAACAATGAGCAAACCTGTCATATTGAAGCCTAAATATTACTACAGAAAAGAGATATAAAGCATCACAACAAGTAGTCAGTTCAGTTCAGTTCAGTTTTATTTCGAGCACACAATAATCATCAAAACAACAATGTCAACCTTTCTTTTTCTTGTACTCGAAAAGGAGTGGGAAGAAGTAAAACTTATAAACTCCCACCCCCTTTTTACAAACTAAAATTCAAATATACTGCGCTAAGTATGTTTCATTTGTTAATGTTTACACTGTCACAAGGTAAGACTGGGAGCTTTTACCTCTGCCACAGTGATCATTTGTTTTTCAGCTGGACTATGCAAATACTATAGCACCAAGCTTCAGGAAACTTAAAGGAATGGGCAAAGGATATACCCACATTTTTAATTTTGAAATGTATAAAAGGAATCATACAACTTCAAAATTAAATTGTTATATCAACTTTGAAAATAGATCAATATATTTGCTGGCCAATATGTTCTTTATCCCTTCTATGATTTATTGAGAAGCAAATGTTCCATGTTCTTATAGAAAGAACTGACTTAAAGACTGAAGGACACTGGACACTTTGTTTTGTTATTATCTGAATGTAAATTTTAATAAATAAAATGCAAATGTTACCTGTTCTACCTTTTTTTTTTTTTTTACCAGTAATTTTATTTCCTATGTCCTTGTGAGATAGCAAATGACAATAAAACTGGTTCTTATATTGTTTTTAGTTCAATAAATGTTTCCTTTAAAAATAGTTTTTTTTTCTGACATTTGTTATCATTTGACAGAGGGAAAAAAAAATCAGTATTGGCTTAGAAATATTGATGGCCTGTATCAGTAATCAGACGATCCGACGGAAAAAAAAAAATCTGTATTAGCCCCAAAAAATCCATATCAGTCAATCAATGATCAAGTTTCTGGCCAACTACACCCCTCACATACTCATACATGTGCATAAGTTCACATACACATACATAAAATAAAGGGAAAGTAAGAAAACAAATAAATAAAATAAACAAATAAAAAGGTTACACAGATTTTGCAGTTACAAAGACATGTTGGTAGCTACCATGTCTACAAAGCAGATAAATAGCTGCCAAATGGCACCAGGACTTCCTACAGTCACATTTTTTCTAGGTGAATATAACGCATAATCACTCTGATCCATTTGCCATATGTTAGAGGGAGACCATCGTTCCATTTAATGCCTAGAAAAGTTTGAGCTGAAGATGTTGATTACAAGGTACATAGTTTAGGGTGAATTACAGGAGTGCAAAACCTTGGTGATGAAATTTCAAGTCAACATCTCCATTAATATACGCATTGTACTTACACACATCAAATGACAAATGTACAGGAGTTTGTGCAATTCAATGAAAAGGGGAAAAAAATGGAGCCTTGAGGGCGGTATGTGTTCGCTGACTGTAATATTCACATCAAACTCTGTCAATCATTGTAGAACTTATTATATGTTTATTCCTGTTTGGGGTGGATTTAACAGATCCAGACAAACATTGGGCCACAGGGGTAATTTTATTGAAGTTATGAAGCAGATGAGTGTGTGTAAATGTTACATACTACACAAAGTGCTTTATAAAATCTCTCATTAAAGGATAAATCAAAATCCAAATAAACCTTCAGTGATTACCACACGTTATTGTAGAGGAAGACTGAAGTCAGGAATCAATACAAGAGAACAGGCAGAGGCTTGTTTCTTCTTCTTTCTAGCTGACTAGGAGTGGTTTAGTGCATTGGTGCCTCCCAATGGTGCAGGTATATCATTGCTGCTTTAGATCTGAGGCCTCTACAACTCAGGATGGTGTCAAAATCTGAATCACTGAGTAATTTAAAACCTATGCAGATTTTACACAATCCAGACCAACAAGCAAGAAATGTTCCACAATCCCAGAAGATGCACGATGCAGCCCAGCACACACGTACACACATTGATTTGCGATGGAATTGCACACTGAGCTCGTTGTTTATGACAGGATAAAACAAGAAAAACAAACTCACACGGCAAGAAGGCCAGCAAGGGGTGGAAGTGTGGGAGTTTAAAGACTGCTTCCAAAGCCTGAAGGTAAAGAGACTGGAGAAAAGGGTGAGGGATTTGTAGAACAGATGCAACTGAAAAAAAAAAGAACCTCTGAAGAAGAACAAGGAAAGAGGAAGAAGGTGTGAAGAACCAAATGAGACACAGGTCTAAAAATCTTACTTTCCCAACTATAAGTAACACTAACCAAAAAATGCACAAAGAATAGTTGAGGCCACGTGGTGATCCCACATGGCTGGCTGGAGTAGGGGAAATGTTTGATCTTGGGTGGGGGGGTGTTATGACCCCTGCTCATTTTGCATATTGTTATGTGGCATGTGATGTGTCCTCCTGGGTACAGGGTGGTGTTTTCCCTTGTGTGTATTTTGTGTGTACTTCCTGTGTTCAGGTAGCAGTAATTGGCTGAAGCTGATTTATAGACAAGTTTGCGCAACAAACCCTGGGCGACGGTCAGATATGCATTTCATTTCCACCGGAAGTAAGTAGCACAGTGTTGCTAATGTAAACAGACTTTCATTGCTAGCTTTTCATGAGCTATAGTGTCCTGAGAACATAGTTTAAGTACTTTGTCTGGAGATGGATGGAGTTATTATCCCCCACCCGAATTTAGTGCAGACCTGGGAGGATAATATGACGACGTGGCCCAACATAAAGTACAGCAAGATTTGACTTGCTCCATCGCAATAGACGGGAAAGCTACGGAAAATCTTAAAACCTCCGAGGCGTATCAGTGTCTGCATAGCGACAAAGTCGGTTGTGTTATGTCATACAAACATGACTGTTTTGTGTATCTGAAAGTAAATGTAGAGTCTAGTCAATGTTTGACTAGTTCGTGGCATAATGCTCTATTGTCTATGAACATTAGCCTATGGTGAACATTGTCCCATCTCCAATCAGCTGTTTTAGCAAAACACTAGTAGCAATGTTAGTGTATGAGAACTTCTTCCCAATTAACAAGACTGTCAGTTTCACAGCTAAAGCTTTCATTTCATAGCTAAAGTTGCTGAACTTGCCATCAGATTGACGTTTAAGTCTTTTTGGGAAGACAGTAGTCCGCTCGGTAACTTGTTTGCTCTTTGGCTGTGGGTAAAGCCAGTGTATCCCAAAAACAACTCTGGAAACGGTTTAGAATTAGTTGGTACTTTGTCCACAAAGTGATTGGAACACACAAAAATAGATTTTTAAAATTCAACGCCTACAACCAGGCCCGTGATTCAGAGTCATCATCAGGCTTCCAAAAAAATTAAAACAGAGGGCATGAACATTGCCTTTTCATGGCAGGTTTGTGGTCAAAACACTCTCTAACCACTCATTCAGGTGTTTTCTCGTGCCGAACCACTTTTCCCGTTGAAGTTGTCAATTTTTCTCCCTGAATCACTGCGTCTATATCAGAGTTAACTAGCAAAACAAACAGGAGGAGCCAGAATGGAAGTGAAAAGTTCAGGAAGTAAAGCGAAAACGGGTCAAAAACTTGTCTAAAAGGAAGACAACTGGAGACAGTCTTTCTCTCACTCTTTCTCCAGACAAATATGTGTGATGAACATGTGTCCTTGATTAGATAGTGTGACATTTTTAAAAATTGTAAATATTGAATTGGATTACTTTGTTAAATTTACTAGTTGTGGAGGGGAGGGAAACCATTTTTGCTTTCATTGTTTCCTCCTGTTTTGTTGATTAAGAAGATTTAGATATTTGACTTTTGTTTCATTTTGATGATAGTTTTCTGTTCAAGAGTGAGTTTTGGTTTGTTGTTTTGGTTCCACCCTTCCTGACACCTTTTGTATATTATATATTTGAATTAGATTTTGGTTCTAAATTGTTATTATTGTGAATGGGACTTTAGTTGTGATCACTTTTGTGTTGCATCCTAGTTCCCCTAGCCTTAGGTGTAACATATATAAGTCACATTTTTTGGGGGAAATTTATTTGACAAAATCCAACACTGAGAACAGATATGTAATTTTGAAAGGCAATCTAAAAAAAATGGAATAGAGAAGAACAGGCTGAATAGGTGTACGGTATGCTCACATAACACACTCAGCTAACGTTTATATAACAATGGACCGAGAACGTGTTATTCAGATAACTATAGCATAAAGAACATGTTCATGCTCAAGAGCGCCATCTTATAGTTGTCAGTGTGAGAATAACATGCAAAATTATATAATAACGTGCTAATAATTTCACATAGAAGTCGCACCCCTGGCCAAACTTTGACAAAAAAAACCCCTGTGACTTATAGTCCAAAAAATACAGTACATAAACGAGCAACCAAATAAAACAGCGGCATTCAATCTGCACCTTACCATCTTATTTACACACGACTGGACCAGGTTTAAAGCTTGTTGGCTATATTTTAGTGGTGGGCCTCCATGACATACATGGATGCGCCTGCCCCGCTGACTCACCAACCTGTTCAACTGTCACAGTGATTAAGTGTGATCAATGCAGCCCAGCAATCATAGCTGTACCATAAAAGAATGAATGAATTTAACATGGTCTCTGAATTGTACGATGTTGGATGCTGATTTTGAGGCTAAATAATAAACATGGTCAAGGTCCCAGACGCTTGTATTGTGTGTGTGTGTGTGTGTGTGTGTGTGTGTGTGTACTTGCTGTATATGCTGTGCAGTAAGAAGTAGGGTGGATGAAGCTGTGGCCTGATAAGAATTCATAGAGGTGTGTTGTAGATGCATGACTATATGGGAACAAGTCCGTGAGTGTGACCGCAGGGACAGAGACAGAGGGAAAGAAACAGAGTGGAGAGAGAAAGTGGGACAGACAGCAGCGATACAAGCTCTCAACTCCCTCCTCTCCTCTCCTTTCTCAGCCCCCCCCCTATTCTCCCCCTCGTCCTCCTCTCTCTTTTGTCACTGAGGGGAAGCGAAGGAGGTCACCCACACCTACAAGCACTCAATCAACCTGCCGGCGACCTTGCTCGTCCTGGATACAGTGCCCGCTTGCTGTGTTTGTCTGCCTGCGACGCTGCCATCCTGCTGCCATCTCTCTGCAGTCGGTGCCAGGTTACACCACCATGAGCACAGAGGTGCCATTCCACCAGATGCCCACTTTTGTGTCCACGGCCTGTGCTGGAAATTAGCAGCAGACGGCTCTGCTTTATGTCAATGTGTCATTTTAAGACAGGCCCTTGACAGAGATCATGACGCATATATGTTGAGGTTAATTAGTAAGTAAGTTTTTTTTTCGCCTTTTCATATGTGCAAGTGATGTATGCCGTGAAATTAATTTATTCATGGAGAATGAATGGAAGAAAATGGAAGTGAATGAACCAACTTTTACAGTTGTGAATATATTAACTTTAAGTATTATCAAAAAACTATTTACAAAGGCAAAAAAATTCCAAATAAAGTTGTGACTAGCAATATTACTTTATTGATTAATAGGTAAATTATTTTCCTGTTTATCATTTTCCTGTTTATCAACTAAGCATGGAAGCTGGAGGGAAAAAAATGCATTAAAATTTTGATTTTAGAAAGTGTTGTCCAGTTTACAAAACCCCAAATTCAGCTCACATTCAATTATAATAAAGAGCAAAAGAAGCTAAAATGCACAACCTCCTGAGACGTAGAAAAATATACGTTTCTGCTTTTTTGCATTATTGTCTTGGGTGAAAACTGTATGCTGCAACCATTTTTCAGACATATTTTATGTAATGTCCTTTCAGTGGGTGTTTGTTGTTTTTTTGTGGAACTCTGAAAAACTGGTTTGATGGGTCAGCAAGGAATTTTAGGAGTTCCATATAATAGTGGTGCCCGGCACAACAAACTCCACCCCCCTTGCACACATTTTACCTGATTTGCCCTATCTCGTATTGTGAAAACACATTTTTGGTGACGGTGACCTTGACCTACATTCACCAAAATTTAATGGGATCTATTCTGGATCACCTTGCGCGTTTCCTGAACATTTCATGGAAATTGGTCCAGTAGTTTTTGCATAAACCTGCTTACAAACAAACAAACAAACAAACCATCAAATAGACAGGCAGACAACAACCAAACTGACTCAAAAACAATAACCCTCTCCCATTCAGGGTGCAGGGTAATACAATTATTTGAACTAGGGCAGAGCCCATAGAAAATGTGAGATTGTTTGCTACTAATGTGTTGTGGAACTGGGTGAAATGAGTTGAAAGGAGCAGAAAGAAAGACTATAATAATAATAATAATTTGTTGGGGTTGTTTTGGAAATGTGTACTGGAATCTGTGGGTATGATAATTATAATGGTGTAAGTTGTTACTGCTGGTGGAATTAGTAATAATAAGTGTTGGGTGAGGCAGATAGCCTACCACTGTAGTGGTTTGTGTCATGCTAACGCAGGCGACACCAATCAACACCCAGCAAGTTATATTATGGCTATGAAGTGAGCCGCCAGTTGTTCATCCGACACTCAAATGTCACTGTCTACTTTCAGACTTGAATGCACGAAAAGCAGGAAACTGGGCAATGTGCATCCGCCTACTAAACTACAGCTAAAAACAAACAAACCAAAAATTAAAAGGGTGTAAAAGTGAAGTGATGAAGCTGAACAGCAGATGAGCGAGACAGTGATGTAGCCTACATTCATTCAGATTGGTGCAATGTTAAGTTGATTGCTGACCACCACAACATAATCTACTTTGAGAAAGACGGGGATAAATACAATGCAACCAAAGTGGACAGAAATATATAACGTGACTTCCTAAGATGACAAAAACACAGCAGCATACACCATCAAGAATGAGGGCAATGATTCGGTCAGTGCAATTACCACAACACATATCTCGTGTGAATAGGTCCGTATGTTAATAGTCCAATTACTAAATTTATAGTAGCCTACAAAAATGCAATATTGAAACTATTTATCACAGTTGTCACTTCCAAATTGCAAGAAAAGCATAAAAACCACCAACTTTTACTGCAACTGTTTGGAAAATGTCATCAGACATTTGTGGCCACAACAATAACATAAATGTCCACGAATTCCTAAGTTGACTGAAGTTGTTAGCGGTGTGTAGCACAGTTGTGTTGTAGTCATAGTCATAATATTAATAATAATAAACAAATACTAAACTAATTACTTAAACTGCAGTGCCTGAATAAAAACTTCTGTAATTAATTCCAGTATAAGGTCAATCAAGTAGTCTGAGCAGACAACTGTTGTGTCTACTACTTGCATATTTTTTTCCGACAGAGTCGATGTAGGAAAGTCTATGTCATGATGCTCAAGTTTTAACTAAACACAGGTATGAGAGGTGAACATGTGATTGACAGCCGCCATTATCAATCACAGATGCATTCTGGTCAGATGTGACCTGCATGTGTCTGATTGGGGAACTTGGAAAAGTGGCTTCACTTTTCCTTAACAGCAAGGATTCATCATCTCTAGGGTAGGCGGTTCGAATCCAACTCTGTCCTAATCATTCCATTGTGTCCTTGGGCAAGACACTACACCCTCTTTACCTCCGGTGCTACTCACACAATTGGATGGGCTATTTGGTGCAAATTATGAGCCATGCTAACGTCAGTCTGCCCCAGGGCAGCTCTGGATGCAGATGCAACTTATCACCACCACCAGAGTGAGAATGCAAGATCAAATGAATAATAGATCAATACAGACACTTTTGATCTACATAAAGTGTTTGGGTGCCTTGAAAAGCGCTACAGAAATCCAATTCATCATTTAGATTATAATTATTTATTTAGACTTTTGATTTGGACTTACAAGAGGAAGCTGCACAGAGAAGATGTGTATTTTCAGTTCCTAATCTTATCCTAATTTTTCGCTCTTGCGGCATTCAGTAATCAGTTATCAATATAAATATGTGGTTAACGTCTACACAAAAATAGAGATTAAAATAACTTTCCAAATCTAACATGTGCTGTGCTCCCTGTCACTGATTTTAACCTGTATGCTGTAATTGGCAGCTTTATATAGAACACGTCACCACCATCTTGCTGCAGAATCCCAGTGCAACAGATGGCCAAAACATACTGAGATGTAGATATTACATGTCATCACTAAATAGAAGCTGCCACTTTTCATCTCCATAGGATTAATTTTCCATAACACTCTGGTCAATATTCAACACTGCCACCCATGATTTGATTTTGGACCATGAGTCATGCAGATTGCAGATAAATGTCTTCTTACACTTAAGGCCTCACTGTGAACACACTCAGAATATCAAGAAGTCTCATTTGACAATTTACCCGACACTGTATTAAAGAAGGAAACAGCTGAAGTCCTGGCCAGCTACTGCAGGGTGCAAATTAACACACAAGGCCACAGATATCTCTATCAGCTGTGACAGTAGGGTCACATTCCTTTGTTATGTGCTGTTGGATGGGCCTTCCCCTACGGAAACTTAGTTATGACTGTGGATACAGCTGCAAAGATGGCTCTACTGACCACAGCTACAAAAGGCATGGAAATACAGACAACACATGGGCTGAGACAGATGAGGGGGAATGAGAGCGGAAAAAAGTTGGGTTTTTCTGAATGGATGACAGAAGCGCCTGAAGAACCTTGGACTTAAATGTGTGCATGTATTAGCATGTTCAGATTGTCTGAAGGCATGTGCATGGAGGAAAAGGGGAGAGGCAGACAGAGAGGAAAATGAATGTAATTCATCTTTAAAAGGGCAGATTCTTGGGAGATGGATAACATGTAGAGTGGAACTGTGTGTCTGAGTGTGTGTGTGTGTGTGTGTGGGAGGTGCAAGCTAGCTAGCTACAACTTCCCTTATCACTTCTCAGAACAATGTTGAAGCTCAGGCTTCTGGGAGCTGCCCAGCTGATCAAAGATGATGAGAACCTGCTACAAAAATTTACCTTCCTGTTCTCTTCCGTCTGAGCCTTTTCATGCACAGGCATAAATGCTGAATTACAAGCTCAGCAAATAGCATGTAATCTAATGCTCAAAGCTGTCACACTATACTGAATGAAAAGACAAGGGAATGTGGGTCTGTAGTCAGATACCACTTTTAAGGAGAATATCACCTGTTGTTTGCAGATTGATGGAGTTCATTTGATCATAAGGACAGAATTAGGTTGGAAGCTTTCCAACACTTAAGTGATTTTTTTTTTCCAATTAGGTAATTATATTTCAATTTTCTATCAGAAAAATCTCAAAAGACAAACCCATTAGGCTCCAAGTTAAATTATTGAGATAATTCAAGTATGGTTAGGTGAAAGATGTTTACATCATTATTGAGTCGGAAGCAACAGCAAGGGGTATATCCCCAAATGCCACCATTCCAAAACCAGACAGATATAATATGATCTTAATTACATGAGGCACCCCCAGGTCATGAGCTTTCATTTGCACTTGATTTGAAGTCAAGTCAGAAAAAGAGTTCTAAAGATATGAACAAAAAAGTGTTTAATGTATTTAAACTTTTGAACAGCCCCTTGTGGGTAATCTAAAAATAGTAAATTGTCAAAAATGAATCAGTTCTTTTTCTCCATTAAATTCATTGATATGAAAAACATATATATATATATATATATATATATATATATATATATATATATATATATATATATATATATATATATATATATATACACACATATATATATATATATGTATATATCTGGTGAGAAAGCAAATTGAGTCCAAACATACTATTCAAAATGCATCATGGGTTGGGATAATGTGTTGCTCCATAATGAGTCAAAATTAGTGCTTATTTCTATTGGAAGATAAACATTGATAAGACATCAATCTGACCAATTTTGGTTCATTTTCAGTTGTGAAAACAGACCACACTTGAGTCTATATGCTTCATAATAACTACTCTATTGCCTGGTGCAGAACAAATAATCAAACTAGTGGTGTGACAGTGCCTTCAGTTAGTGAAGTCTCGATACAGCAATGTTTTGTGTCTAAAACTAAAGGCCAGCTGAACCTGGACATACTGTAATGAATGACCAAGTCTGAACATTAGTGGATTTTCTTTACTGGCAATACAAAGATTCATCAGGCCATTCATCATTATCCAGAGCTAATCCCTAGTGATGGAATATTTACATGGCAGTCAAATTCTCCATCCTCCATTATTAATACAAGGTGGGTTTTTTTCTTTAAAAAAAACAAAAAATGTTGACATTCAGGAGATATAGAAATGACATGGTCTCTAATATGCTTAAACCCTGCAAGGCAAATAAATGTTTTCATTGTCATTCAGGTAGTCTTTCAATATATTCATTGTAGTTCTTCATTTTGCAATGGCTGACTGTCAACTACCTACTATGAAACTTCATGAGCTCACTAATAATTTCATTACCTACATGAACCCAATATCACAAGTCTGAATTAATAGATGTATTCCTTCAGACATACAAACATTAAAGCAGAGGTGCTACTCTCTGCAGAGGGTAGGGATTCAAGGGTAGGTTATCTTATTAGATTAACTGCAAAGTTATGAATTATACAAATGAGTTGTAAAGTTGTAATTCAGGCTACAGTATTTTACACAAGTCGGTCTCATCTGTAATTCAGATGCATCATGATGACTTGTGCAGAGCCTTAGGAGTTTGACACTAGATGGCTGCTGTGTGGGTGGGCATGTGTACCAGAAGGTGTGAAAGACAGACTGTGTTGTTGCCTCAGTCTGCCGCTGTCTGTGTGTAATTGTTCACATCAAGTCCCTATAGTCTGCTTTATCATCCGTTCCTCATTTCCTCTGTTCCATTTTAAAGGATGTCCATCTTCATGTGTTCAACCCTTCCCTGCCTCCCATCATTTTTTTTCCACACTACTCTCTTACATGTTGCCTTCCTCTCCTATCTTTTCCTTCTTTCTGCCTCTCCTTTTATCTGTCACAGCCTCCTCCTCCCGCTCCCTCTTTCTCTCACCCTCCCTTCACATCTCAGCTCTTGTATATGAGTGGTGGGTCTGCGGGGTGCTTGTTATCCAGCACCTATCCAGACATCCCTCGGTTGGGAAGCCAGACAACCAGACAGGCAACCGGGCACATAGACAAAAGATGAGCAGAGAGGAGAGTAGACTGACAGCTCAGCAGCTACTGCAGCAAGACTGACAGGGAGGAGAAAATGCAAAAAAAAAAAAAAAAAAAAAGAAAAACGAAAGGGGATGTCAGACGTCCTGTGAGGCAGCAGTGAGACAACCAGCAAGTAGAAAGACAAGACGAAGGAGTCAGTCACTCACTTCCATATGAAACAGGAGGTAGGAGGACAGTTATAGGCAGGCAAGTAGGAGGCAGACAGGTAGGCAGAACAACCAGACAAGCAGGTCATCACAGGCTGGTGCTTAGCAGCCAGTCCTACGAGCCCAGCATCCCAACAGGCCAGAGGGTCAGGAGCTGTATGGCTGATAAACACTGCCTCTGTCTGGGCCTGGCACAGTACTGCAGGCATGAAATAATGCCTGCATGGAGACAAATAAGCCTTTAACTACTGCCTTCGACGCAACACTCAAACCTATCTCTCCCCCAAGGATTGTTTGGTAAAATACTGAACTTACACAGAACAGCAAATTAATGGATAATATGGGTCCAAGGAAAAGTGCTCAATGGTTTAATATGCCTATCAAATAAAATAACCAACGTCTTTTCTGATGTGAAAATATAAAATACTCAAACATAGATCTGGAGTATGACAGTCATTGAAGGTAAAGGACCTAAACAATGGGAAAAGGAAATATAGGTGCACTCATAGGACACAGACCTCCACCAAGGCCACTTCTTTGCTCTTCTTTTCATACCACAATATTATTTGAACACAAACCATGATTGTTACTATGGTAACAAATTTCTTACTACCTCCGCCAAAGGGGTTATGTTTTTGCCGGCGTTTATCTGTGTTGAAGATAACTCGAAAACCTATGGACGGATTTTGATGAAATTTTTAGGATATGTTGGAAATGTGAACAGGAAGAACTGATTTCATTTTGGGGGTGATTGGGGTGGGGTGGGGGGTCTACCTTGGCAGAGGTCTGTGCTCTCAGAGTGCTTTTCTAGTTTCTAATTTGACAGTCAGTGCTAGTGGCCAGCTCATTATCAAAGCTGATCTAACTCTTAAGACCAAAGATTGGAATTTGGGGGCAATGGCGGCTCCTGAAAATTGTCATAGGAGGGGCAAACTATCCGATAATGTCTGAGATGACTCATTCAACTGGTGCACTAATAGGTACTCATTATTAACCCTATTTCTGTCTCTCTGCAAATTGCAAAAAATAGGGGCAATGGCCCTGTGCTCGTATCATCCTTAAAGCTATGATGGTTTGATATCAACAACAGGGAGGCATTCAATAGATCATAAAATCAAAACCACTTTGTGGCCGTCTGTTTTTTTCAACAAATGCCACGAACAGTTGGAATGGTATAGGAAGCCCCCAAAGCTCTTCTGGGGTAGCATCTGACTGAACAAATGTAGGTAACTGGGTAATGACACATTACTGTGGTTAAAGCTGTTAAATGATACGCAGGAGATTGTTGGTGGAAACTAATATTGGGGCAATTACTTTCTTTGATCTGGAATGAAACTGAACTGAATCAATCGGAATTGTGATCTGTTGAGAACTGAGGGAAGAGTAGCAATTTTATAACCTGACTCACGTCATCTGGCTGTGTTTCGCTACACTCACGCAACCATAGGAGTACAGTGAGGTTCAGGTTTTCTTCACAACGAAGGAGCCAATCAGTGTCGCTGGGTGGAACTACCCCATGACTGGGTGGTGTCATGTCTTGAGTTCAACACAGCAGCGCCATGCCATTTTGCATATTTATCAAGGATATTCCCACATTGTAAACATTATATCAATAACTATTAAATAATAGTTGAGAGGATATTTAGAATTGTCATTTCTAGTATTTATGGAGGTCACATGTGTGTGATTTGTAGCAAGATAACTCAAAACGTTTTGGATAGATTTGGTTGGCTGAAAATTTCAGGTAAAGTTTACACTGGCACAAAGAACAAGTGATAAGTTTGGTGGTGATCGGTGGGGTGGGGGTCCCCTTTGACACTTGGCTAAGTGTTGGCTAAGTGTCAAGGAAGCAAAAAATTTACAAAGAGTATGACACTGCCACTCTTCACAGATCTACTCCAATATTTAAGGGGGTCCTGGCCCATGCCCATCCATTAGCACTTGTGCAATAATTTTTGGACAATTCTGCTGAAAGGTAGACAGAGCCAAAGACAAGCAGATAAAAAGATGTGACATCTAACCTGTTTTGCAGAGATTTTATCGACCAAATATATTTATTAGTTTCTTGTATTCTTTCTATAGCACTTTGGGCATTTTGCATTGTTGTGCTATAAAAATAATGTTGAATGCAGATAACTAGTCAGAGGCTCGGGCTAACTATTTAAATGAGTTCTTGAATAGTATAACCTCATCTCTTATGTATAAATTGTGCTATTGTTGCTTAATATTTCCTTACTTTCCATAGAAGTGATGTATTTTAATGTCAAATACTAAGGCCTATAATTTCTTGTCACATCATGGTACTCGACAGAGGTCTGTAATACACTGAGCTGTCATTTACTACAGCTGTACTGGAATAGTTTGCAAGTTAGGAGGAATTTCTGTCAAAGCAATTTCCGCAAATGTACACTAATAAAACCCATCATGTTACAACAGGAATGTCCAAGAATAGCATTACAGTGACACTCAGGAAGATAACTTACCATTTGCCAGGCTTGTTGCAGTGACACACTGTTGCAGCTTCACCATATGGTGAAGATTTCACTCTAGGCAAATGGCTTCTGGTTCCAATCACTCTGACTCAGCAAAATCTTTCTGTCCTTCCTCTGCTCACCAGATGTGGCGACTGTTTCTTTCTGAACAATCTCCAAAAAACACTAATATGCCAGAATCCAATTATCTTCTAAGTTCTAGGCTGTAAACACCAAAAATCTGACTTAAGGCCTAGAGATGTTTTGTAGACTCCAATACGGCCTAGTTGGAAGGTCTGTCGGGAGGATTGAGCAACATCTTCTGTTCCATTACGAGTTAGGAAACACTTTGTTTGGCCATCAGACTATTGCAAGCTTAAGGGTAGCCTACTGCCAGCTATTTCCACAGGCTATCTAGATTTTCTGTCTACAGTCTATCACCCAGGTCTCTTAATTCTGGCAAGCCTCCTACTAGGTCAAGTCACAATGACAGGAAACTGTGGAGCTCTTCTCCAGGAGAGATACAACTGGCTTTATTAGACCTCAGTAAAAGGAATGTGTTCACATCCTCACAGCTTTAAACAAGCTGCTGAATCTATCCATTATTTCCAGGAGGTTTAAGGGTTTTTAAGTGCTGAGAAGTCATTACCTTTAAGGCTGCCAAATTTATATTAAATAACACTGGCATGATTCTATCCTGACTGGGACACTTTTACTGTAGGTCTCGTAATTTCCATCTTTTACTAATTTTCACAAGTAGACTGCAGGTAATTGTTGTTGTAATTTACCGGAATCCTTACTGTCCAAAACAGCCAATTTATGTTTTTGGTTAGCTCTGGCTGTGGTTAGCTAACCGCAGGCATCTTCCTGTACGTGCCAGCATACCATTAAAAGATCAATGAAGAGAAGGCAAAGGAAATAACTGGACACACTGAAGAGAAAGAGAGCGAGAGAGCGAGAGAGCGAGAGAGCAAGAGAGATGGAAAAATCCCATGACTGGTGGTGAGTCACAGAGGAGAAATAGAGAAGTAGGGTGCCTGTCTGAACTGGGTGTATACTTTTTTTATGCTCTGCGGGAGGTCATTTAAAGGCAGGATCACAGTGACAGGATACTAGGACAAAAAAAAACACAGCATGGTTTTGATTTGCAAGGACAAGAAAGAACACTACATATTTCTCTAGCATCCAAATAGCATGTCACTAAAGGATTGACATCTGCCCAGAAAAACTAAGAAGAAAAACACCATTAGTAACATAAAATGACAAGGGTTTATACATTATAAAGTGTAATAAAACAATTTATTATTTTACTTAAGTAAATGTAGTAGCACCTTAATGTAATAGCCCTTTAAAGGTAAGAAAATGTAGATTTAAGTACACCACAGACTTTAGTATGACCCATTTCAATATAACTGAAGTTATTGATTCATTATTACAATGCTAAAAAAACATGACTGTTACAAATGCACTTTGTTTCTTGAATTTGCCCAAAATGGAATCCATCAATCTTATCCTGTCCATCTCATGCAGGCAGCCGATATTTTATTCACACTAGAATATAGAAAATAAACCAGATGTTTAAAACCATAAAATGTGCCATGAGAAAAAAAAACAAAAAAAACAGCCTTTTATAAAAACAATATCCGAGTATCTCTGATGTAAAGACAGGCAGAGGTCCATTAGAAAAACTGCATCTACTAACTGGAAGTATTACAACATAATGTTCCTCCATCTAAAACTGTGAGGCCACAAATTTTGAACATTTGGAAAAATAATAATAAATAATAAAAACAAACCAACAAACAAAATAACAAAGAAGGCCCATGACTGTTGAGCAGCTAAAATCCTTTATCAGATAAGAATGAAACACCATTTATCTCCCAAAGCTCCAGTAACTGGTCTCCTCAGCTCACAGATGTTTACGGACTGTTGTTAATAAAGAAGGGATGCTACACAGTGGTAAACATAGGGCGGTGCTCCCTTTTTGGAAACATGTTGCAGCCAAAAAGTTAAAATGACTACTTTTGTTGTCTTGCATTTGTATATTGTTTCAAACTTTTATGTTCTATTTTGAATAAAATATGGGTTTATGAGTTGTATATATCATTGCATTCCTGTTTTCATTAACATTTAACACAGTGTCCCGTCTTTTATGGAAGACTGTGATGTCGTATATGACAATAAACATGAGGTAGCATAAAGAAGAAATACCAGACATTACCTCTTAGATGTAGTATTTGAGTAAATAAACCCATGGTACTTATGAGCTACACAGTATGAATTTGTATTTTCCACTTATTGGGTGAAGCTAAATTTCCATTATGAGGATGCAAATCATGTACAAAGAAGGTGAAGTCCACACATTCAACAATATTATTAAAGCTGTCATTCCATGGTTATTTTATTAATATTACTGTGTTCTCCATTGTTATTGAATACATTGTGTGTTGGTTCTATTTAAAAACAAAAAAAACATCCAGTTTGCTTTGTTTCCAGCTGTTTTTATGCAGTACAAAAATGACTTGAGGTTGAACAACAGAGTTTACCGGTCCGGTACTTCCTCATACATGTCCATGATGTGGTTATGAGGCGTCTCTGATTGGCTCAGAATGTGTGAAGGAACACTCCCCCCTCCCCTCTTGCTGTGTATGTATTTACCTTTACCCAACTAGCAGCTTTGTGCCATTGCTTGTTCTGAAATCGTGCAGGGAAAAAACAACACTTTATTTCCACAGAGAGCACATTAACAAGTTTGATCCGCCATTTTTTCCAGTTTGTGCAGCAGCTACTGTGGCTCCGCCTTCCCTTGTAGATGCTAATGCTAATGCTACTTCAGACTCGCTGCCAGGGTCGGGCTTAATCCCACGTGGGTGACACTAAAGTCCATCTGACATCAGATGGACCGGCTTTATCTGGGTCCCTCGTTCCACTTGTTGTTTTCTGTGAATGCGGTATGCAGGTGACGACCCACTTTCAAAGGCAACATGTGTTGGTAAATCGGGGTGACCCATCAGATTCCAAAAGGAGCTTGGAAAAGTGGTTTTCAGCGAAATGACACCTTTAACCCAATCAGTTCATTGCCTTTTGGGAAACAGCCAACACAGTATGAATGTTAACACGTCAACAAATCCTGATATTTTCTTTGCAAAACAAATGTAAGGCCTTGTCTGAGCCCATTTCAGTTTCAAAGGAAGTATTGTCTTTATATGGGGCTACATTTAGTGCCTAGACCTAAACTAGACCAGACATTCAACTGTAGCTTCCACCTGGTCCACAGCAGGGACTACTGATGAAGGACCGCACAGTTAGACAGAACTGTCATTACCATGACAAATGTCCATCTACCCCTGCAACGTGTTGGCTTTGGTCGACTACAGGAGGTCAAACTGACCACAATCCTCCTCTCTGCCTCCTCCTGTCTCTTTTCTTGTGCCAGACTAACAAACCATTATGTTGCCAGATTAATAAAGATGTTGAATGCTAAATGACTGGTCACACTGGAAGCAGATGAAATAACTGGTGGTGAGTCACATATGTGAAACACTGCAGTAAAGGCCTGCAGCTGATCCCACAAGCAGCATCTGAGAACTGACAAATACAACTTCTGACTATCTGGATGCCGTTCAGATTCTGATTTAGACCATCACGTGGCTTTAAAGTGTACAACCAATGCTAATGCAAAACTTATATTTTCTTCAATTAAAAATGACAAAGACTGAAAGGGACTTAGTCATCACTAAATAGATGTAGGAGGGCACAACAGGACTGGTCAGTAGAAACCTCCAACATATCTGTGCCTTTGTCCAAACACAGGATGTGGTGAAAAAGTCCATTGGGACATGAAAGAACATTAATCACTCACTAAGATTACAACACGCATCTGACACACAATTTCTTAACAAAGAGACAGCACTGCAAAAGACCCTTCTACCACTGCAGGGAAAAGGTCAAAATGCCTCCACAAAAATATCAATTTCATGTTTTGACACATTTGTAAAGGTTATGATTTGTGAGGATGAAACAGCCCTCTCACAAAGTTGGTGTCTACAAGCATAAAAGCTGCAGCAGTGATAATGAATAACAGATGGCGCTTACAGATAATGCACATGGGGACAAAATGAGGAAACAAGCAAATTTTGGGGCATATTTCTAAATAAAAGCTGCCACATAAAAATGCAAACAGTGAGCATGCAACAGTGCCTGTCAAAGAAGCAGTTAAAGCCTTGATCTTAAAATGATATGACAAATTCGATTCTAGGTTTTCTGGTTTTTGGATTTGGGCAAAAGTTAACCACACTCACAAATATTTATTAAATCGTCTAAGATCAAACAAATAGCATATGGGAATTCTGCTTTGGAGTGGAGTTTTACTTCAGCACATGCCAAGTTTGCGAAGAATGATCACCACCAGGCTAAATTAAGTATGACATTCAGTACGGGTCAGCTTCCTGAAAGTAAATGCTTCAAACAGATAAAGACAAACAAAGGCTAGACTTAACATTCAGATCCAGCCATCTACCCATTTTCTAAGAAAGTTATCCCAGTTTGGATGCTATCCCAGTACGCAGTGGGCAACATGTGTCCACTTTCACACTCAGTACTTTTCTGCACTTTCCTTTTGCTTAATCTTTTATTCTGCTATTATCCTATGTAATGTTATGGCTTCCCATGCCGTTGTAAAGCACTTTGAACTGTCTTGAGTATGAATGGTGTGAGACAAATAATTTTACCTTACCTTTTAATTGATTTTTTTTACTCAATTGATATATGCCTAACTTACTGTGACAGCACAAACCTGACAAACAAGATACGGTGGAATCATCCTTCAATCTTCATTAAATAGTTCTCAACCGTTTGTCGTATGAACACTTAAACGAGTATTAGTATTCAAATACTTCTTTTCAGGTCTGATACGGGTACATATTAGTGGTAAACAAGGAGATAATCACTTTAACTGGTATATACTTGATGTAGAAAGAAAACTCCGGTTACCAAAATTTATAATAAGACCAACTCCCAACACAAAATTTAAATGACTAAAAAGAAATGTTCAACACTTTTGAAAACAAAAATCAATGAACCACATAATCCTCTATTAAACTTGTAAAAACAGCTGCTTGAGGTCATCAGGCCAGTGCAATAATCTTATATAATAACCTTATACGAGTTAAATGTTGATATTATGAGATGTGTGCAAGAGTTGTATTATGTAATTTTTTTTATACTGTCTGTATTATGGGAGTAAGTATGTACTCATGTATGATTGGCACAGCTGCATGGTGTATTTTTATGTGTTAAAATAATAACAATAATTATTAATATTATAGAGTGAAGTCCTTGAATCCAAGACAAATTTCCCTTAGCAGACAATTAAGTACGTAATATCATATTACATTGCAATAATTTCATTTTGTGTTGAAATTTGAGTGTACTCTGTGAGATCACAGACAGAAAGGCGGCCACATCAAAGCCATATTTATTTTACTTAATATATATTTAATAGATATTAGACTATTAAAATGATACTGATACTTCATATAGAATATGCAGGTAAGATCAAACACGCAGATTCCTAATGTGTCATACAACTCAATGTACTACAAAAAAAAAAAAAAGCCCCACACACATCTTTCTCTATTTTTTACCCCCCAGAGTCGCCTTCATCCGTAAAATCAACATTAAAAATCTAATATGAGGCTGAAAAATGTCAAAAGCAACTTCATCTTTGTAATTGTGATGTTGCATCTTCTGGTTGAGAAAAGCCCAGAGCGCTGCTTTAAATTCAACAACAAAGTCTCATCAGAGCACAAGACTGTTTAATTTTACTAGAGATTATGACCTCAATCTATTATTGACACAGTGTCTGTGGACATGAATGATTTAGTATTATTGGATGACATTCATTTTCTCAGCAGCTTGTAACTCCATCTACAGACACATTTTAAGTAAAACAGTAAATGCATGTGTCTCCCAAGTCCTTGGGAATGAACCCAGTGAACTCCCCCAAGATGTGCCAAAGGAACACGAGAGAACACAATGTTACACCAACTCTCCCACCTAGTGGCCAAAAGCTGTCATCACTTCAAACATCTATCGTCACTATGAAAATTGTCAGACCTTTGCCAAAATACTTCTGCTCCTTGAAGCAAGTCTGTTCAGTATTCTTGGAAATATTGGTGAATTTTGTTGATACAATTATCACATTGTGCATGCCAAGCTAGAAACAAAACAAGGCGTATGCAAATATACATATATATATATATATATATATATATATATATATATATATATATATAGTCAAACTAATTCAATGACTGGCATTATTTTAAAAAATAGAAGTAGGCAGCTATTAGTAGGGGTGAATCGCTTAGCAAAGATAAGAATTTTCATCTCAGTGAGAGGAGAATGGCAAATATTATTATTAAATACCAACGAGGTCCATGTTATAATACAGTGTTCTACATCCCTGTTTCTTGGGACCCACTATCCTGCATGTTGTAAATGTCACCATGTACCAACACACCTGATTCAAATGATCATCCTCAAACTCTGCTGAAACCTGATAATGACCCACTGCTTTTAATCAAGTGTGTTGGAACAAGGTAACATCTAAACCATGCAGGATAGTGGGTCCCAAGGAACAGGGATGAATGCCACTGTTCTAATGGATGAGGATAAATGTACCTGTAATAAAATACAGGAATGATTCATGGAAAAACCCCACAGAAGATCAAGTTAATTATATCTGGTCAATAAGCAGAGGTGTTGAGTGGCTTCATTCTAACTGAGCTTGTGGTGTTAAGATAGAGCGAATAACATTGGACAACGTTAATTTTTGACTGAAACACTTTAAATTCTTCAGAATTATGTATAAAGGCAATAGTACAAGTTCTATGTTGGTGGGAAAGGACAATGTTAAACTGAAAGAATGCAATATGAGTAAATCCCTTTGTCAGTAAATGGGGGAAAGAATTACAAACTACAGGAGAATCTCTTTCTGAAGTCACCAGTGACTGATGTAAAAGAAAAAATAAACAATTGTCCATTTTGATGACAAGAGGGAAATGAGAAGTGAGGTGAAAGTGTGATTTATTGTGCTTGAAAAGATTAAATGAAGATTTGAACAGGGTATTTTTACATTGTAAATTAGTATTTTTTGTTAAATTTCACTGTACTGTGAGTGTCAACATATAAGTGTTACTTCATATTGCTGTTATGAAGTGGTGTCTATTCAAAGAGCAACTTATAATGTCAACATTTCAGCTATGGTGAAACGCAAAGAAAACAGATAAAAACTATTTGCAAAATTCCAGAGACAAATGATATGAAATGTACAAACAGTTAATGTGTGACAACTGTCGATACTAACAGTTGCGAGAGCAGCAGAACAGCAAGTATAACTACAACCACCTCTCAAGATCAAATGACTAACAAATTTGTTATACTAAAATATAAAATCTGAATGTACAATTCATAAATAAAAACAAAAAAAAAATGCAACCTAGTTTCTACCCCAATATAATGGACTTACGTGAGCAGAACCCAAATGAGTTAAAGAGCTTTTTAAAGCCTAAATGAAAGTTTAGAATGAATTCCTAATATTTTAGATGAAACAGATGCTTGCATTTTGCTAAACAATTACACTAAATATGAATACTAACAACTAGCATCCTACAACACTTATTAGAGCCCATTAGTTGAACTCTGATTTCTACCATTTCTGGAACAACCATGAACGTGTGGCTCACTCTTCAGCATCTGCGAACTGGCCAGGCTCACAGGGACTTCTGTCCTGGTACCATTTGAGAGGGAATGGGTGGTGTATGGTCGGGCTGTAATTGGCTGTCACTGGCGGCACAACTGTATCTGTTTGCTTCAGTGTCAAATCCCTCAAATGAAAATTAAGGACATCCTCTGGGCCTGGAAGAGACAATAATACAAGCAATGGAAGAAGTGTCTAGATGATTTACTTCACTTAATCTTTGAGATTTTCACTGAAATAAATGTCTCCATGTCATACTTTATCAGGATACCTTTCCTTAAGTAACACAATGCAGGTATTGTCGGACAAATATAATCAATGTTATATGCAATATCATTATAAACTCTAGACAACAGGGGGGAGTTGTATATCAGAGCAACACTAACTATAACTACCAAAACCAGAACCAACCCAATGTTGTGTCCACAGACTGCATCACTTATGAATAAATTATAAAAGCTCATTGTTTACACACATTTATTTGCATTTCTTCTTAAAAACACATCCCCAGTTATCTTGGTAGTTGGTCAAAATGACAATGTCTTATACTCTTCATTAGGGAATTGATAAGAATTTGGTGATTCTGTTTCCATTGTAGAAATTGATTCTCTCTTGATTCTCAACTATACTTTCTTCTGAACCAAAATTCTAAATTATGTGCGACGCATTTGGCAGAATGATGTCACAGAACCAATAAGCAAGCAGAGAAAAGATTCTGAAGAACTGAGCTATTCCCTGCCCTCATCTTCATGTGGGATGCTAGCTTATAGTTTGCATTATAGCTCTGTTAGCTTACCTCTGTTTTTAGACTGAAAACAGCCATAGCAAAACCACAAATCACCTCTTTTTCTCTATGGTTTAAGTTGTTAAAGTACTCAAGATCCGTTTAGAATCATCCAAATAAGGTCAGAACTGTCACAGTTCAATCTGATCAACCCTAACTTAGCAAAGATAACATCACACAAGTAGAAAAGTACCATGAGCACAGACTTACACCAAAACAGATTAAGAATGTTCAGTATATCCTGGAATGTCTCCAATCCTTTATGTCATGGCGTGGGGCCATCCTTTCATTTGCACTTGATTTGAAGCCAATCAGAAAAATTGTTCCAGAGATATGAACAAGATCGGTTAATGATTTTAAACTTTTGAACACCCACTTATGGGAAATCCAGAAATAGTCAAATCACCCAAAATCAAACCAGTTCTTCCTCTCCATGATATTCATTGATACAAAAAGGAATTTCTAAATAAAAAAAATGTCAAGTTATCCCATTCACATGAAGGATATCCTGATACTGGTCAAAGTCACTCAGTTCCTTATGTGGCTCATTTAGCTGCTTCCAAATAAGCAGCTTCAAGGACTAACATTCACTTGGTGCCGGAGATGTTCACAAGTCACTTTTTCCAAATCAAGTCTCAAGACTTTTCACAATAGATGCTATTTGAGATAATACTGCATTGCTGTATTGTTTTAGCTTAAGTATGCAGTAATTAGGTATGGTAAAAACATGTATGTCCTACTGTACTATATAATTTATTATTGCACACTACACCATCAAAATAGATCAGAACAATGCATGTGCAATGTGAAGAAACATCCCAAAAGCTTTGTTTAAACTTGATCAATGTACACTAGTCCTAAATCAGTACAACAATAAAAAAAAAAAATCCTATGAATGCGTAATATATATGTAAAAAAATAGTACAAGATTTAAAGTATAGATTAAAAAGTGCAGCATGTTAAAACAGAATAAAAAAACCTGCTGAAGCTGCCTTGCCCGCATAAGGTACAGTCAGTATGTATTAAGAGGTTAACGTTACGACTCAATACGCAGGTTGTTATTACTGCTACTTGCCGAGGCTTGAACATAACTTTAGTGAAATATAAAATAAAACGGTAACGTCATGGGAAGTGAAACTATAAAACTAGCCTACAACTATGGTCAACTGTGTTTGGATTAGTTTTCTTGTGGTAACGTTAATGTTACCTTCCCATACAAGCCAAGTGTCTCTTTCAAAGTGACTCACTGACCTATCCTTTTGTGTTCTGAGGTGCCTGAGGAAGTTCGACATTGTTGAGCCAGCGTCATGCAATTATTTTAATGCCACGCTCCTTACATGTGGCTGTCCGTCTGTATGAAGGTTTTATATGCAAATGCAATTACAAGAGAAACAGCTCCAGTTGAACCTGCTGCCGTAACGGTCGCTGTTCATATAAAACCCTATGGCAGCACGTATGCATTACAAACCTTTACACAAATATCAAATGAGGGAAACAATTTCTGCCTGCAATTTTCCCATAATGCTTGGCAACACATTGGAAAAACTGAAACTAATCAAATAATAAAACAGATAAATCCATGAGTCACAACTCTCAAGTCCGAGTCAAGTCACAAGTCTTTGTTTGTGTGACTTTAGTGCGACTCAAGTCCAAATCTCAGACTCAAGTCCCCATGTTTGTTTGCTTTCCAACCCAGTGACAGGCAAAATTGTTATTGAAATAATCAGTATTTCTTCTCTTTTTTTCCAATTTATTTTCATTGATGGACAGTTACTAGCTGGGAATAACACACCACCTTACAATCTTTAATTGCAATAGCACCACCTGTTAAATTCCCACACATCACTGAGGTGTAGCACTGCCCTCCCTGGCTTATAATAGAGAGTTCTCATAAAGGATGTCTGCTCAGCTTTCAGGGAGGACTGATGATGGTCACACACATGCACTAAATATTAAAATATTTGGCTGCAAGACTAAAATATGCATTGATCTCAAACAATGTTGACTCCCCCTCTGTGGTGTTAAACAATGAGAACAAATGCAGACAAAAAAAAAGAAATAATCAGTATTACTACCACTTGTAAGTGCTCTTGTGAGTGTACATAATGCTATGACTGATGAGTTTAAAGCAACCGTTTCAGTATTTGTAAATGTATAAACATTCCTACCGTAGGGTGAAATCCCAAAACACATATTTTCCATGCCAGTGAGGGTGACATCTTGAAGGTCATTTTCCCAGTCTTCCTCCTGTTGAGGGGGCATTAATGGGAGTGGAGGAAAGGTCTTCTTACTGTCTCTACAAAAAAAACCCAGATGACTAGGTGACAAAGCTGATTTAATTTTATTTTTTTTTTTAAGTTCAAGTGATTTTTATTAAGGAAAACACATTCATAGCTTGACACTATATCTGCTTTGTTGTTGTACTACTCACTTATTCAATACTGATAAAATATTTAACTTGATCGTACATCTTTAAAACAGACTGTCAGAGGGAAGAGTTCTATTTATACACACTATACTATCTGCAGCGTAAATGAGAAAGCAGTTACTGTACATGCTCTCTACACCAAAAAAATCCTTAAAAGAATTGTTGCATTTGAGTTTCACCCTAACCAGCTGTGTGCACAAGACATAATTCAGTCACATGGGAGACTTGCCAAAAAGTGGTGAATCATTTTGACAGACAGTGTGTCAAGTGGGTTAAACAAACCTCTTCCAATCTCTTTTCTTTTTTTTCTGGGTCTTTGTAACTGTTTGCGTGGACTTTAGTAAAACTTGGTCAGCACAGAAACCACTGTCAGGTCTGGCAGCTCCATTTACTGATGTCCTAGATCCAACACTCACACCGCTGACCCCAGCAGCTGCCGACTTATCAGGAGCAGATGAAATTCTGTTTTCATGTTTCTTATGAGTCCATGCGGATGATGCTTTGGTAGTCTTGACACTAAACCCATGTTTTATGTAACCGTTGACCATGTGTGGTGGTTTGTTGCCATTATGACTGCCAGATGCTGTCTTCTCACAGACTGCGCCATCAATCAAACCTGTGTCCTGATCACTGAAGTCTTTACAGGTGCTGCGACGTAATCCTTCCTTTCTACAAACGAGGTTTGTCCCAGTGTGAGGCATTGCTTTTCCTCAAAACCTGGAAGGTCAGATGTAGATGAAGGAAAATTAAAAAAAAAACTAATGAAAATAGTATTTCCAGTCCACATATGTAACTCATTTTGCTGCATCTAAGATGATTGGAACTTACATTAACCCAAATATTTCTAATACACTATCTACTACCAGCATTTTTTGAAGTAGAAGTAAGGTATGGTATTGTTTATTGCGTTCTTAAGTGAGGATGGCATGATGACAAAAACAAGGAAAACACAGGTTACAGTGTGTGATTTGTATACGATTGAATAAAGAACCATAAAGTGGTTGGATGCACCAAAGATGTGAAAACTGGTCTTAGGTCCCTTTCATGTGGCTCCCTGCGGCTTTGTTAAAACACACGGAAATTAATTGCAATTACTTTAGTCATTATCCCAACAAGTCATTCTGATGTTATACAGTTGTACTCTGACAATGTTTAAGTCCATGCTGCAAACATTTCTCTTCAAATGTGTAGAAAACAACTGAAAGGGTTCCATCTCTGGAAGCCAAGCAACAACGTCTCGTTGCCAAAAATCCCACTGTTGTGTGTATTCTTGTGCAATGACAATAAAGGAAGTCTAAGTCTGCAATCTCGTCTTCCATTTCATTTTAATTGATTGATATTCATATTTCATTGATTATGTTTTAATTGTATTTTAACCTGCCTTTTCCATTTTTGGAAAGCACTGTGAATTGCCCTGTGTATGAATTGTGCTATATAAACTTTTCCTTACACTTGCCTAAAAGTGTAAACTATACTCTAAAATGAAGCTGAAAATATAGGTTAAGTTGTAGTCGTACAAGTACATTACTTTCATTTAAGACTGATGTTATTGGAAGGGTCACCGTGCGAATGAAGCAGCACATAGCAGAATTATGTCTTCTTATATGCAGGGTCCCCCTGCAATCCTAACTAATCTGGTTCATCGATTTACCGCTAGCTGAAACAGCGCGCATGCGCACCGACCGGGCGAATTGGGGGGGCCTTCAGCTTTCACGGTGACCGAGCCAATAGACACTCAGTTTATTTAATGCAGCTGAGGGTATTCATTTGTAAAGTCCACTACAGGAAAAAAAAATAGATATTGACATACCAGTACATGTTTGCTGTACAGACTAATTCCCTAACGTAGTTCTGTAATTTCTTTAGAATTTTATACTCAAACTTTGGTTTACCGTCGACATTCTTTACCAACTAAAGGGGGTTCTAAAGGAGTCGCCACTTTCAGACAGATATTTTTTTCTTAATATCTTTCTGACCCCTTCCCTTACTTATAAAATAAATGTCGCAGAACAGTTCGCAAACTTTAAGTAGAACAAGTACGTTTGTAAAACTGAAGGATACCGTGTTTATGACTAGATAGCGATCAGTTGTTGCTAGCTAACACGCCCCCATTAGCCGGTGGTGTTATGGACAGATACAGCTCATACACAGTACTTTAATAAAGTAGTAAATGCAGCCACCCAGACGACAACAACAGCTATATTAAGTTGATTAAACGCCAAAAGTGACTTACATTTGCGTGTCTTACAACTTTTACTCGTGTCATACCTGTGCCGTGGTCCGAATCACGCAGCAGATGCTCATGCACCACCAATCAACCGGCTGCAATGTGACCACAGGCCAATAGGGGGCGACAGAGCGCCAAGATTATTTACATATTATATACAACAAGTCGAGTGGTTCGAGGGAAAAATGAAGAAATATTGACAAAATAAAAAGGAAATAAAAGAATAAAAATGGCATTGAGAACAGGCATACCACACCGTTGTTTGGAGCCCATAAACTACCAAACTGTCCCACCTTTTGTCACCCTTCCCTTGGGGTGCCAATGGCTCCAAATTGATCCATGTGGGCGGAGCTAAACAGACGGAATCTCCTTAAATAGTTGACAGAATTGTCCTTTTCGCGTGACGGAAGGACAAAAGCACCAACAACAGCTCTCCGGTTAAATCTTCACTCGACAACGAGCAAAGAAAGAACAAAATATTTTTGTGCATCATGTCGACTCGCACTTTTATAGAGCAATAAGGAGGCGATCTGAACTGTACCAAACCGTCCCAATCGGCTTGATGGAAACACGCTATTATTTACTGACATTTATATTTTTTATATATATTTGAAGTACATAAACTCATGAGTACTGTGAAAAATCTGGATCAAAGTATAATTTTAAAATATTGTTGGTCATTAATTGCAGTGTTTCTTAACCTTTATAAGTCGTGACACATATTTTGCATTGGAAAAATCACAAGTCTTGTGTGTGGGGGTGGGGGGTGGATACGGATTAAGGCAAGGGTTGTATATATTGTTTCTATTTATTTAATTTTTTGTTGGAAAAAAGGGGGAAAAAACATTGTTGAGAAAATGTCTAAAATATTTTTGTTTAATAAATAAAATGGGGGGAAAATATATCACAAGGCACACCACCAAACAAAAATATTAGAAAAAGCATATTTACTGAAATAGAATGCAAATCTAGTCTCAGTTTACTTACTCAGTGGGAAACCTAGGCCTGTTTAGTTGAACCAAAGCTGATATTCTTGCACAAATTGAAGAAAGGCATGAGGAATTTGGAATGCGGAAGCTGAGATGGGCGTGTGTCAGTGACCCCTCAGACAGAACCCTGTCTTATTGTTTAAGATCCATATATGTAGGCATATGCCCCCCTCCAGCCAACCTGATCTGTGCATCACTAGTGAGGGGGAATTTATCAAAAGAATGTACCGCATTCCGAGCTAGTTCACATTAATTTTCACTTTGTAATGGGATACTGTTGTTATAGTATATATCATTGGCATGTGCTTGTAGATATCTATGTCATGCCACTCAAAGAGTACCAATCAGGTGAAATTGGATAATGTTCCACAGCATACCTGATGATTTCTCATGGTACTCTTATGAGCCATGGCAGAGTGGTTTTGAAACACTGATTTAGTGAGCAGTCAAGTGATGCATTTCCTATTTAAGGTGCATAAATATGTACCCAAGGCCTTCTGAGTCCTCATCAGTTTTCATATGGTTTATACACTGGTGGTCTTTTCGTTTGAATTAGACCAATTATATTCAAATCCATTGTCAAATAACTTTTACAGAGTGGGTGAACTAAAAGGGTAAATAAAGCATTTTTGCTACATGTTAGAATTGTTGCATTTGCTAAAGGTCTGTAGACAATTGCCAAAAAGCTGTTAAGAATCAAATAAAAGAAAATATGTTATATCGTTTCATGAATGCAAAGGCAACCTTGGATAGGGCCTGCTTTAATAACCACAGTTTTCCCAGAGTTAAACCTTGTAGTGAATCCAACCTCAAATATCCATTTCAGCATCCTCTTTGTTAAAACCTCCAGACATAATATCACACAGTTCACCATGTGCTGAATTGAAATAGGCTACTTCTACATCAAATGTTTCACTTTAAGCCCAGAATCAAGCGTACATTACAAAAGCAGCACAGATTAATACAATCAATAGTTATAAAATAATTGATATTTTCGATAAATTACATTCGGAAATTGAAATGAGAAGAAAAGGACATTTTATGAAACAATTACTGCCAAAGCCATTTTTATTGCCATGTTCTATTAATAGTGACTACAACACAGTGTATAGCCCTAATAATTACTTAAAAGCTACGAAACTGAGTTTGACAAGTTTTACACCTCAGTTTAATCTTTTATTAATGATTTCTTCTAAAATGGCACAAGCAGCTATAGAGTGAAAAGATTGGTGAAGCAAAACAAGACACAAATCTGCAGGAACTGCTAAATAGGTTAAATATTGCTCATAATGCTCACCATTAAGTTTAAGTTAGGAAGACATTTCACAACCATATAAAAAAAGCAAATGAAGTGACAACTGAAAAACAGTGGACTTGTTGTAATAAGCAAAAAGTTAAATGCAACAAAACATTCCCGGCTGCTTAAAAAATAACAAACAAACATTTTTGACAATATGCTAGCCAGTCTGCGTACTGCAATGATGCATTGTGCTCTGCCATTTTTCTAGTTGGTTACTTAAGCAATCACAAGTTGTTTTTTGATAAATTGTATAAAATATTATTCATAGAAACAATCTGAAAAAGAGTGGAGAGTGGCACATGAATACAAATTATCACTATATAATTACAACATTTACAAGTCAAGAAAATATGACACACCTAGACTTGAAAATATCCTCAAAAACTGTGTAAGTCCATAGCAACATCATTGTGAAAAATATCATCAAAAGGCACAGACAGAAGAAATGGTGAACCATGCAGAAGGAAACATAACATTTTTTTTGTGCAAGGAAGCAAAACTCAAGTTTAGAATCATCTCATAATACAGTAGATTGTAATTTCCCCTTTGAAAACAAAATGCCAGGTCTTCATTACAGTATAGAATACTGTGTATTACAACACATCTTACCCAAATACAGAGATTCAAATTCAGAAAGCCTTTTTGGCCACAATGACAGTGAAATATTAAGTTGTACATTCATATTATTTACAGTATTAAAAGAGTTTCCATTTACTCCAATCTGTGACTTGTAGGCCACATTGAGATAGCTAATCCAGTTTTCTGTACGAGGTGAGGTGAGTCTTCTGTGCGTACTTACATACAGTTTCTGAGCTGATTTCACAGAGAAAATGAGAGCAATTTAGTAAACCATGTTAAAATGCCTTCCAGTCACACCACTGACCATAACTCCAACACACCGTGTACATTCAGGTCATGCATTTCTGTGCAACATCACTGTCTTATGCTAGCAACAGTATGCCTTTTCCTAGATCACGCTGCGCTACCAAATGTTTCAGTTTTAAGACACTCCTTGGTTGCAGCTTCTGCATCATAAAGTGACACTACTAACCTGTTTCTTATCTGAATAAGGCCCACATCTCAGTGAAAAATAATTCACTGTTGAACTGATTGACACAGCAAGTTCTCTTGGAAGGTTTCTGGAAGACATATTCTCATGAATTAACAAAAATATTCACCTTCAATTAACCCTCATCACCTTCACTAAAACACATTTATTTTCCTACACAGTCCCACTTTTCAGTCTCCGAGAAGAGTTTTACTTCCTGTACTCACTTTAAACCTGCTTCTCTCAAAGGAACATTTATACTTCATTCTTCATCCAGCCACTTCTTCCACTTCTCTGAGTCCTCTTTTAACACGTGCCTCTTCAAATATTTTCTACAGTTTCCTTAAAATTCACATAAATGACAGTCGAGGAAAGACTGTAGGTTTATGGATCAGACAAAAGTAGACTTGTCCACCTTCATCTGTGTCACTTAGAAAGCCTGGTTTATAGACTGCTTGTCACCTTATTTTGTCCTAAAAATGCCTGTTTTCACACCAAACTGTGAGTATTACAACTAATATTACACAGATATACAGTAGAAACCAAAGTCAGAACTGATCAATTGTTTCAGTTGCTTCGCCAAAACACATATGTCCAGTGTGATAAATCAATTCAAGCTCAGTATGTTCCTGGAAATAAGTGACCGTTTCGTCATGTGAGATCAGAGATGTAGTTACAGTTCACAGTAAAGACATTAATGAGAGTAAAAACAGATCATCAGAGGGTATATCACATGGAGGAGTGGTATTAGTATGACAGTAGGTGAGTAATTACTGGCAGACAAATCTCCCTTTAAATCAGCAGAAGACCATCCTCTTCCTCAGTCTGAGAGAGATGTTATTTTCACTCCACAAACAGCAGGGGGAGGTGTGCATCCATTTATATATTCCAGTTTCCAGGACTGGCTTTGGTTCTTTATACTTTCCTGTACATCTTCCTAAAGTCCTGTTTCCAGCTCTTGTCAAACAACTGGAATGATCCTCAGTGTCCCAGTGGGATCAGTTCTCATTCCAGTTAAGTCACAGCTAGTTTTTTATCTCCAAGATGGAGGGGTTGTGGTCCAAGATCGACAGGATGATTTTGTCCATGTATTGTCGCAGGCGTAAGTTAATTTCTTCTTGCTCTTTCAAGGCTTCCATTAGCTGGAGAAAAAAAAGTTGTAACAAAGATGATGAGATAAAATGAAATGAGATTACCTTCATTTAACCCTTCAACAAAATTAAATTACTCTTTGGCATACTCTAGTGTTTTTTTCTATTTGTGTTTATTAGCAAATTCCTTCTAAAGTTGCATATGGGAACTTTATTCTGTAATGTGAAGCCTTTCTTCTGAAAAATTATTGTTATTATTTTGTGTTATTGTGTCATATCTGTTTCTCATTAGAATAACTGATTAAAACCTTGTCTTAATAATATATTCCAGCTAATGCTGACATAGATGTATCCAGTATCAGGTTGAAACAATATTTATGAATTATCCCATTAAAGCAGACAAGATTTCTTTCCTTTTGCACAATTTTACTATTTAAGAACATTACTTTGCTTTTAGTGCTTTTCTTCCTCCATTACTCGGTTTTAAAGTAAACATTTTAAATGCCTAGATTATTGTTAGAATCATCATCATAATTATGATTATGATTATTAGTAGTATTAGTATTATTAGTAGTATTAGTAGTAGCATTAGTAGTTGTAGTAGTAGTAATAGTCGTATTAGTATTAGCAGTAGTAGTAGTATTAGTAGTATTTTTAGTCAAAGGAAAAATTCCTACAGTTTAGACAAATTTTTGTTTTTTATTTGAGGTTAAGTTTACAGTCCATATCAGTATTCCACATATTTCTTTCTATAGGTAAAGAACAGCTTATTAAAATTCAAGTTGCTATAATTGACTATGGCTGTATGGCTGATCTATAATAATATAATATCTGGACCACTGTCATGCTGTGACGTAACCTACAATACATTTATGAATGTAACTGCGGTGCATTGTGAGTATTTATAGCCACTGCCCAGTGTTCTGACTGTACCTGGTCTCTGGAGGCGTTGTCTATCTCAGCAGCCAATGACTGGGCCTTGGTCTGTGTGGCAAACAGGTTCTTGGCCTCGTATAAACTGAGGCTGAGGATCTGACCATTCAGCTCTTCATTCTGCTCCCTAAGCTTCTGGTTTTCCTATAACCACGGATCAGAGAAGGAAAAAGAAAAGAAAGAAAGAGAAAGAGAGAAACAGAGAACAGGATTAAGTATCTGGATGACATGAAGTATCAGGGGTGATGGTGCCTTTTTAAAATGTCCACTACTCAAGCCTCACTCAGCCCATACATACACGGTATAGTTGACATCTCATCCAGCAACAACCACAGCAGCGCACATCTATTTTGCCAACACCTACAGGACATAACACGGGTTATGCGTATTACAGAACAAACTGCTCCCCTGCGCTGTCTGGTGTGTTGTTAAAGCCCCACGATAAAGTTGTTCCTGGAGCGCTGACAAGAGGTCAGTTTGCTTTGCTTTTTTTTTTTTTTTTTCCACGACCAGGAACATTAACGAAGGGTATTGCAGCACTGACCCCAGTTCAGCTTGGGCATATTTGCCCTACTCCATTGTGATTAGTGGTTAATCAGGAGGTCAAAAGTCATAGAAGCAATTTTACCATCAGACCAGGACGGAGCCGAGCCCCAGACAACACCAGGTGCTGGAATTCAGGGGGGAGAAAGTCCTGGGACACAAATGGCTGGACACACATACAGACATTTACAGAAGTGCACAGGCAAGCATAAGATAGTAAGATACCAGTTTTTACCCCTGGGCTGTGCTCTGTAAGTTTAAGATATTGCCCTCATTTACTAATAAACGCTGTCCAACCATGGGCAATCGATAAGAGTTATAACTACTAATAAGAAGTTCAGAATAAGACAACCATTGTTAAATGATAGAGAAAGGCATCTGTAGTCAAGAATTGATGTAAAAATCACTAAAAGTATTCCTTTTTGGCTTGCCTGCACATTTTATGTGACAAATTTGTCCAGTGGCAACAGCTTTAATCTTAATCATATACACAAACTGAACAAAGCAGCAACTCTACCCATTTGGTGTCACTACTGAGCTTTAATATTTATGTCCTCGAGGGTTGGTGGATTCAGCCCGTATCACATTTTCTTTTGGGTTGGGAACTTGGGAAGAACATCGTTCCTTTTTATGTGTATCTCAAATCATTAATACGAGGTTGGCATAGGCCTTTGTGTAACTTTAAGGAGTGTCTACCTGACTTACTCCCATCAGAAAAAAAAAAAAACACTTTGCAAACACACTTATCAGGACTGAAAACATAACATTTGAAACTTTGAACGCAGATACCTTGGCGCAAATATCACCTTCTGCTTTCTGAAAAACACGTCAGCATTTTGATGTGCAAACAGACACAACAGAAGGTGCATCAGGAATAATGCATCAGAATAAATAAACAATAAAGAAATCCACATAAATTGTGATGTAGTTGTGTTAAATTCTACATGATCCATCTATATCATCACTAATGCCTGCTGTGCAATATTTATATTTCAGGGCAAAATGTGATGACTGTCGAAAACCTGGCTTTCATTTGTTATTTGCTGTTCACATAAATGTATGTGCATGTGTTAGTTGTGTCAGATTGTAAAATTCTGCAGACACTTAAACATACTTATGAATAAATACTGACATCGTGTGAAATCATTTTTCACTCAGACAAAAACAAGCAATTAACAGCATTATATTCATACTACATAAAAAAACACATGATAAGCCATTGTATCACGCTTTTAGTACAGTATTTGACCTCTAACCACATAATTATTTAAATATGAGCATCACTATTTTCATGTATTTCATACCATTTCTTCTGCAAACTGCAGCACAGCAAGTCGAAGTAGCAACAGCTGCCCTAAATTTGCAATATATCTGAAAATGTGTCAGTTCTACCCAAGCCTAGGAGCCAATTCTGGCTTCCTGTGGTTGCACCAAATTATTGAAAAATGGTGTTGCGACGGTGTCAGTGGTTTGATAAGTTGTACTATGCTGTGCTGTGCCATGTGTGCAGCTGTGAACTGGCCCTGCAGGATGAAGAAGCTGATCATCAGTACCTGCTTGAGCCTCTTGACCTCATGTTCCAGCTCCACCTCCCTCGTCCTGCTGTTGAAGTCTGCCAGGCCAGACGAAGAGCTGCGGCCACGACCGGGTTTTTCTGCCTCCAGCTTGAAGAGCTGCAAATGTTCCAGCTCTCGACGTAGATCCTCTATCAGCTACACAAGAGAGAGAGCAAAGAGCAATGTTACATAAGGCCAGTGCAGTGTTTTATAAATGACAGTGTGCGAGCGAGCATCCAGTTAACTGCAGTGAGTGAGGAGTAAAACAAATGCAGCTGTTTTTAATAATTCCTCCTACCTCCTGCATGGCTTCCTTCTCTTTTTGGAACTGGTGTCTGTTCTGTCTCAGTTTGTCCATCATTTTCCTGTAGAGGTCCATCTCATCCTTCAGACGCAGACTAGTGTCCTCCAGTTTGTCTGTCATTCTTTGCTTCTCCTGATGATACACATACATACGTACATGAGTAACATACTTTTATGTACTTTGATCATGTCATAACTATTTTTTTATTAGCTTCATACAGTATAATTGAGTTTTTCTCTTATTGGTCACACTGCACATTTTAGAGGTAAAGACACTACTGTGTGACGCTACTTAAAATATGCAACTTTTAGTCTTCCTGTTATTTGACCCAAACCCCTTTGGATAATATGTCTTCACATACATTTTCATCATTATATGAGTATTAAAAAATAGTGCGAATGGCCCTGTGCTCATCCGGACCTCACAGCTGTGATGTCTTGCTATCAAGAAAAGGGAGTCATTCAATAGATCATAAAATCAATCCCACTGTGTGGCTGTTTTTATCAACAAATGCCAAAAACAGTGTGAATGGTATAGGAAGCCCCCAAAGCTCTTGTGGGGTAGCATCTGTATTGAACAAAAGTAGGTAACTGGTTAATGACATATTACTGTGGTTGAAGCTGTTAAATGCTACGCAGGAGGTTGTTGGTGAACAACGAATATTGGGGCAATTACTTTCTAATGAATCAATCAGAATTGAGGGAGGGAGAAGAAGTGATTTTAGTGTCAGAGTGGAAAAATAGACAAAGTTGTAAAGAAATAGTTTACAATTTAAAATTTTGACAAAAAGTGATAAGTTTTGTGCCTAATGCTTAGATTTATCTAATGAATCAATCATTGAAAATTGAGGGAGGAGAAGCGATTTTAGTGAATTGTGGACGATGCCGACACCGGACGCCGACAACGACAGACGAAATGCGATGGCAATAGCACATCGCAACTTTGTTCGGATGAGCGAAAAAATGCTGCTTTAGGGAGAGTGAATCTCTTAACAACACAAGGACATATTAATGTAGTTTGCTTCACATAAGAGCATCAGCTGTTACGTATAAAAAAAATGATGATTTTTTTTTTAAAATTAATATTGCATCCATTTTCACTCAGTGTTGCTTAGGTTACACCTATATGCAACAGCACTGAAGAAAAACACATTTCTATGATACTGTGTGTGGAAAAACATGAACGTTAAAAATCTTACCTCATCTAGTTTCTCTGTCTGTGACTTGAGCCGACACATGTTAAGAGTCACCTCAGTATTGTCATCCTCCAGCTGCCTCACTCTAAAAACATAAATCCTCCCGTATTTTAATACACTGTTGTGCAAGAAGAGTCTTTTTTATATACAATCAGTTAAGACAGTGGGTGAATTCCAGAGCATATTCAACCAGCTATTGCTCAGATAAATCTCTGAGAACCGTTTAGCATTCAGGCTTTAAAAAATTATTTTCCTTCTGCAAATCATATCAAACAGTTCATTCATTCACTCTCTTAAACCTTTATTTCAACTTTTAGTTATTTTCAACATAGTAATAGACGCTAAATAAAAACACAATAGTAAAAGAAAAAAGTTCATACAATTCAGTAAAAATAATACAAGGTTACACATAATTGTAGTCATGGTAATACAAAACAAAATATTCAATTAAAACAGGAAATTAGAGTAAAATGTGCCAAGTTTCAAAATACTCTAAACATAAAAATGGAGTAAGGTGAAGTGTTGAATGTTAGTGCTGGTCACTCACCGGTTGGTCAGCAGCTCTATCTGTGTGGTCTTGTCTCTCTCCATCTTACTATAGGCTTCTCTGTGTCGTCTTAGTTCCTCCTGTAGGTTCTGTTCTGCCCGGGTCTCCTGGTCTTTCAGCTGCTCCTCCAGCTCATGAACCCTGACATAATCAGTAATTCATAGTCAACATTCCAGTCCAGTATCAAAACAAGGTTAGGATACTCAGCAAACAGCAGTAACACTATAGCTACTGTTTTAAACTACAATGACAAATTAAAGGAGGTGTTGAGTGTTCCTAATTTCTGGCTGTACCTGTGCACCAGCTGTGTGTTCTCCTGTTTCAGTTTAGACTTGAGATCCCCATTTGTAAGAATCTCACTCTCCAGTTCGGCCACCTTCTTTTCCAGAAAGCTTACCTGTAAGAAACACAAAACTCTTGTCAGTCAGTGACTATACAGCAACTTTTTTTTTAGATTTCTGAAACTAGTTTGTGACTCTAAGATGTAAAGTCCTCAAATAAATACATTTGGAAAGTACATCTTAGTTTGTGAGTTCATATATGACATCTCTAACCAACTTCTCACAGCACCAAAAATACAGATGGAGAGAAATATGTACTTTTACTGGACACAAACCCATTCATACCTTCTCATTGATGTCGATGTCACAGGAGTCGATGCTATCCCTGAACAGATCCTCTGTGCTGCCGTTACTGCTGCTTAGATTGCTGTTGTGGAGCAGCTGTCTGCTCAAACACAAGGAGACACAGCAGAGATGCACACATTTAACAGGCAGTATCAGCTGAGAATAGATACAGGTGAGAACCAGCTGGTTCTGAATGTGTGTATGAGAGGAAAAAGGAAAGTGTGTGATGTCCTGCAGTGCTACTGCTGCAACATAGAAAAGAGGATATAGTACAAGGGCAGGCATACGTCTCACTGTGTCAAACAACTAAGTGTGATATTTCTGCCAAGATGCGAGTACAGCTGCCACCACTTTCACTGATGGAATAACTTAGGAAATAACATTAAGGAGAGGAGAGGAGAGGAGAGGAGAGGAGAGGAGAGGAGAGGAGAGGAGAGGAGAGGAGAGGAGAGGAGAGGAGAGGAGAGGAGAGGAGAGGAGAGGAGAGGAGAGGAGAGGAGAGGAGAGGAGAGGAGAGGAGAGGAGAGGAGAGGAGAGGAGAGGAGAGGAGAGGAGAGGAGAGGAGAGGAGAGGAGAGGAGAGGAGAGGAGAGGAGAGGAGAGGAGAGGAGAGTCCATAGGTTGCTTTCAAAGTGCAACTGGACAGTTTTTTTTATTCTCTTTTTCTGGAACAAAAACAGTTGACTTGAACTTTGAAAGCAACCTATGGATGAACAATGACCTGGACAAATAACATTTTAGACAGAGAAGGGGAGAAATGAGGAGAGAAGAAATAGCAGAACAGATAAAGACAGCAATAAAGCAGGAGCAGTAATCCAAGTAGACATAGAGGACAGTAGAAGGAAAAGGGAGGGAGGGGCAACCCTTATATTGAAAACATAGATCAGGTCTGACAGGCCATTTTAACTCTGTCACTATAACTCAGTTACTGTGGGTGGACATAAAACAAAGCCCTGATACAAAACATTTCACTTGGTACAGACTGTGACACTGTCGCTGATCCGTGCCAAGCTAATGCTCAACTCTGATTCAGAACTTAGATCAGGTTGGCTTAGATCAACTAGACAGATTTCATTCAGACATTGTGGATTCTCTCAATCACCAGTACGTAATAATTAATGGGATATTAAAGCTACAGGGCAATAGTGATAAGGAAAATTGCTCACTGTGTGTGTGTGTGTGTGTGTGTGTGTGTGTGTGTCAATAAATAGAGCAAATACGTCCAGCCACAGCTGTATACAGGATAAACACAATGTACAAGTGACTTTCTGTGTTTAAAGACAAACTCATACACAAAAACGAATGCGAGCAGACAGAAAAACACACACATTTACATTTAATACAAAACACACTGTACCTTCCAAAAGCAGTGCTGGAAATTTTTCTGTTAGGGCTAGAAAGAGAAAGGACAAAACAAATTTACAGACATTATTATCGCATTAAATTGGCATGAATATGTCTACACTCACAGTTAAACATAGACCCGGAACAGCTGATGGCAATTAACATTTTGGATATTCTGTGTTACAGATATGAGGGAAACACACTGAAGGACGTGTCAATTCTGGTTCACTGAGCAGGGGTTTCTTTTAGTTCAATCAGCACCTTCCACAGGGGTACAAACACCAGAAAGCCTTGTTCAGTCTAATGTCTGTCTTTGTTGGGTTTCTAACAGGACAAAAATTAGATTATAACAACTATCCAAAAATATTCTGTTGAGTTTTTATACAGATAGATTACATGATTGACATGACTATTGATTGTTAGGGCAATGATATAAAAAATATGTTTCTTCAGTGTTATGGACAATTCATTATTCTAGACATTTAATTCAAACAAAAACAAAAAAAAGATCTTAATTTTAGAACTTTAGAACATGTATATGCAACTTTTGAAAAATAGCCAATTTGCTCCAAAAGTTGTCAATGTGTATTTTTTGCACAAAATTTTTTTATGAAAACGAAAAGTATTATCAAGAATTAAAAACAACTAAATAGAATAAAGCATTTCTATCAGGAAATGACTGAGGAAGCATATTTATGATTAAAATCTATTTGACAAAATAGTGGTTTAGACACATTTCAGATTTCTAAAAGTTGCATTGAGTCAGTTTAATTTATTTGATTAATATCTGCCCAGTGCTATGGGTTAGGCTACAAAACTGCAACATCACTGCTTTCAAAGGGTTAATAAATTAGATGACAAATCCACTCCACCATCAGTGTTTTCAGACTCTGGCTGCTTCCTATGTGCTCACTCTGCTGAAAGTAATTTTCCAGTCAATATATTTTCATATATACTTCAACCTCACATATACCTCAGCTCTTACTCTTGATGTACTTTGTTTCTGACATCTCTACTTCATTATTTATAAAGGGAGAGCACTGGTCTAATTAGAAAAAACATTTTGGATTACAGAGTCATTTCTCTAAAGGGAAAAAATCTGGCATGTCTGCAGAGACACTAACTTACTAACAGCCAAGAGACATGAATGTTGCATTCAAGGGCATGCTGAAAATCAGAATTTAGTGTGTACAGATGACACTGTGACACATGTGTGCCTTTGTGACTGCAGGTACATCAGTACAGCTATTAATGGTCACAGTGGATTATGGTTCTAATAATAGGGTCCCTATAACAATGCTTGATGAGGTAAGCACAGGGCCAAGAGCCTTACACAATCAATTACTGTACCATTCTGTACTGTGTGTGCACATTCTAAAGACAATGACATGTTTAATGAGGCATTAAAAAGACATACACATATTACATGCTTACAAAACCTAAATCAGTGTTAGCTTGCCACTGGCCAATGTCTCATATTTATTACTGTATACAACCATAACTATTACTCTCGCTTAATATATTTATTAAGGTATACTACTGTACTACTACTACAGTTCTATGCATCTTTTCTATCTTTTCTGTTTTTGCAGCGCTGCATATTTATTTCTTTTTCCATTTTCTTCAGACGCAACAAGGAAAAACATGGGAAATAGATGTACATCTTTAAAAACATACAAAAAACTGGGTTCTAAAGGTTGAAGTTACTATTTAATGTGATCCCTGAAATGGAGGAGCACAAATGTTTAGAAACATCTGACATGTATTGGATGGTACCTGGTATAAAACATCAGAAAATGAATGCAATACATGTCTTAATGTCTGAACAATAGGGTTAAACAGATGTTAATGCAAAGGGAGGCTACACTAACTACTACTGTATCTATGCGTTTTCCCCTGAAACCTCTGTACACACTTCATAAATATCCAGATTGGATCTCAATACAGAAACCAATAAGTGCATTTGTGTGATCTTTAACACTTTATTAAAACAACAAACTTAATATTGGTGTGTGTTTTTACCCAAACAAGTGCTATAACGCTATTTTCTGGTAATGAGTTACTGTATTTAAATGTCCTTAGATGTACCATTATATGGGAAAAAAAGGACCAATACAAACATTATCTGTTTTTGATCGATTTTGTGCTATACTGAAGACGGAGAAAACAAATAGCAAAGTAACGATTAACAGGGAAACAGAACCTTCCATATCAGTATTTTTTTTCTTGCTTTAAAAGGTTTCTGGTCAGTCTGCCAGGTGAGGGTTATTGAATTTTCTCACTAACAATAACCTTCAGTGGGTGTATGATACAAAGCAGTGGGTTTTGTACGCGTTGGAATCTGTGCATCCTACCTGCTCGCCTTCAGGTTTTTGAGGCGCGCTTCCAGGTCATTTAGTAGGTTGACCTTCTTGCTGCACTGAGAACAGTAGACATCCATGAGCTCACCAGTGTAATGTTGACGCACCTTACGAGGAGTCTGGCCCGCACTGCAAACACACAGAGCACAATCAGCGACACAAAATTGATGGATAAAGGCCATTTGAAAGTGAAATGACTGTGATTACGTGGACGTTTTTTTTTTTTTTTTTACAAATGCACTTTTCCTGGGCTTTGACTGCATTTATTGAACTTTTTTCCCATGCCGAGTTTCCTCAGACTTCTTGTAAATCGGGGCCTCATTTTCAATTTAAATCTCCATGCCAGCTCCAGTTTTGTCTGCTTGGTATGCATGGAAGGAACATGGAGCAGTATTGCCAGTCTATCAGCCGGGAAACTTAATCCCATTAAGCACAGGCCTTTGATGAATATTAATGTGGCCTTAAGGGCAGAAGCTCCTAAGCTACACTCTTCTAGTCAAGACTGTGAATAATACGAGTCAGGTAATGAATTGGGAGCTTGCGGTGAAGAGTGAAATCTGAAATGCATAATATCTAATAGAGTCGTATCAAAGGCATACCTTAAACTGACCGGTTTTCCATTTTCCATTGTGACCTAACCTGTAAGGAGCCAATACGACACTGGCCTTTTCAAGTACTTTGCTGTCCCCAGGGTCAGCTATTCAGGTACAGTCAATCTTGAAAGGAAAACATATGAGTCTTTCTTCTGCCCGTCGTGGCAAACTTTAATCAGTGAGGTTTTATAGCCAATCAATAACAGCATCTCTCTGTACAAAATACCAAAGTGGACATTGACACTGAATTTCTCATTATGGTACAGTCCTGTCTGCGAGACAAAACTCTGGGAAAAGCACTTAAAAAAGGATATCTAAGCCTGTCACTTTCCTACCATACAAAGGTGAAATAATCCCATAGATTTTTACAATAATATGGATGTGAATATTTTTTGTTTTTAATTGATTTATTTTTGTCTTTATAAAGTTCATGTGATAGTGAAGAAGCAAATTACATAGTATAACATGTCCCCTTTATAAAAAAAAAACTGCAGTAGCTCATGATTCACATAAAGGGATGATAGCTATTGTTAGTTTCCATCTCCAGTTCCTCCAGTCTCAAACAAAATCTGTAAATAACATTCAATCCATTGTTTACTTTGCCTCTGCTGTCGGTTTTCTGTGTTCACTGAAGAGATGAAGACACAAACCACAAGACTTTCTATTTTTCACAATTGCTTGGTACTAAAGACCAACTTTACTATAATAAAGACATATGAAAAGAAGTAAAAATGTCCATTACATAAGGATAGTACTGTAAGCACTTTACCCGTGTTTACTATAAAACATATGATCACACAAGTGTCCTTGGTTGCATTCTATGATCTTTATGATGTAAAACGTCTGAATAAAATTTACCAATTACAATCTGGCGTTTTTAAATTTATTATAATCCGACTATATTATTCATAAATACATTCCTTATCTCAGCATTTCTAAGCATTGTAAAAGCTTGATTTCCAACATTCTAAAACCAAGTAAGGCCTTATTTTCATTAATTTTGGATCCTTTCTTAAACCTTTTTAAAACAATGACCCGATCTTAGTTGAAATATATTCAGAGGTGTTCAAAGTACTCGCATTTTGTAGTTAAATAGAAGTACAGCTACTTATGTGAAAAAATACTCTGGTAAAAGTACTGATTCAACTCCTCTATTTAAGTAAAAGTAAAAAAAAAAAAAAAAAAAAGTACAATCTCTGAATTGTAATAAAGTACAAAAGTAAAAAGTAAAACAATTTGTTTGTCATGAATGCAATAATATATATTCAGGAAAAATCTGAAAAGTTTCAAAAGTATCAAAATGAAAGCCTTTAAAAGTGAGTTGGTGATTTGAAATTGTGTTTGATCAGGTCATAGTTACTCAGTTTTCTGGATATGGACAAAAAATATGGGGGAAAAAAAAAAAAAAAAAATCACAATTGAGATAAAAAGTCATCATGAGATTTACATTTTTTTTAATATATATGAGATTAAAAAAATTGCATAATATTTAGATGAAATGTTAAAATTGTGAAATTAAAAGTCAAAATTGTGAAATAAAAAGTCAAAATTATGAGATAAAAAGTCAAAATTGTGAAGTAAAAAGTCAAAATAATGAGCCAATAGTCATATAACTAAAATGTATAAAGTCACAGTTTCTCTCCTCCACTGGTTTTCCCTCTGAAGTGACAACTTTTTGTGCTGCCACATAGTTTGAAAAAGTAATGCATCTATTCTGAGAATGTAAAGAGTATAAAGTTGTATAAAGTATGCAAAAATGTAGGGAGTAAAAGTAAAAAGTTGGCAGAAAAATAAATACTCAAGTAAAGTACAGATACCTAAAAAAACCTACTTAAGTACAGTCATGAAGTACTTTTACTTAGTTACTTTCCACCTCGGAATATATTACATTATTAAGAAAGACATACTCGTATATTTACAAGTACCATACTCCACATTTAGAGTAGAACTAAAGTCCACTGGGTTTGTCTTTGTCATACCTAGACGGAACGGAGGAGCCGAGGTCAGAGTAGCCGTTGGTACGGGTCTCGTCGTCAGGGCAAGGGCTGCTGGGAGTGTAGTCTGGTTCCTCCCCTTCACCGTAGTCCTCAAATTGCTCCTCGTTCAAAGATGCTGAGGACCGTGTTGAAAGGTCAGAAGTCACTGAGATACTGGTCTGACCGCACCTTAAGAAAAACAGGGAGGGGTATTAGTGCATCCATTATCATTATCATTAGACGTAAACAAATGGTTGTGTTGTGGCTTTTCAGTGGGAAACTGAACATATCCTAGAGTAAAACATAGTCTAGTGAGTTTTGTTTTTTTTTATCTGTGAAATTACAGAGACTAGCCAACAGCTCTATACTGCATATCATGTTTGTACTAGGATTACCACCATTGTTTCTTTTATTTGATGCTGAAAAGTAAGATTGTATAATACAATGTTGGGATTTTTTTTATTCAACATTAAACACCCGTATAGAAAAAAAAAAATCATTAAAAATATTTGAATTTTTACCCCCTTTTATAAGATTACACTTGAAACGACTACATTTGTTATTATTTACGCTTAACAATGCAATATGATAAAGAGAAAAACAAATCTTTTTAGTTTTAGTTTACTACAAGTTGATAGTATTTAGCCAAAATACTGACTTCTCGCCAGGGAAAAAGAGCTCCCCCAGTGCGTCTTCCTTGTCTCCTACTCTGGCTAGCCCTTCTGAAGTGTCCGACCCTTGAGTGCTCTCCACGGCGCTGTCTCTGTCAGATTCCCTCTCCCTGCCCTCGTCTGCCACTTCCTCCTCAGGTTCGTCCACCTCTCCGGGGAACAGCTGGCACTCAGGGACAGGGTCAGGATAGGCCCGTGTGCACATGATGACCGGACAAACCCACTCCTTACTGCCCTGCAGACATATAATGAGGGAGAACGTTCACGAGGTCGATCTTCACAAACAAAGTAGCACGCTAACAATCTACCTAAAGTTTACATCAGTGCTATTCTGCCCAACTGAGTAAAAAGGCAGTCACCAAACTTTCCCAAAAATGACCTTAAAGTTTTCTTGTTGTTCAGCCCCAGTAGTTGTAGGTAGATTATTGGACATGAGGCAGTATCGTTACTGCATATTACCTAGTTCTACAAAAACCACAATGCACCTTGTATATGGATTCATTCTGGTAGTACTTAGTGACTCAGAATTTTGGCTTTTTATCTCATGATTTTGGCTTTTTATCTCAAAATTTTGGCCTTTTATTTCCTGATTTTGACATTACATAATCCGTTTCAGTCTAATACAGAGATTCACAAACTATTGGGGCAGGGTCCTAAATGGACGATGGTAATAACACAGTAATGGTCTTTACTGTCTTTTTGTTTTGTTACACTAGTACTTTTTGCAGTTACTGTACAAGCACTCACAAATTTTGTTCAGAACGATAGGCATTTGAGATGAGATATTTTATTACATGACAAAGAATGATTTGAAAAAAACACAATAACAAATTTTTGCCAAAAATCCAGTTACTGCCCTTTTGCTTTGTAGGGCAGTATTGGTGTCCACTAATGCTATCATTTCAGTTCAAGTTAAAGATTCTCTCAGCACTGCATCCAAGGATCTGTTGGTCCACTGTGAACAAAAAGGAGCTGCTAAAGACCAGTACAGAATTATATTTTTCCAATGCGAAGTCACCAAAATACAAAAACCCCAGTTATACAGTTCCTGTCAAATTGTGGGAAACGCCACCTTTTTGCATTTTTGAGAAAAAAATATCCACCTTCCTATTGTTTATATAAAAACAACAAGATAATAATTAGAAAAACATACGACTATTACTAGCTTAATATTGAGAGAATGTTTTACCTGAGGCAAAAGGAGCAGATTTTCTATGAAATTAATGTAACTGTCACATTCCATGTCACGTGTTTCTTTTCACAACAGGTTTAGAAAAAAGGCCAACTCATTATGTACATGTAGGTTAACTACCCTGCAGACTATGACTGAGTGCAATGAGGCACGAAATACAATAAAAAAAAAAACATTTGTTGGTTCAGCATTGAAACAGACACTGCAACACCAACTTCACCTGCAACAAGAAAATCAACTGAAACACATATGTCCAAGTTCTGTGAGAATTATTTAATGAGAAAACACACGATCATAGAATGGCCTCACCAGTCACCTGACCTAAATCCTATTGAACCCCTGTGACATGAACTGGATTACAAGGCCAGAAAATTTTTTTAACTAGTCAACAACACAAGAGGCATAACAAATATTTTAGCTGATGATTTCAGAAAAAAAACTACTGCCTGGATGACACTTAAAAGTTTGAAAAAGGTAAACTATAATACATACGAATGAACAGAATATCAAATAAATAACTTCTACAGAAAGAATGTGCTGGAGGGGGAACATAAGGGATTCATTGATTTCATCAACTTGTCATTTGTTTCTATGCCCCCCCCCCCACCCCCCACCAATGCCCATTGGCTGCAACAATTGTTTAATAAAAATCAGTGGAGGGACTAAAGTAACTGGGGTGGAGCATCACAGTGTTATGTTGATTTCCTCAAACTCATTTGAGTCGGGAATCACTGGCAGGTATGGATTTTCTGTCTTTCTTCGTTGTTTTATTTTGTTTCGTTAGTCATCTATCATCTTCGGTTCTGACCGTTTAATTTCTTCTGCCCAGCCTCACACCTTCACTTCCTTATTAAATGTCTTTTTTTTTTTTTCACACTACAGTTTAGTGTTAGCATCTGATCTGTTTTGCTCAAAATACTGTTTAACGACCTAGGTTATTACATGTAAACAATAGGAAGATGCAGGTGTCACACACACAATAAGCTTTTGACAGCAGCTTTAACAGTAATATAATAGCGGTAATGCTTTCTCTCACTTACAGTAGATTTGTTTATTTTAGTTTAGCTTTACTGTCATTTGGCATCTCACAGCAGAACGAAACATTCAGCATATCAGAGCAAATTAAATTATGATGCATGGGCCTCCAAAAACAAGTGTAGCTGCTACCAAATTCCGGGCACCGCCATCATCAGAGAAGTCAGAAGTTACAGTCATAGAGAATGCAAGCACATACAGCACAGTAGCTAATGGATACGAATGTAAATAACCCAAAATGACTTCCAACATGGTGATGGTACAGCCTAAGTTACACCACAGCTGCCGAATATTGTTCACAGGTGTCAAACATAAGGAACGGGGGCCAAATCCAGCCCATCTAAGGGTCCAATCTGGCCCTTTGATTGAATTTATGAAGTGCACAAATTACATTAAGTTATAAATCATTGTAGTTCATGGTCCACATTCAGACCAATTCAGTCCCATAATAATCTATAAAAAATGTCATTTGTAAATGTACTGTTTTTTCATTTAGTGACACTAAAACAAAGTATAATTTCCCCCCAAAAAATCAAATATGAAAAATTGGAAATGTCTGAAGAAAAGTAAGTAGAATTTTAATAATATTCCACCTATTACTGAATATTTAGTGTATCTGTAGATCCACAGTGATCTCAAAGTTAGAATGTATCTGTGTAAATGATCAACTAAAGCCTAATATTGTTTGTTTTCATAATGTTTTAGACTGTTTTTCACTCTAAAACAGAAAGAAAAGTTTGGAGTTAACATTATTTATATCTTTTTATGGGCTTTTTTTTACTGCTTCGGCCCACTTCAGATCAAGTTTAGCTGAATGTGGCCCCTGAACTGAAATGAGTTTGACACACCTGGTTTAAACTATGCATTGGTTACAGTGTGGGACTGGGTTAAACATTATGGGCGTTATATATGTGGATTATTTTTGTACCGCTGTTAGAAACTGAACAGGGAACAGAAATGAGGGATGGCACACAACTCAACATTACCTCGAGCAGGACTAAAAATGAGCACAGTTGATTTATGGTTTGCCTCCAGAGCTCCATGAAACAATTATATTCCCCCTCAAAACATGTCTAAATTTATTCAAAAATTAGACTGATTTCAGACCATTTAGACGTATTTTTAGGACAAGTTCAATCGAGTATTATAAGAGACGCAGGTGAATTCTGTTGTGTTTTACTACGCCTTTCTTACTTAATACATTCCTCCACTGTGGGAATAGTCTTCGTGGGGCACAGTGGGTGAAAGGGTAACAGGTCAAAGGTTGAAGAGCCTTCTCCATCAAGTCTTACCCTTTAACTAGCTTAACGCAATAGAGAACAAGGCCTCGTCTCAGCATGACTGAATAGTGGTGGGACAAGGCGGTAATCAGAGGAGAGCATGACGACAATGACTGAAAAGGGAGGAAGGAAAATAGAAATGTAGAAGGTGCATATGCAAATAAGTGCAGAGGAACAATAATTATTAAAGAAAGGAGAAAAGGAGGGCAAAGAGAACAACAAAAGGATGAATAAATGGGAAGGGTAATAAAAGTATGAGATATATTTCTTGAAATCATGAGAGAGCAATTATCATTTTAGAGATCTTTATATATGTGAATGGACTAAAGTGGGGACAAATGTGAAGTCTAGATGGACTGGGGGTTGTGGGTGTGAAATTATGGAAAGCACCTGATGATGAATTTAACCCATAAAGACCCAAACATATTATCTACTGATCTAAACTGTTTAATACCTGTTGATCCACTAATCCTATAAATACATGTAAATAAGTGGTGTAAAAAAAAAAAAAACAGCTTTTCATCTTTTCACGCTCTTCAGATATGACCCATTTGAGCGTTCAGAGGTTCCATAGTTACCGTGGAAACATGTAATCTTCTATAACATTAAATCACCACTAAAATGGATGGATGGAGATACTTGTTTTTACATTCACTTCGTAATATCTTTGTTGAAAAAGTCACTTTTTCTGCAGTTCTCTATGTTTTAATTAACTTTGAATTTACTCAGAGTTTTCATGAGCATATGATCTGTGAATTGAATATGGGAAAATAGATGATTTACACACACACACACACACACACACACACAAAAGAAAGATATATATATATATATATATATATATATATATATATATATATATATATATATATATATATATATATATATATATATATTTTATTTTTATTTTTTTTAATTGTGTGATATTTAAATTGTGTGATAAATTACTTAAGAAAGGTAGAAATAGAGACAAAATCATTTGGAAGCTGCCTCAACAGTAGCACTGGGTCTTTATCGGTTAAGTCCTTTGGCAAAGTTAAAGTGAAGAAAAAGAGGGGGTAAAAAAAAGAAAAAAAGCCTTACATTTAAAATGATTTATGAATATTGAATTGAGACGCTTTTGCTTCTAGCCTAATCCTTTTTTTGTTTTTGTTTATTTTGATTGTTGAACTGAGTGCAATGATTTCCGTACAACCCAAAATAAATGAATTTGTTCATTCATTCATTAATTCGTTCATTTATGTAAAGTACAGAGTCAATACCAGACATATATTAGATGACAATATAGTCCAAAAGGTTTGAGTCAAACTACTTCAAACACAATCATCCTCCATTCTTCAATAATGAATATTCAGTATCAAACACACACACAGAATCACACACATGTGTACATGAAGACCACACACTGATTCAGAATAAAACTATCCTTCAGCTCTGTTCTGTCACAAAGAGCCAACATGAGGTCTGAAGCTGAGTAATACAGAACTAAATGAAGGATAAAGGTCTCTTTAGCATTCCTTAGACTAGTCTCTTTTTTTCCCCTTGCAGTAGAAAAGAAACGCTGTGTGAGGCAGGGCAATAAAGGAGACCCCCTACCATCCTCATAACAATGCACAAAACTGAACAAGCTAGGACAGTCCATAACACTGGCACCTGTTGTGCTTATTTTGAGGACCAGAAATATTTCTTTAAGGAATGCACATAAAACATAGAGTTTGTCATTTAATATTAATTTGAAGCAGATGCTTTTATGCTTAGGAATAATCTATGTGCAGGTGCACTCAACCCACAAGGACAGGTGTTTTTGAGGGACGACAACTACAATAGTATGCAGTCACATGCAAAGTCTGTTTGTTTGACCAAAATATCTTTCAACATATAGCCACTCACAATAGTTTGAGGAAAAAATACAAATTCTACCATGTTACCGATTACACCAAAATTATTGTCGAATTGTTTCAGAATATGACTAAACCCTGGTCTTTTTAAGCATGACTAAACTAGTCTATTCTGTGGTTTGACACGCTTGGAAAAGTGTGAAGTCTCTTCAACAGAAACCTATGTTTTATAACAAATCTTTCTTACCAAGTCTGTTCATGACTAGTCACCTGGTGTCCCCTTTCCCCCCTCCCCCCCTGGGGGGAGTGGTGGCTCTACTGACAGTGCCTGCACGGGAGCCATGGACGACAGGATCTGGAGTATCTCGCCTGTGCTGACCTGTGACCCCGGACCACTGCCCCTGCCTGTCTGGACCAGCCCCCCTTCCTGCATTTATACATGGACGTTCATCTATAGCCTGTCCGTCCATGGGAGTGGATCTCTCCTTCAATATGGTTCTCCTCAAGATTTCTTCTTTTTCCCACTGGGTTTGGAAGTTTTTTCTTGCCGAGAAGGAGGGTCTAAGGACAGGGGATGCCTGGGACTTTTCATGTATTTCTGTAGTTGATTATGTTTTTGTAAAGCCCTCTGAGACGACTTTGTTGTGATTTAGGGCTTTATAAATAAAATTGAATTGAATTGAATTGAATTGCTGCTGCCAGACCTACTGGGAGCAATTTAGGGTTCAGTGTCTTGTTGCGCAGATTCTTCGGTATATGGAGTCAGTCATTGGACGACCTGCTCAACCAACTGAGCCACAGAACAGACACCACAGAGGGAAGGTGTGTATCATCGTGCTCATTTGTCCTTTGATTGTTGCTGCTGTAGCTTTAACATTGTAAAAGGATCTATTTTGGTGACTTGAATTAACTAAACTAACTGAAAATAGACATTTTATTTTTAAAAGAAATAAAAATAGGAAACTTCTGGGGTATTTATGAGAAACAGAGCAAACTTCTTCAATGGATGTATTCATCCAAGAGACCTTTGACGTGTAAAGAATGTGGATTACATCTAAAGAAAACTCTTTTGTACATAGACTTGGGTCAAAATAGCCATAGGTGCTATATATTTTAATATAGTGATAATCATGACCCCAATTTAAAATGAAATTCTATCAAAATAACATTATAGGAGTTCCTTTGTGTCTTCTTGCTCTAAACTATTAGACTCTTTAAGCTTCATTTTAAGGTAGTACAAGTTTAATTATACTAAGACGGTTCATACAATATTTCTTTTTCCACCACTACAGAAAACCTGTATTGCCTTTTCATTTCCAGACTTAAAAAGCTCATTCTAGGAGCTTTACTTATTCTCTACTAAGTATCTTTTTTAGTCTGATATCGCTCTATTCAACAGTGGTAAGGTATCAGTTATGGCCAAACATCAGCACATTTTGGCTCCAGTTAAAGCGTTATTGACGGACATCCTGCTGTGTGTGCTGTGTGTGTAAAATAAAAACATTCACATTCATTTACATTTTGCTGTAAATAATGTGAATAATAAAATGCTGATTTAGGGATGTGCACTACATGCTTGCCCTTTTGAGAATATACTGACTATGCCCCCTTCAAAACAGGCCTGGGGCTGTAACTGCCAAAACATGGGCCTACAGAGTGTTCTGAGCTGCTTGATTTCCCAGAGTAAAAACACAGCCAACACGGCAATGAGCGTCCAACTTGCCACTGGCTTTGGTCTAAGGATGCCAAGATCAGCTGTGCCTTTTAGTGCCACAGCACTGCTAACAGAGGATTTGTCTATAAGCATTAAATATCAGTTTTTGCAGGGCTCTTAGTTTATTTATTACCAGATCTTAAAATGTTAATTCACCCCTGAGACTAGAGCCCTTTGGTCATTAATACTAAACACAAAAATATCTTCAGACTCATGAATTCTCATTCTAGACACAGTACATTTACCAAATTAATTTTTTGGTTTGTTTGATGTTAGCTATAGTTTCGTAGGTCGACGCACATTGCCCAGTTTCCTGCTTTTCGTGCATTCAAGTCTGAAAGTAGACAATGACGTTTGAGTGTCGGATGAGTGCCTGGGTTAGCATGACACAAACCACTACAGTGGTAGGCCGTCTGCCCGACCTGAAACTTCGCTTCCACTAACAGTAACAATGTATATATCATTAGCATTATCATACCCACAGATGAGTACACACTTCCAAAACAACCCCAACAAATTATTATTATAGTCTGTCTTTCTGCTCCTTTCAACTCATTTCACCCACTTCCACAACAAATTAGTCGCAAACAATCTCACATTTTCTACAGACTCTGCACTATTATCAAGTATTTTAGCATATTCATTGAAAAATAACAATACTGACCCGAGTTTTGATCTTGATCTGATCTCCATGTTGATAAAATTGCTTAGTCAGATGTAAACAACGATGCAACTAAACGATACATCATGCAACCACTTGCACATATTTTGTTTATGGCTGTCAAATAATTTTTTTTTTAAATCAAATTAATCAGAGGGTTGCTTTGGATTAATTTTGATTAGTCATGATCAAAACACAAAGTGTTTTGATCAACTGTTGTACATGAACTTGCCACAAAATGCACAAAAAATACATTAACACAAAAAATATGGAGGAAAAAAATATGTTAAAAAGTGCTAAAATCCAGTAAAATTTACAAAATAAACACAAAAAAGGGATGAAAAATTTTAAACATATTCAAATATTCAAAAAAATCTTCTCACACAGAAAAATCCCCAAAAATGCCATGAAATATCCAAAATATATAAAATATGTTTATTCAGCACCTTTAACAGTTTCAACAAAACAACTCTTAACAACTGTCCCATTTAATTGTGTTAAAACTTTTGGATTATGGATGATGGATTAATCTGTGTTAATGCATTAATTTTGACAGCCCTAACTTTGTTATGTTTTGCTAGATTAAACAGAGGTTATGTATTCCCTTCTGTGTGTTATTATGGGGTAGAGTCTAGTTAAAATTCATTCAGGCATATCGTTCCGGATCTCAGGTGAGACCAATGTCAACAAGTGGTGCCAGGCACAATAAACCCCGCCCCTTCACAAATGTTTTACCTGATTTGCCCCATCTTTTATCACATTTTTGGTGACCTTGACTTTTTTTCATCAAAATTTTGTCACCTCACACCTTTCCTGAAAATAAAGTTGCTGACAAACAGACAGACAAACCATTATTTGTGTTGTATGGCTGTGTGAGCATGTGCACTCATTAAAGTTCATCTAATGCCCTTAAGATTTAACAGTGGAACACAGTGTTCCAGGTAGACAAAACAGAACAGCATAAACAGTCACACATCGAAGCAAGAAAGAGAACTGAGTACAATTAGACTCTTAACGGAGGAAAAAAAGCTGAATTATTTATTATCAACTCTGCAGCTGCAATAGGATGTAAGAAATAAAGACAAAAGTGTTGTGATAATCACAAAGTATTGGCTTACTTTGGATCTAAACAACAATTACCAGATGTGATATGGAGAAAAATTAGTGTGAAAAAAAGAGCAAAAGAGACAAAGACAGATGGTAGAACAATGCTAACAATTCCAACTTTAAATAGCAACACGCAACAGGAGGATTTACTGAAGACTATTCACATTCCAAGCATCTCAGCTTTGGAAAACAATCTGAAAACAACTTATCCTAATTAAAGGAAAGTTAATCTGTGGAAACAATACCATTTATTTTTAGCAACAGGTGAATTCCATTACGTAATATGAATGTTGACACCGTACTGAAACTCATCACTGAGTAATGTAATCTGTTGTTGTTGTTGTTAGTGATGATGTGCCATTACTGAGCCACGCTGGAAGTTATACTACAGAAAATTGGGAAAGACACAGGATGTCACTATATTTGCAATTACTAATCAATGTGGTGCAACAAATACAGCACTTAAAAAGCACAGGTGATAATTACTATTTAAATTCTTTATTTTAGACTTTGGAACAGCCTGCCCAAAGAGATAAGGCTTGTGGAAACAAGTGACATCTTTTAAATCACTTCTTAAAACACATATTTATAGACTTGGTTTGATGTATTGTTGTCTTTTTTTTTATTTTTTAACTTTTATCCAACTCCAGGGATATTTTTTTAACTAGCATTTTATTGTTGCAGATTTTTAAATAATATAATAAACTATTTATGGAAACTTTTTAGGGGGGAGTTATTGATTTTATTCTTAGTATTCTCACCCTTTTTTTTTTAAATCAAGATTGTGGATTGCAATTGACAAATAAAAATCTGAATTGTTTTTGGTTCCGTTATGTTTGTGCGTTTGTCCGTCTGTTTAATCTAAAGCAAATTTACACAAAAACTACTTGACCAATTTACTTGAAATTTTCAGGAAACATGCAAGGCCAGAATATACCCCATCACATTTTGGTGAATATAGTTCAAAGGCCAAGGTTTCCAAAAATGTGTTTTTGCAATGATGACAGGGAAAAATCACGTAAAAAAAAAAAAAGAAAAAAGTTCACGAGGGGTTTGTTTGTTGTGCCTGGCACCACTTGTTGGAAAAAACTTTAATGTTTGAATTTTCATTTTACTCGGTTTTGGTTGAAATAATGATAATCCCATTTTATTCCATTCCTTCATTTTTGAAAGGGCCTGACTATACCATGATACATTACTTCTGCCCTCTCTACCTTCTTGCATTCATACGGAGTCATGCTTTGTATTTTACTGTACTTATCTTTTTACGTTGTGTTGTTTTCTATGATTTTGCGTTGTCATCTAAATGACGTCAGAATTATTACCCCACTCCCCAAGAAGAGAGCTGAGGGCATTGTTTTAGGTTTGCTTGTTTGTCTGTCTGATTGTCAGCAACTTTACGCAAAAACTACTGGACCAATTTCTGTGAATATTTTCAGAAAAAGTGCGATGTGGGCCAGAATAGATCCCATTCAATTTTGATGAATACAAGTCAAAAGCCAAGGTCACAGTCAGCAAAAATGTGTTTTCACAATGATAAGAGATAGGGCAAATAAGATACAACATTTGCAAGGGGGTAGGGTTTGTTGTGCCTGGTACCACGTGTTAATAAAGGCATTATTAATACTTCATAAATTTAAATTAATACCAGAGGAAGGGAATTCTTATATAGATAAAAATATCAGGTTCAGCCTATATGTAAAAGGCATATTTGCAATACAGTCTTGAATTATAATGCATCTCAATTTGTCACATGTACTTTTTAGATAGTAACAAATAAATAACAGTGTGTCCAAGCTTTTCTACTCAATTATCACCCTTGCATCATCAACATTATGGCAATTTACATACAGCTTTTGTATCATGTATAAGTATAGATGTTTATGAGTTTGCAGCATTACTGTCACTAACACAGACTGCTAGGCTAGGGAGTTTATTTAAGTCTCTTTATAGCAAAACTGTAATGCTTTTCTGCATGAAGAGTCCAGTGAGAGTTCACATTAACTTGAAGTGTTTGTGTAACATGTTTTTTGGTTTTTTTTTTGCGGCTGCTGAAGAAATAACAGCGCCAATGAGTTGCCGGTCTGAACTCTTAAGGACTGTGATGATCAGTGACACTAATTTATGCTAGAGTGTAAACATGTTTTTCATTTTATAGAACTCAATTGGGGCAAAATAGGCCACTAAAATCTATGTATTTTAAGGAAACATTAAAATGTGGATATGTATGTTTGCTTTATCTAGACATCATCTACTGAAAATCTCATGATTTCAGCCCAAAATGAGGTTTCTAGTTAGGTTGCAACAACAACAAAAAAAACATCAACACAGCCTTAATGTCCAGAAACTATAGAAAACCAGAGCTGGGAAAAAGTACTCATTAAGTAGAAGTACAGTTACGTGTGTGAAAAGAATTATCTTGTAAAAGTAGAAGTACTGATTCAACTCATTTACAAAGTACAACATCTGAATTGTAATAGAGTACAAAAGTAAAAAGTAAAACTGCCATTTTTTTTCTTGGCACAAATGAAACAATACTTATTTAACCAGGAAAACCAGGTACATGGTACTGATCAGAGTAACTGCATTGGGTCTGGTACCTGATAGGTAACACACAAAATACATGCAAGAACAGGTTAATAAAAAAAAAATAATAATAATAATAATAAAAATAATCACAGGTAAAATTAAACAAAATCGGGGCTGGTAGTGGGCAAGGATGTGGGAAAAATAAGGGGGAAAAAAGGGTGAACATTTTTGGAAAAAGTAGACCCGGTTCTGACCCTGTGCTCCTTCTCTCCCACTGATTTTCCCTGTAAAGTAACATTTTACATCCTGTCACATTGGTTTAGTTTGAAAAAGTAATGAGCCTAATCTGAGAATATGAGTACTATAAAGTACAAACATTTATGCAAAAATGTAGGGAGCAAAAGTAAAAAGTTGCCAGAAAAATAATGTACAGATACCTGAAAAATCTTCTTAAGTACAGTATTGAAATATATTTACTTAGTTACTATCATCATAAGACCTTTATACCAGGTTTGAACCATGGTAAAGCAGAACTGACAGATGATCCACAGGCAAATAAGGGAATGTGAACTGAGCCCTTTTTCACAATAGACCTTTTAACACTGCAGCAGGAAAAGGAGAGCTGTAAATATAACAATATTGATGATCCCATTGAGGTACTAGAGTCCTGGTGTTGAATGCTTAATAACATCCTCAAATTAAATGACCAGCACTTTTAGTATCAAAGTTTCAGCCAAACGGTGCAAGAACAGTATATGACTTGTATATGACTTCAGAAAAATTGTTAAAAACCCTGGGAGTCCGCAAGCCCGGAGATGTGGACCGTTCTACACAATCTCGGTCTGCTTCACCAGTCACATCCAGCGTCCTACACCAGCGTCTCCCCCCAACAGAGGCTGCGTTCGGAGACATCGGAAGCGGTGCGGGAGGAAGCAGAAGTGCAGCTGTCACGGTGGATTTACAGCTAAGCTAAGAGCTAACCCGTTGCTTCCATCAGTCCTGCTCGCCAAGGTACACTCACTGGAAAACAAACTGGACTACCTGAAGCTGGATTTAAACGCCACACAGGATCCACCAGACTGCTGCATCCTCATTCTCACTGAGATGTGGCTCAATCCTTCTATCCCGGACACCGCCATTAGCCTGGACGGGCTAAAATCTAAATCTAGATTTTTTTAACACATTTTTCATACAAAATCTGTACATTTTTATAATGTTTTTAAAGGGTTTGAGGGGTATTATTGGGAGCCTCGGAACAAATTCGGCCTTTTACATAAAAAAATTTGACTATTTACAAAAAATTAATGCCACAAAAACACTTCTGGAACTAATTAATTTCAAGAGTAGAGGTACCACTGTATTTATTCTGAAGGCTACACCTACATATGTGAACAGGGAGACACACAACCACAGTGAGTGACAGGCAGAATGGCAGCTAATTAGACACAGGCCAATTACTTTCAAGTTAGTGTTCAATCTTTCCACCATCAAGGCACCCAGTCTTTAACAGGATGTACAACAACCACATTGTTGCAGTTGTCATTAAAAGGGAAGACTCCATCCGCCTCTGCTCACACGCCTTCGGCCCACGCTGAGTGCTGAGGGTCAATAACATTTTAGTGCTGAACAAATCATTAATCAGCACTTCTGGTACACAATTATGTGGATGACCATGCGTTTTAAGACCACATTGATCCAAATGCAAAAAAAAAAGGGAGGGGGGCAGTTTGGAATTGTCAGAATATAACAGCACAGGAGCAGAAAATGAAACATATTCTAAAGCAAAATTCAGAAAAATTTGGTCCAACATTACAACATGATGTCTTTCTAATTCTACCTAACTTGTTTAAAGTAGTAATGTTTTGCTTTTTTGTTTTAAATGGAATTACCCATTTTAAAACACGTCCCTGTGGTCTCCATGAACTGTAAATGCTACACATTCTTCATTAACCCAAAAGACCCAGATGATGTCCAAGTCAATTTCTCTCTTTCAAGTGTCACCATTCATTAGATTATCCTATACATTTCATTTGCATGTAATTCAAAGATCATATAGAAGTCTATAAAAGCTCTGAGTAAATTTGAAGGTTATATCCAACAAAGAAAACTAAGAAACTTACTTTTTTTTTAGCAAAATATATCAATGACTCAAGGTAAAAACAAATGTGCCCCTCCACTATCATTGATCGAACTGGATTTTTATAAAACATGGGTTTTACTGGTGAATCAATGTTTGAAGAAAATTATTATTTAAACATTCACTTATGGAGCTCCTGAACATCTAAATAGGGGTAATGAGGTTTTTTTGTGCTTGTTTGTTTTGGAACAAGCCACTTTTTCTTCAGTTTTCTCTGTTTTGTTAGAATAATCTTTGAATTTACTCCACAAAATATGGGACGATACCGGATTTCACCTGAAAAATACAAAGGATAATAATATGGTAAATGGTGCTAAATCACTTAAAACAGGTGATAGAGGAAAAAAAATCATTTGGGAGGTACCAGAATTAACACCGGGTCTTCATGGGTCAATTTAACGCTACAGGTCTATCTTCAACCCTCTTTCTAAGTAATAACACCAAAAACATTGGTTTGAGCACTGGCCCTTTACATGCAAATGAGCCACTCCATACTCCACCTCCTCTAGGCTGTTGGCTGTCCCGTTCAGCCACTTCTGTTCATTAAAACAACTAACAACTGAATATTTGAGGTAATCGGCTGAAATCTAGGACATACTTTCAGTATGGACTACAACTGCTGCTACTGAGAAATAATTATGGCGCACTCAGAGAAAACATGTGACAAATTAAGTAGGAATTAAAAGAGGTTGTAGAAATCCATGCAGTTTTTGCCTAAATGAATATGGTATGTGGGTGATTCAATTTAAAACTTTTTCAACTATTAGGGTCCAAATACTGTACAGACATAAATTAATCTACGACTAATAAAAATGGGTTTGGCAAAAATAACAAAGCATTAAAAGTTCTATATTATTTTACCCTGTCATCTACATTACTTTGAGAAAAATAGCACTTTGTTAAGGAGCACTCTGAATTTATGGCACATGTTTGTCTAGTTCCACTGTAGATTAAAAGGATGATAGAGCTTCTATGGTTGTGAAAGGTGTTTATCCTGATGTGTGGATGTTTTGTAACCCTTAAAAACATCCAACTAGATTTGTTGTGATGTCTACATTCATTTGTCTTTACATTAAACTTGTCTAAAATAATTGATCTGTCATGGTGAACTCATGCTTTGCTACCCACCACTCCTTAGATTGATTAATGATTATCACTTGTCAGCACCAGACCTGGAATACATCTCAATCAGGGCCCCATATAGGGGGCTCCTCAGCAGTGCTGGGTCATTACTGTCGCTATTTCACCATTGCCTCATCCAGGCTCTGACTATTATTTTCCACCCTCAGGTTTTTGCGTAATTCATGTTCTTGTTTAATTTATGGTGACTAAACCTGTATACTCCCTTCAGTTCTGTGCATTTGAGTTCATTCATTCATTCCGTTCTAACACGATCACATTGTCCTCAACAAAAAGCAAATTGTTACCATCATAGACTTATTTTTGGCCAAAATGTGATATCTGTGTAACTATTCACCTAACACAGCTGCTTAATTTTACATATATGGCTATGACCTGAAAAACATTAAAGTGATTACACTATAAAGCTCATGAAATATTTAGCTATATCTAATCGACTTAAAAACGTTAAGGAATAGTGACAGTCTTATGGAAATTAAGGTCCAAATAAAACACATCTGACACCATTGAAAAGCTGAGAAACTGCATTTTACGTGAAATATGTCACTGCATAATAACGTTTGACCCGCTAATTAGTGGGTCAAAAGTTATTTTAAAATCAGTAGATATTAATTATCTCTGGCTTCTGTTTAAGACATCGTTATGTAATTGGATAGTCCCTATCTTGGCAAAACAAACCTTGGGCAAAAACCAGAGAAGAAAACAAAGATTGAAAAGTCCCGCCTCACTCACACACACACATTTATGGGTTGGGACTGAATGAGAATACAAGCAAAGTCAAATTGATTGGATTGATCCATACTGATGAAGCTTTGATTTGTTGTGAGTCAGCAGTAAAATTGACCGAAGGATAAGCCAAGGAATCTGAATGTGAAAAGAGGAAAGGAAGAGGATGGATCTTCAAGAGCCAGAAAAAGAGATGGTGGTATTGAGTATGGAGAGAAATAGAAAGAGGGAAGGAAGAAGATGAAGTGCAGACACAAAGACAGAGAGCTGCAGATTCTCGCTGTTTGTATTTGCCAAACTGAGCTCCCGAGATAAGACGCATCATTTCTAGGCAGAGGCTTTCTCCAGCTAGTGTCTCTCTTTGTTCATTTCATCCTTTCTTCTTCTTCTTCTTCTTCTTTCTTTCAGTTCTTTTCAGCCAAGCTCCTCAAATGCATTACCATAAAAATATTCACCCTTAGTGAAGCCTTTAATGCTTCCGTAGTGATATTCAGTGTTGTGGCTGCTTCTGTCACATCAGATCCCACAGTAGGAAACAAAACGAGCAGAAGAAACTACACGAGATATTATAAAAAACAGATCTGAGAGCATCAAAATGAATGATAAGTATTAACCAATATTTCGTCTTTTTTTCTGCCACAATTAATGTTGAAGAATATTTAGCACCTTTCTTTTTGTTTAAAAAATATATATATAATTAATAAGAAGGTGAGGTTTTCTTGCCATTTTATTATGCAGCCCAGCATGTATTTACCAGGTGACTATTTTTTTTATATATATAGTATATATAACTAATAGAGTTATATATTGTCCTTGCATTATATATAGATACAGACAACAAACCAACTACTTTCATTTATTGGAAACAAATAAAAAAAGACAACCATTTCATAAGAAGTTTGGTATAAAGTTGGGAGAAAATATTTTGCCTGTTCTCATGAAATGATTGTGACAACGTGATTTGTTCTTGATAAATAAACCATGACTGACTCAGTATATGATAATTGAACCGACGTATGAATAGGAAATAAAAAGATAGTGCCAATGTCCCTGTGCTTTGGAACTCACAGCTGGGATGTCTTACTATCAACAAAATGGAGGCATTCAATAGATCATAAAATCTGAATTGAAATCCAATGAAAATTGAGGGAGGAGAAGTGATTTTAGTGACAGACTGGACAAATAAACAAAGTTGTAAACAAATTGTTTACAAAGGCAAATTTTGACAAAGTGATACATTTTGTGCCTAATGCTTAGATCTATCTAATGAATCAATCAGAATTGAAATCCGTTGAGAATTGAGGGAGGAGAAGCAATTTTAGTGAATTGTGGACGACGGCGACAATGGACGGACAAAACGCGATGGCAATAGTTCATCGCGACTTCCTCCGGATGAGCTAAAAAGAGGAATATGTATGAAAACAAAATGATTCCATCCTAATGGGAAATAATGTAGTACAACAAAATACCAACATAAATAATGAGTTGAACAACAATTTAAGTGAAAAATCCACAAGTATGTACAGTTTGACTTTGAGATTGACTTAACTTCCTCCAATGTAACATGTTCAGTTCTAACAGTTCCAGATCTTTTTTATAAATCATATCATGAAGAAGAAGCTTCCTATCGAGAAGGTTATTATGTTTTTTGTTTTTTTCAGTTTTAGCTCATCTGGATGAAGTCGCGATGAGCTATTGTTATCGCACTTTGTCCATCCGTTATCGTCCTCCACAATTCACTAAAATCGCTTCTCCTCTCTTAATTTTCAATTCTGATTGATTCATTAGATAGATCTAAGCATTAGACACAAAACGTATCACTTTGTTTGTCGAAATTTTAAATTGTAAAAAAAAGTCGTTAACACCTTTGTTTATTTTTCAAGTCTGTCACTAAAATCGCTTCTCCTCCCTCAATTCTCATTGGATTTCAATTCTGATTTTATGATCTATTGAAAGCCTCCCTTTTGTTGATAGCAAGAAATCACAGCTGCGAGGTCCAGATGAGCACAGGAACATTGGCAGTGTTTTTTTTTTTTTTTTACCCAACTCTGTTCAGACCACTATTAGTAGGATATTTTAAGAGCACAGACCATACTATGTTTGGGTTTTACACATATCCAAAATTATAGGAAGAGACCGACATCTAATGACTACGTGTAAGAGCCAGTATCTGCATGACTGTCTGTATTATTCAGCTGCTATGTTACACACAAATATTTCCATACGCTCATACTGTATACTACACCAGCTAATGACTCATATTTCCTTGCTATTTGGCCACATTAAACACTCACACAACTACAACAGTGTATATTAATGAAAATTCATGCTGAAGGAACAAACTGAAAAAAAACAAAAAAAAAAACAAAGTTGATGCCCCAGAAAAGCAGCTTTAATGCTGCATAACACATGGCTACTCATATAAAAACACTGCAACTTTGTCTCCACAGGCTTCAGCCACACTTGCATAGATACCCATTTGTTTCCACCTGAGGACCAAGGGGAACAGGTAGCTGCTTGGATTACCAGGAATGCTGCACTGGATAAAGGACAATGTAGGGAGGGACTGTAGCAGCACACCAAATACTGTGTTGAGGTAATTTCAGTTAAATCACGTGTAAACACAGGAAACCTCAGGTGTTGTATGCACATGTACATTAAGTATACAGGTGTTTACTCACATGACTGTATTCATTCCATGTTTGAGGCAACAATTTGGAGTTGAGACTAAAGTACATACATATACTGGGGATGTTAAAGCTGAAGATTGACTGAAGGCAACAAATAGATCCTTACAACTTAGTTAATTGAAATGTGAGAGAGTGTGTGTGTATGTCAGGGTGTGTACGCTGGCCGTTAAACAAGGAAAACTTGAAATACATCTGTTGATTATGAGGGATTACAAGACACATTTGCCGAGAACATGACAGAACAATCTGACCTCATAAATTGTAGATTACAGCGCATGCACGACAGTTATCATACCCTGAAGACTTCTGTCAATGCAAAAAGATTTAGGTAATGTCAAACACATCAAGTCTGCGGTCAGCATGAGTGTTGACGTAGAATATTTGTTTGCATTTTCCATTTTAAAAAAACATGCCAACAAAGGAGAGATCAGTTCTGAAGTACATTAACAGCTTTCACACTAAGTACGCAGCTGTGTGTGTGTGTGTGTTAGGTGTTTATGAGGACATTTGTCCTTAAGGTGTCAACCACCTGTTAACTTTCAGTGTTTGAGCACTGCATGTGTTTAAACACAATGCGTTTCATATCACAGCAGGAAGGTTGATACAGAAAACAAAGTCAAACCAAAGTCATATTAAGGCTTTGGTTTCACCCTCTGAATCACTGATTATTATTATTATTATGTAACACACATTACTACCTAGTTAGACTATAAATCTGTTTTAGAAGAACAGCAATGAGGAAGTTTATCCTGACAGATTCTTTGAACTACTCTGAATTCCACCCTTTATTAAAAAAAATAAAGATTTTATCTGGGTCAGATTAAATGTGCTAAGTCTTGCATACTTTAATCAGATGAATTGGAAAACAAATGATAAAATTGCTAGTTAGTTTATGTTTTCTATGTATAAGTAGGCTAGATTGGGTAGTTCTGAGGAAAACATTCCTTTAGAGTAAACCTCACTACAAACTACAAACAGCATTTCTTCATTAGTGACTCACACTTTGTATTATTTATTTTATACTAAGGGCATTTTATGTGTAAATAAGTCTGACTATAATCACCATTAAAATAGTGTATTAATGCAAAAATAACAAGAGTATGAATTATCTCCCAGAAAAAGCTCTTCTTCCTATTCTCACACAGTATACTTAAAGTTCAGCTGCCTTGCTAATTCACTGCTTACTAGTTGGAAGCTAATGTCTCACAGTCGAAGTGTGTTGTGTCTAGTGTGGTGATTGTCGTCTCTGTGTCATCAGACTCATGTCCAAAGAAAAGAAAGGAGAGTGCCTCTCTGTTGTCCATTGTCTTTCTTTTAAGACAACGTTTGTCAGCCCTCTTGCTGCTGGCCCTCCATTGGTGGCCGACACTCAGCAGGTGGTCAGTCCTCGCCTGTTGTCCACTGTTCTGTGTGAATATTGTGATTCAAATGTTGCTTTCTAGACTCTGTGATAGAAAAGCTGTGAATTCATTAGTGGTAATGTTTTGTCCAGAGATTATTTGCTGTTCACTCTTTGCACCAATATCTTAGAAACTATGAAAGACATCATGAGAGAGGGGCGACTGTTAAAACAGCTGCAGATTAGCCTCCATTCATCCATCGTGGCTTAGTGCTGCATGTTAATCTAGTTATTCTAGTCTTCGTGTACAGGCTGTGCCGTGTCAAAGACATTTATCTACATGTTAGTCTTATTGCAGGAGATAAAATCATATGACTCCAAAAAACAACTGTGTGAAAATGATTTCCATGGGACATTGTCCAAGATTTTGTCGATGCTGGGAAACAAACTGACAATGTCTTGCTGATACAAGTACAAGTAAATCTCATTATGTAATGTCCAGTAACCAGGAGTATTCAAATCAGTCTAGTCTGATGTCACAGGTTGTCTGTTTGAGTACAAATAAAACCATGGCTATTTTTGCATAGTAGAAGGGACAAAAGGTACAACAAGAAGTATCTGGATGACATATACAGACTGAGATCCTCTACAAAATATGACTGTTGAAAAATGAACGTAATGCTGGCGCAAACAGGAACATTTAATTTTGCTAACTTCTAAATGATCAACAATTTCACATCCACCGACTGTGAGCTCTTCTCTCTCAGATACCAGACCTGTTGTTCTAACATTTACACCATTCCTCTATCTTTAGTCTATGCTTCCTTCATCTGTCCACTTCCCTTCACACTTCTTTTGATCACTATTTCTCTCTGGCTCAGTCAGTCTCTCTTCTTGCAGCTACACTGATATCCAATTAATCCCATTATAATCACAGAGATGTGAACCATAACAGCAGCAGCAGCAACAACTGAGGGAGAGCTGACAGGGAGGATGATATTAAGTGATACTAGAAATAAGACAGGGCTGAAGAAGAAAGAGTGAATAAGAGACAAGACAGTTTGATGACAGTGAGGACAACAGCTGAGAAGGACACACAAGCAAACTGTGAGACAGATGAGCACGTCCACCCACAAACATTAACAGGGGGGACAATAGCCCTTCAGCTGCCCCCATTTAACTCCACAGTCCTTTCCACCAACATCCACCTTCCCTCTTGTGCTATACAGCCCTAAACTGGCTGTTTTTGTCCTCATTCTGTCAAGTACTCTTTCATTCCCCCCCCTTTATTCCAGTGGTGTGTGTGTGCAATATAGGAGCTTACCCCGTTTACTAGAGAGGGGAGTCCATGGTTAGCAGTCCCCCTCTTCCCACCGGCCGAGCCTTCATTCACTGGAGTATTCCTGGTTCTGTTCACCAGGGCTAAGTCCGCTGTCTGTCCTCACACACACTCACACACAGGTGTTCCCTTCAAAGGCGAGAGGAGGAGGAGGCAATGTCGGGATAGTCCAAAGGGTGCACTCCTGATAGTGGTTTAGTCCAAACAGTCAGAGAAGCTAGCAGGATGGCTTCACTTTAAACACTGCACTGCCTGCTTTTTCCTACACCGACAGCTACGGCAACTGCCTGACTCTCTCTGTCACACACAAACACACACACACAAACACACACGCGCACACACACAGCACAGACTCTGCACCTCACACTCACACACTTCCCTCTCTGTGACTGGTCCGCCGGCTGACTCGCATTCACACAGTGAGAGCTCAGATCAGGCAACAGTTGTTGAATTCATGGCCCCGCCTTCCCTCCACCTCCCCTTCGCTGTTGGTTGCTAGGCAACTGGCTACTGTGGGCAGGGCTTGTGAGAGTGCTCACATTGCTGCACACTCTGCTCTTGGCTGCCGCCCACTCAGGCTATATTTGCATATGAAGCCCTGCCTGCCTCGGTGTGTCTGTGCTGTGGAAGAGGTCAGTGGCTGTGTGGGCTGTGAAGAGGAGGGGAGAGAAAGAGAGAGAGAGAGGGGGGGGGCGATTGTTGTGACTTAAAATGAAACAGTTTGTCTTCAGTGATGCAGCAGATTCCACAAGATGGGTCAAAAAAGACCTGCTCAAGTCACAATGGGTGAGAGGGAGAGGGGAGGGAGGGTAGGATTAGAGAGAAGGGCAGATATGATAGCAAGGCAGCTAGAAGCATTGGGAAAAGAGTGTCATGAAAGAAAAGTTCAGTTCAGTTCAAATGAGATGTATGAACGAGGAGAAACAACTGTCATATATCCTCCTGAGACCCAGATAATTGTTTCTGCTTTTTTAATAATAATAATAATAATTTAAGTATTGTGGTTGAAAGGATAATGTTGTAATATTTTTTTTCAAACACATTATTATTATTATTATTATTATTATTATTATTATTATTATTATTATTATTATTATTATTATTATTATTATTATTATTATTATCACCATCAAATGTTCCTTGTAGTAGACATTGGGACTTGTTTGATACTGAATTCATTTTCGAAAGAACTTAAAAAACACGGTGTGTACGGTGGAATGTACATATTATATAGACAAATAGTATATACTTGAAGAACATCCATTTGGATTATATATATTGATATATATATCAAGGCTGTAACGGTATATGTATTCGTGTCGAACCGTTGAAAACAGACGTTCGGTTTTCAACGGTTCGGCATACCCAAAGTATACAGTCAGTTTCTATGTGACCATGTGTATATCAGTGACTGTAGAAAAATGACTCAGTCGAACAGGAAAAGTTCTGCCTTAAGCGCTCGGATTGGAGAGGCAACCTGTCAGTCAAACTAGCTCCCCATTCTTGATTCGAAAAATTCATTCTTAACAGCCTGCGACAGCCGCTGCTTTCTGCGACAGCCACAGTGGAATGAGTTCACCTTCGTTCTGTCGTTTAAGTCCATACTAGATTACGTACAGGTACTACTCAGAAAATGAAGAATATCGTGTAAAAGTTTTTTTATTGAGTTAACTCAACATAAAAGGTAAAACCAATACATTTATAGACTCATGACATGTAAAGTGAGATATATCAAGCATTTATTTGTTATATTTTTGCTGATTATGATTTACATCTTATTAAAACTTCAAACTCAAAAACTCAGAAAATTTAAGTTTTGCTTGAAAGTGAGTTTTCTGAAGCTGTACATCCTAATCAGCTAAATCAAAACAAATGAAAGCTTGCAATATATTGCTTTGCATACTATTTGTCTTTATAATATGTACATTCCACCGTACACAAATGCAAGCTCTGAAACAGCTCAGCCAATCAGAAGCAGAGTTTGGCGAACTTTCCCAGATTAGGGTAATTCCACATACATGTCCATGACGTAGTAATGAGGCATCTCTGATTGGCTGAGAATGCGTGAAAGAACACTCCCCCTTCCCCTCTCGCTCTGTGAGTAGCATCCAGCAGTAGCCAAGTAGCATCCAGCTTGGTTTCGTGCTGTCGCTTGTTTTGAAAACGAGGCTTTATTTCCACAGAGAGCACATGAACCAGTTTGCTCCATCATTATTCCAGTTTGTGCAGCAGCTACTGTGGTGTTGTCTTCTTCTTCTTCACTTTTTAAACTCATTCGCATAAGTACTAATAACTCACTGATATTTCCTTAAACGTATTTATTCAGTGGGATAGTAATGTTGTCCTGAAGGTGAACTTCATAGTAGAGTTATAATTATAGTCTTTTAACTGTTATCACAGCAACATTTCACCCATTCTTTCTTCCTTCTTGTGTTTTTTTAACTGCTGCAATCGGAGTTGGAGGTGGACCAAATCCTCTTATCAGAGTCAAGGATACAGAAAACAACTCAGAGTCAGCACTGTAGAGACTGGACTTCCTCTGACTAATGCTCCATAAAGTAAATGGTAATCTGTGTTGCTGTTTCTGAGTATGGCCAGTCTGTACAGTCGACAAAGTGGTTATTTAAACAATACCACATCAGCCACCCCATTCACTTTTGCAGCATCAGTTGATTTTTCAAATAAAGTTTGTACAGTCTTATAATATTAGATTATTGCTCTACTTGAGCCACAAGTCAAATAAGGACTATATAGATGAATTAGGACATAAGTGAAGACATGGTATTGTACACTAAATACAGGGCCATAACATCAAATTTTCACTAAGATTATAGTGCACTGTAAACCAGAATAATTTAGCTGAACTAAAAAAATTTAAGTCAATCAATTGCCTCAATTATTTTAAGTTGATAAATTAAAAAAAAAAAAAAATCCAGAACTTAAAATTTAGATGGCATGGAACTTAAACCTTCTGGTAACAGGTATATTAAAAGTACTCATTTAGCTCAGCTCAAATATGTGCAGTTAATTTGACTCATAGTTTCCTATTAAGGCAAATCAATTCTTTTCTGTTCTTAAGACTTAAACATGAGAATTTTCAAACCACTGGAATAAGTAACTAAATATTCAGACCATTTGCTGAATAAATGGTAAATGGACTGCACTTATACAGAGTGTTTCCACCGTCATGGTACTCAAAGCGCTTCACATTAGCCTCACATTCACACACACACACCAGTAGGTTTCTAAGGTTCTGTCAGTCCTACTGGAAGACTAAGTCCGGGTTCAGTGTCTTTGCCCAAGGACACTTGGACATGTGGACAGCCATGTGGAACTGCTGACCCTTCAGTCATTGGACAACCTGCTCTACCAACTAAACCACTGCTGCCCCTGAATAAAATGACTGTGTTTTTGGTGTGATAGATATTGGTGGTTATTTGGAGTGCTCTAAAAATTTTTATTTCAGCATCTACTACATCAGTTAAGTTTTTTTTTTTCAATCATCCTTATTTGAAACAATAGAAATTTAATGACTTAATTCCACTAAGTTGTACCTCATCTATGTTTTTAAGTTATGTTCACTTATATCCACAGTAAAAGTGAAGTACTTAAAAAGAAGAACATGTTACAGCAACTTCATACATTTGAATTAGTAGTACTATTTCTGAAACTTTGAGTATTCAGAACTTAATATACGTATTTAACTATTCTGAACATTCAGGGTTTACAGTATGTGTTTCTGCAAATCATTTGGTAGAAACATGAAATCTACTACACATTTGAATAATTTACTTTACTCCACAAGCCATTACATGAACATCTTCTTGATATTGTCATCTGGAAACTTTCCCAATGGCCATATTCATGTTGTCCTACTTCTAACTGAGGGACATATTCCCAGTGCTGTGGAAACATAAATCAAACACCATCACAACAACTCCCCCTTGGTCTGTGTGCTACTTGAAATAAACCCAGATAGATGATAGTTTCACAGTATTTTTTTCTATTACCTTCTCGCTACCTTTCTACCACAGTACACTACACCGAAACCCAATGTAGTACCAGAATTACTACAATAATGTGTCATGTAAGGTCTGCATAAATCCTTGTGTAACATAAGCTGAAGTTTCAGTCCTTCATGCATTATTCCTCTAACACGACTTAGTAGCCCTTGGCAAATGCTAACAGCAGCTCAGCCAAAAATATAAGCCTTCTAAAATTACAAGGAATTATGACTGAAGTTTTATTATCTCAAAATTCATCTCTTTTCTTTGTTGGCATTTTTTCAGTGTTTTTGTGTTACATCTTTGACTCTCACACTTAGTGTCATAGTGTCCAAGTCCAGATGTTTAGGCCTTTGGTAGATGGATGAGACAAAGTGGCAAGAAAGATGACAAGAAAAAAGACGATATGATCCAAGCTCGCTGAGAAGGCCAAATAAAACCTATTATGTGGAAAGGAATGCAGCCGTCTTCTCTCTCTCTCTCTCTCCTTTTCTCCTTCACTTCTCAGAGATGTTGGCAGTGGCTCAACCAATAGCCTGCAGCTATTTGTTTATGTGCAATTTGTTTGAGGGCTGGCCTCTTTCCCCCTTTTCAAAGAAGCCATTTGCAATTCTATTCATGTCTACCTGCCTCATTTGGACAGCAACACGTAGTTATGGACCAAGGCAACAGTTTTTTTTTTTGTCCGCATACATTCACAAACTGTTAACATCGTCATATGTTAATGATACGCAGAGGGAGGAAGACAAAGGAACTGTATTATCAGATTACATGTTGCAAAGCTGCAAAGGAGCAGTCAGTGTTGAGATTACAATGGTGCAAGAGAGTCTGTATTACACTTTTCATAAACACTAGGGATTTTCTGTTTTCAAGACATGTATAAATGAACTTATATGCACTCTTTAGGTGCACAAAGGTGTGTTAAAAACACAAACCTACAAATATATGTGCTGCAGAGTTCAGCTGAAGCAGCTCTGGAGGGATCCTCCACCAGCTGCTGGGGTTCGCAATGCAGCAAGACGAATGATAGAGAGGAAGAGGGTGGGGGTAGAGATGGATACAGCGTAAGAGGGAGAGGCCCCACTGAATCAGAGGAGGGAAGGAGGGAAGGAGCTCATGAGAAATAATCCAGGCTAGGAGACTCTTCAGGGGGCAGTGGGTTGGTCGGCTGCTTATTTGGGCTGAGTGCCACGAATGCCAATAACTGCTGGTACTTTTTCTAAATGCAAAGAGAGGTTAAGACATTTGAACAACTTGCATGTACAACCTCACATGCACCTAGCTTTATCCTGAATGTAGTACTGTATATTCATTTATTTTTAAAGGTAAAAGAAAGCAGCTCATTGTCCAGGACGTTTATTTACTGCTTCTGCAACTGAGATGTACTATTACGATCTGAGTTATAGCATTGGCCCATAAGGCTCCACAACACACTCACAGATTGTATCATGTCTGGCACAATCAGAAATCACACATAATATCTAATATTGCATTTCAGACACCTTGGTTTTATTTTGTGCAATCTTAAGATTGTTTATGCAGGGGTGACAGGATGGGCTATAACTAGATATGGAAGAAGCAACTGCACAACTCTGTGGGACTCATTCTAATGACAATGTAGGCAGTGACAGAGGTAAAGGAAAGGGGTCATGTAGAGTGTGAGTAAAAAAATCTGTGAGTGAGAGATTGAAAATGCTAAAATCTACTGTATCATTTTTGCTACTATCCTAACTTTGCTAGACTGTATGGATTTTTTTTTTTATGAGGGTGAAAATTGTCTCGTCTTGTCATCTGAACCCACTTTATCCTCACTAAGGTCGCTAGGGTCACTGGGGCCTAATCCAGCTACAATGGGTGAAGGCGGGGTACACCCTGTATGAGTCACCAGTTCATCGCAGGGCTGAACATATATAGACAAAAAAAATCACTCTCACATTCACACCTATGGGCAACGTCGATTAACCTATTAACCTATCAGTGCATGTCTTTGGATGGTGGGAGGAAAGTGGAGAAAACCCACTCAGACACGGGGAGAACATGCAAACTCCACACAGAAAGGTCTGGTGTGGAAATCCAACCAGGGTCCTTCTTGTTGTGAGGCACGAGTGCTAACCACTGCACCACCATGTGCCGCCTTTGGACATTTTTGTAAAATAGATTGGCCCTGGGTGAAAATTGTACAACATGTATTTGACATAGGGGAAAAATGGGGGTATTATGAATAAACATAAAACTGAAATGAGACATTTATCTTTTGTTTCAATGCACTGGAAGGCGACATGTACCTATACTGTAATACTGTGCATAATAGAAATCAGAAATAACAGAAGACACTGTGTATATAAATACACACAAATGTACTCTTGTGAAGCGTAACTATGCACAGCAGAAATGACTGATCATACAATACTAAGTATAGTGTTTAACCCTGGTCACCATAAGCATCTAGTGTCATCTAAACTAGGAACAGTTAGTTTGTACTGAATCAACTTCCTCATTGTTTATATTTCATGTGCAATACTAAACTATACCTTTTGTTTGCAGACAATGCAACAAACAAAACCAGCAGGTAGGCCTATCATGTTCTTATCTCTTACATCTCAGATATTATCTCCTGCCATTGTTGAATTTGATATAGATTTATACAATATTCTCTTCAAGGCCACAATGAGAAGACTAGGCTAGACAATGACCACACATTAAATGAATACCACATATATGACAAGTAGAATAAGTCACATACACAGAGAACATATGCATGGTGAAAAAATTACATAGCTATCTGCAGTATGTATGATTCTATGTGAAGAATGGGCAACTTTCTGCAGCATCTGTTAGAGGATATGAGGCTGTAATTTGAGTGAAACCAGGCTAATGGGTTAGTTTTCCCCCGCAGGGTAAACTCCAAGTATTGATTCCTGTTGCTATTATACACATGGTCGGAATGCAATTGTTTATGAAGAGAAACAATACGTTGACACACTTGTGAATGACAGACAAGGGACATGCAACTTTAAAAAGTGATGAAAAGTTAGAATTAAAACACACACATACACTTTTTTTTTCTACAGTGTGTATGTAGTACCAACACAAATTACTGTATAACTACAAAATAACATCTCTTCACTGGGTAGAAGCATATAGTTCCTATCAAATCAAGTTTAAAACCTTATTTCTCTGTAAAAAAAAAAAAAAAAACAAAAAAAAGCTTTAAAGAATACTATCTACAACACTTCCCTTCTTTCTGAAGAGTTTCAACAACCAGTAATTCCTATTTTTAATATTATTAACATTGCTAGCATACAAGTTACTAGTTAGATGGGGTAAACGTATAATAATGCAGAGCTAAAGTAATATAGTAGTGTTGTTATTGTGCTGTTTTTTATGTAAACATGCTTACATACTGCAATTTATTGGTTTACAGTCACAATTAACCTTTTGATACATACTGGTCACTACAGTGGACAGTTATTCTACTTTTGTCCTCTTGTATATTCATGGGTTTTGTTATTTTAGTTCCATATCAACCAGTTCAGGCCATTACTGTAACTCATCTGTTCTTAATACCTGATGTGCACTAACATGTTTATGTATAACTCAATTCCTTGTTGTTATTAGATTGTAATTAACAGTCTTAAACAAAAACTGCATTAAAAACATTTTATTTCTAAGTGTTCTGATATTACATTTTAAATACATGTTTCTTTGCTTCAAAGCATGTTGTCAACCCGCTTTATCCTTACTAGGGTCACTAGGGTCACTGGAGGCCTAATTCAGCTACAATGAGTGAAGGTGTCGTACACCCTGTATGAGTCTCCAGTTCATCTCAGGGCTGAACATATATAGACAAACAATCACTGTCACATTCACACCTATGGGCAATTTAGATTAACCAATTAGCCTATCAGTGCATGTGTTTGGATGGTGGGAGGAAACTGGAGTACCTGGAGAAAACCCACACAGACACGGGGAGAACATGCAAACTTTACACAGAAAGGTCTGGTGTGGGATTTGAACCAGGGACCTTCTTACTGTGAGCCACAAGTGCTAACTACTGCACCACCGTACCACCTTCAGACATTTTTATTAAACTCCTTAAAATAGGTTCATTAAATGATTTCACTCACATTGCTTTTTTTTTAAGCCTAAAGAGGATTAAAAGGTTGACTAAGGTTCATATAATTTATGCATCAAAGGGTTAAATGACACATGGTTTGTTACCAGCCCTACATCAATAATTATTTTTCAAGTCTGACATTCATGTTGTACCATAATTTCCTGGTTAAGTGTGGGGGGAAATACAGGTAAATGCAGACTTAAACAAACAGAGAATCCTGTATATTATGCTGAGCAGATGTGTCTAACAACTGACTGACAACAGGTCAAAGCCTGATGATCAATACACAAGCTGACCACCACCCATATATCAAATACCTAACACCCCACTGGGACAAGTGACAAAGGGATCAATAAACAAATAAGGAAGATGGAGATCAAGACAAGACTGCTGAAAACACATACTGGAGGATGACACAATGGAATAAATTAAAGAAAGATTTAGTAGAATGTCTTAAATGTAAAAAAAAAATAAAAAAAATAGGGTAGACATAGCTGAGTTTACTAAACACTGAGCTGCAATTTTACAAACCATCTGCTGTATCTGTCATTCACAGCTGAAAAAAAAAAAACATGCGCAGAGACTGCACATTTATGGTTTAATGGAGGTTTTCACTTCCTCTCTTAACAGGTTACGGTGGATAGCAGGATGTTTGGTGTGAAGTGAAGTGAAACAGTGCTGCTAGACAACAGCTGTTAATTAGCCTGACAGACAGGAGGGAGAAAACACTGGGCCACATAAGGAGCCACTGGCCAAGGGCACGGAATATAAATGCACACTGCAAAGTAATAGCTACTGGAAAGGTTATATTCTTTAACATGATTATTTTAAAGGTTTAGTCAATACTCATAATATTTTACTGCATTATCTGCAATAAAAAAACACACACAAAATGTAAAAAAAAAAAAAAAAAGGTATTACAAGTATCTAGACCTGCCAACACATAAGGATCTATTCTGCATTTCTTGATTTATGTGTAACATGCAATAAACCATGGTGTTTTCATTGTTATATTCCTCCATTACCACTGACATCAACCAAAAAACAGATGGTGTCGTTTAAAGACAACAGACACAGGAAGTTGCTTAAACATTTATAAGAAGATGACACTTTTTCTTCAGTTGTAGAATGTGCGAATAAGTAATGAGGCAAAGTGTTGTTGTAAAAACATGTGCCAATACTATTTGATTATGCACCTCCTGTGGCTAAATCAATAATGACATACTGTAGAAAGATCAAAAACCTAAAATTCTATTTCACTATCAGTGGAATCTTTACATGTCATGACCAAAAACTGTGATAAATACTACACAACTGCCTTTTTTTAACATAGGCTCAGGACCCTAAATGTGATATGTAAAATGTCCCAAAAAAAAGCTATATGTTAGTCTAGTAAACTAGACTGCCTCTAGTGGCATTTTTGCCTGAATCGTTGGTCTAGCGATGTTCCATAGAGCCTCAGCCAGGACCGGTAAAAAGTCCAATCACAACACACTATTTGTGTAGCGAGATTGTAGGCAATGTTGCCAGATTGGACAGTGTTCTGCCTAATTGGGCTACGTTTGATTACATCTAGCAGGAAAAAATGCATTGGGCAGGTATATAAAATTTGGGCTGCTTTTGCATCACAACAAACTGTTATTTTATGGTTTAAAAACAGTACAAATACAAAATTCAGTAGACTTCACTCACTCGTCTTATGTTCATTCAATTTAAAAAATATTTAATTGCAGTGACTTATTCAGTCGTTATGGGGAGGCTAAGTCATGCCCTTCTACTTCTGGCTGGTTTCCTGGTGTCAACAAAAATAAAAAATGTTTCTTCTCAAAACAGTATGTGTAACACGTTTTATTTTGTTGACTCGAGGAAACCTGCCGGGACTACTTTCGCTTTGACCAAAACTGGACCAGAACTCGGCTCACAGGTCACTGTCAGGGGTAAGTCACTATGGGTGCACCAGAGTAAGGACGGTACAGATTAATGTGAAAAATACTGAACTATCCCTTTAATGAGTTGCCTCCTCAGCAAATTCTGGTCTTTGTAAAAAACTCCATGGGAATTATAATCAACTCAATACATGTGAGACGATTAAATACACTGTAGGGCAGAGTTAAAATAACTCTTTTCAGAGAGTTGATCCATAGAACTCTATAACTTAAAACTCATACAATACAAGTAAAAAAAAATACAACTCTGACCTGGAGTTCATTTTATGTTAATATTATAACACTTAATGGGACGGGAGGTGATTCCAAAAAAAATTCTAAAAACACGAAACAACATCTAATGACGAATTGTTTTGTTTTGTTTTTAATGGAAGAGTGTGTTCCAACATGCTATATAGATGCTTCGAAAATTATCTTGTATAAAGTGCTTTCTCAGAACAAAAGAGAAAGGATAGATTAAATTAGTTTGAGGTGCTTGAACAAAAGTAAAGCTGTACCAAAGGATGAAGCACAAAGGGAAATTGTTGCTGTTTTATCCAGTTAATGTCATGACAATGTGAAAAAATTAAGTTACGTGCACAGTGCTGAAGGGAGAAAACAGGTTTATTAACATAAAACAATACATGAAAACTACATAAAACTGTGGATTGAAAACATTAAAGTCCATGGGAAGACAGGATGAGGCTGGTGAGAGTCCAGGTTATACCTATGAAATGAAATGGGATGAAAGTCCAAGAAAGTCAATGGAAATATGAAGCAGCAGCAATGATGCTGCAGCACACCAGTGCAGAGGAGCCACTTAGATCAACTCCTAATGGAGATCTGTTGCTGGTGCAGTGCCAGCAGGTGAAGTGTATAATGGGTCTGAGGGAGGGGTCTGTAGCAATGCAGGAGTGCACCATGACAGTTACTGGGGGTTCAATAACTTTGCTCTCAACTCTTGTATGAATGATATTATTACCTGAGACTAAAATGCAGGTACTGTCGAGCAAAAATTAGTATGTTCAGTATTCTAAGTTTGCAACAAGCGCTAACTTTCACAGCTGGTTAGCAAGTTGGTCTGAGCAGAAATATATATAATATTATGATCCTGACAGAGCTGATAGAAAAGTCATTCACAGTAAAATGGCACTTCCACCTGCCACATATGACGTCCATGAGCACACTGGTTTTAGGGTTCTTGCCTCACAGCAAGAAGGCCCGGCCCGGGTTTGATTCCCGGACCGTGTAGGCCTTTCTGTGTGGAGGTTGCATGTTTCTCTCCCAATGTCTGGATGGGTTTCCTCCGGGTGCTCTGGTTTCCCCCATCACCCAAAAATATCTTAGGGTCAAATCCTCCAGACAGGTGATTCTGATTATTAGCCTGGCTCTACAGCTGGAGATGGGTCCCCAGGCGCCGGCCGCACATGGCTGCCCACTGCTCCTTACAGGTGCCCCATTGGCATGAAGGATGGGTTCAATGCAGAGGACAAATTTCATTGTGAAATATATAACGACAAATAAAGTACCATAGAAATGATTTGCCATCAGGTAAAACATTAAAATATTGTTATACATACAAACAATACAATTAAATTCTATATTATCTATAACAACCTGCACCTACTTAATTTTTACTGAAAACACAAGTTTATTTTGGGCCTTTTCCTTGGAGTATTTCTACACTATGACATTTCTACTTTTAATGAATCCTTCTCCCACCTCTGTCTAGTTGAAATACAAGAGGCCTTTTTTTGGCATCACTTATCTGTTCATCTCAAGTGATGTGCAGTGTCTTTGACAGCTGAAGACTCACTAAAAATGTATGTAACTGCAGTTCATGGATTTGGTACATTTGGTTCACTTTTGAATTCTTTTAAGGTTTGAAATCAGTATTTGCGCCTCTTTTTTCACTCACTAATTTCTAATGAATTAAACTTCAATATTTTGACCATTCCTTACATTATATAAATCTCAATGTATAATATTTTTAGGGTTATTTTGATAAATCTAATGACATGCTTTAATCATGCTTTTATTTTTTATTTTCATTTATATTTAAAGATGGGTACATTTGAGGAGAATGTGAATGAATAGACCATTCTATGTAATACATTCAATTGTTGCCTGTGTGGTAGAAGGTTTGATGAATGATCTGGTAGTGTACGATGCTTTATCATAACTCTCACTTTGATGAAAGTTTGTGTGGGTTTGCATGAAAGAGTAGAGAGTAAATGAGAGTGGGAAGAAAGAAGCAGTGGTCCAGAACTGAGCTCCTGTGACAGCTTTTCCATTCAGTCTACACATCACAGCACAATCAGCGACCTAATTAAACAAACAAAAAGACAATGAGAGCGAAAAGAGAAAGAAACAGAGAGAGAAGAAAGAAGATGAAGGGAAAGAGAGCGACGTCAGAGAAAAAGTTGGTTGGTTGGGAGGGAGTGAGAAAACAGAAAATAAAACTATAGTGGGACAGAGTGAGGCGAAGGAGCTAAAGAGCTGTGGAGAAATCAATGATTAAATGAGGTAAGACACAAATAAAACATGAGCTGCAGAGGAAAAGGAAGACTTTAATAGAAGAATAAGGCTTATTAAAAAAAAAAAAAAAAAAAGGTGATGAAAAAGTTTGCAAAGCCATGTCTGGAGAAACTTAAAATATTTTGGTCAGATTTGGAGCAGACAGAAAGAGGGAGTTTATCCTCCTTGAGAAGAAAGAGGAGAAAGACAAAAGGAAATAGGGAAGAGAATAAGGAAAGGGTCACATAGAAAGTAAGATAGATAGACATGTGGGTGACACAAGGGTTGGGTTTATGCTACGACCACACTGTATTTCTATCTTCTGTCTGCAGCAAACATCCCAATTTACAGGAAGTTTTTGGAAATTTATCAAAAACAAAGAAAGAGAAAAGAGACTGGCTCATTTGAATTAGATCTCTCCTAAAAACACTTTGCGAAATTTTAGTGGTTATCTAACATACTGACAGTATATGGCATGGATTTCTAGTTTCTTTTGTGTCGAGAAAGAAACAATTGGGCTATTATTAATGTATGATTCTTCACCAATTTACTTTATATACATAAAGGCTTGCATGGTATTCTTGGCATCATCATCATCAAAGTGTGAGTGACATGTCATAAACCTAAAAAAATAAATAAAGAAAAAAATATTTATTGATGCCAGTCACCAAAAAGCAAAAACAATAAAAACAGAACAAAATAATAATAATAATAATAATAATAATAATAATAATAATAATAATAATAATAATAATAATAATAATAATAATAATAATAATAATAATAATAATAATAGTGTAATAAACAACATTTCTTTCGTTATTGCTGTGTGCACTTTAAATGTTTTCATATAGTTACTGTTCATCTCTTATTAAGACTTTTACAAATGTTTCATCCATTGTTTTAAAAAGTTACAAAATGAACTGTCCCAAATGTAATGACAGTAAGTTTGCACACAACTGAAAGTAATACTTCCTCCTGAAACAAGCCATTGTCTACAACGTGTGCAACTGTTTAATAGACATTGACTGTTAAATAGATGTATACATGACAGCAGGGCTGGGCAATATATGGAACTCAATATTTCAACTATACATCTGGAGAAATATTTATTGTGGAAAATCATATTATAATCTGTTTTCTTTGTGTTACATCTGTGGTTATAAATAGCATATACAAAAAAGGGGAAGTTGACTTCAGTTAATGTGGCAAAAGAAAAACAAACTCATGAATCTTCAATTACATAGAAAAAAATAATTTTTTTTTGGGTGGGGGGGCAGTTTCTCTATCTGGTAGTCTCTGTGGCAATGACATCAGCATGCAAATACTTTTAAGTGCAGTATGCACCTCTTTTATGTACAGGACCATTACTAAATATGCCTAAATAATGTGTGAAGTGTGTTAAGGAGTGAAACAATGCAAATTTAACTCACATTTGCATACACAAGCACTTTTTTCTGTGTTCTGCTGAGCAACATAGTTGTTCCCTCTTCAGGAAAGGACCAAGCAGCTGTGACTTTACGTGTTTGGTTTTACACAGAATGATGACAGAGGCATCGAGACAGAAGAAGAAGTTGTTTGGACGAGCTAAAAGTGGTGGCAAAGTAGTGTTAAGAGGGATGTCATCACAGAAGGAAGTGCAATGGGAGATCACCCACGCACATACAGACATGGATGTGGAGGGCAGAATAGGTCCATAAACACATCCAGGCCTCTGTGTTGGCATAGCAATACCAGTATATAGTGTAGTGTAGTAAAATAAAAAACAAACTACAATAGAAGTTATGGAATATATGGCACACATGTTGTAGAAGAAGTGCTAAAGATGACTTCCAACAGTGGGCAGTGGGACTTATAAAAGTAGGACACTGCTCCAGTGACAGGCTACTGTGGACTGTATAGTCTAAAAGATGCAATGCTGCTCTACTTTTTGCACACTCCAATTCCATTCTCTGCATCCTGAAATATATCAGTGGAGTAAAAATGAAAAGTAAAGCAAGAAGAAATATGGCCCCTTCGAGATAAAAATAAAAATAAATGACAGAATTTCTTCACTTTCCTGCAAAAAAACAGGTTAGAAGTTACATACAATATCATCCACCAAGTGAGTGTATTTGTGTGTAATACATTATGTCATGCTGTTCACCCAGATGCTCCTGGCAGGAAGTGACCCTTGCCCACTAACAGACTGTCTGGTGCTGTGGCAAAAAACAACAACAACATAAAACCCACAAAGCACAAACACTGTAACAGTAAGACAAAATCAAATCCCGCTGAAAGCTACTTTAAGGTCATGTAACTTCCTAGAATAGCTATCAGAAATACCTAACATTAAACCGTCCTCAGCTTCCTCTTTGATCCAAACTTTCCTCGTTGTAATTGCACCAGTTCTCTTCCAGATTTTACAACTCCAACAACACTTGCCTCAAGCTGGAGATGTAATGTAATATTCTTGTATCAGCAAGCACTATGACTGTGGCTAAAAATACATTTTAGACATCTTCAGTAGAGTTTGTAATTCTGTTCCCCAATATAAGTCACAGCCCTAGGAAATATACTGGATCAACAAGGTGGAATTGGCTGAGGTAATAAAACACCAGTGGAAAAACATCATTCATCTGAAAGTGGAGGAAATAATGGAGCTCAGAAATAGGGCATGAGTCAACACTGGAAATATAAAGTATAGCATGTATAGGTGTCAGACTCAAGGGTAGAGACATCTTTGAAGGGGAATATGCAAACATGCTAGTGTCTTATGCACACAATTCATACCAGTAAATGAGGCAAGGGCAATGAGCAAAAGACAGTCCTGCAGAAAATTTATAGCCAGTGCCAGTCAGTGAGATCAGAGCAGAAATGCAACAGTGGATGTGTGCATGAGAAAGATGAAGGGAGAGGAGAGAGAGAGAGAGAGAGAGAGAGAGAGAGAGAGAGAGAGAGAGAGAGAGAGAGAGAGAGAGAGAGAGAGAGAGAGAGAGAATCATCATAGTGAAGGAGGGTCTCAGGGTGACGAGTGATGTTTCTGTTCATTAGCAGTCGCCCCTTATAGCTGCACGGTTACTGGATAATCACGTCTGCGTGCTACTTGTGTGTCCTTGAATGTCATTGGTTGGACTCTGCTGGGCCTTGTCTCTATTCCAGACACACTGTTGTTGTGTGGTGTGGTGTCCTTTCCAAATTTTAATTAACCGACTAAGTCACACACACACACACACACACACTGTTTGGGCCGATGCCAGAAAATGAGATAGTACTACTTGTAAACTCCCAAATAATCAGCCTAAACCTGATTTGGATCATTTGATAACAGTCCACCTTGAAATATAGAAGAAGGAAGTATGAGTCATTGAACTAATTCATTGTTACGACTACAACAAAGAGGCCCCAGTGAAATTCCTTTATTGATATTACCAATTGATCGCACACAGACCACTCTTGCAACTCTCCAATATTGGACAGAATTGCTGCAGTCAACATGGAAATTTTATGCAGCATTTATGCAGAGTAAATGGGTGAAAAATAGGGCATATTTTCCACACAGCTCTTTGCAGGTTACACTATTTACATTTTTAAAACATGTTATCAGTATTTTTTTCATTCTAATAATGCAAGTGTAAACTCAAGTTTCAGCTGCGGTCAGAACAGTTAGAACAAAAAGGCATGCTCACAATATTCAAATAACTTTTAATAGTAAATATAGCAGTTGACCTATATGTAATGATGTGTACTTTGAGCTCTTTTTAGATAGTATTTTGTCTTTTTTGGCAAGGTGTGTTTGTTGTATCATCCCTTTGTCATCTGTTTCATCTTTCAACAGCAGAGACAAAGGTTACTGACCGATCTGGAAGTGAGACCTGATTCGTGTCACATGTTCAAATGGGTCCTGTCACTCACAACCACAGACCAAATGACTCACCCGCTCATAAATTAGATAAAGGTGCTATGTAGTTATCTGTACCAGTTTTGTTTTTTTTTATTTCACCCATATCTGTTTTCTGTTTCTCTTTTGTCTCCACATATTTTTTCCCACTCTGTCTACATTCCATCTGCTGCTCTTATCTCTATCCAAACTCTCATTCCCTTTTACATCCATCAAATCATGTCAGACATAGCAACATTAGATTTCACCTTTATTTTTTATATTTCATCACACTTCAGCTGCACATTGTATCATATCCACACTCATAACTCTACATAACTTTAAAACTATTGCCAAAAACCTTGGGATACTACATAAAATGTAATGTTTTATTTATCATAGAATGCAAAAAAAAAAAAAGATATAAAATGTTCAAAAGTAAGAATATTTAGTCAGCCTTTTGTTTTCCATCCTAACTTTTTTGACATGTGTTGTTGCCACTCATAACCTGCCCAGCTGTATTGTTTTATTGTACCCTGGTCCATGTGTGTGTCCATCAGTGTCAACAAAATTATGGGAATTATGAATGAAACTCAATAAGAATTTAACAGTTCTGATTTCATTATTGATTTTGCTCATGGGTCAAAACATGGTATTCAAAATCTCTATGATGGGATATTTTAGAGACAATTTGACAAATTAGTGCAAAATGATTCACATTTTAAATTAATTTTTTACTTTAGTTGAACCATGAGGGATTATCCAAAACAAGAAGCAGGACATTACTCTGTTTTGACCGTTATCAATCTGATTCCTTATGGATTCTCTAAACAATTCTCATTGGTAAAGGATTAAGTAAGGGGTAATGTATTGGCTCCGTCTGAATTATTATTTTTTTGATAGTCACGCATTATCCTGCTTATTCTATGGCTTATTGCTGCTTATTTTGAGAAAAGACAGACAATTGTTTGCCAAAATGATTAAGAATCTATTCATATAGACGATGGCTTCTGTCGAGAAAAAGTAGTCCAGTTGGAACGTTATTGTTGTTCCTAAGCAACACTCCACTGGCACTGTATAGGCTACTGTGTTGTGCTGCTGCCTCTGATCTGCTAACAAAACTCTACTCTAACAGACTGGATAAAATCGCCGTTACAACGTAGCGAATATTTACTTTCAAAGTGGCCGAACTACCAGCGGAGTGATACGGTAGCGTGAATCTGAATTGACAAAACTTGTTGCCATTGGCACAGTGGGCAGTTATTGAAAAAAATCTATTCAATCAATTCAAAGTGAATGGGAGCTGTGGCAACATTCTACATGGTCGTAGAATAAAAGAGTAAAAACTGTTGTTTTACATTAACTGTCATTTATATTTCCATGTCTGCACAGAAAATATAACATATACAATATGGATAAAAAGTAATAGATGAGGTCAGGCCCAGTTCCAGACAGTCCAGAACACCCATTGTTGTCCAGAACAACAATGGGTGGGCAATTCATTTTCCTATGGGGCCACATGAGAAATGTTGATAGTTATTAAGGGCCGGATCAATTCACCCATAGTAAATGAAACAATACAATGAAAATGTAGCGCCCAGAATACAACTATTTAATGAATATCCACAAAAACATTTGTGAAATTGTATAAAACCAGCTCCATATTAACTTTACATAAAAAAAAAAACCCTGACTGCAGATTTGTTTGTGTATCTCAGTTCCTTTTTTGACTTCAATAAAGAAATACTACTTACTTTTTTTGGTGTTAGCTGACATGGGCTGAAACTGAGCAACAAACCAATTTGGTACATAAGCCTTATGCTGAGTGTGAAAAAAACAGCAGATCCTTCAAAATAAAAGCTGTATGTTATATATTTGCATTGAACTCATGTGGGCCAGTCAGGGCCAGCTATTGGGCCGCATGTGGCCCCTGGGCCTTATTTTGCCCAGGTCTGGTCCAGAAGGTGTGTGTGTGTGTGTGTGTGTGTGTGTGTGGTGTGTGTGTGGGGGGGGCATATAACTGTACACATTGAAAGTTAAGATGCTTTACATATACTACTATGTCTCCTACTGTTGTGCACATTACCTTCCTCTTCCCTACTTTCAGAAATTTTTATTTGACGAACAGGGCCCAGATGACACCCAAGTGTTTGCTCTCCTGCCTAAATTCATTCAAACATGTGACATACCTTCAAATACATTTCATGTTGTGTGGGTAAACGTTCTTGCATATTGGAGTGATTTCTTCCTTTAAAGAAAGGGAAGCTTTGCAAGTGTTACAGTATAAGTGGTGCTGGTGTCATCTTTTCACATGCAATATAGTCATATTTGAGAGCATTTCTACTTCAATGCTATATTGTGTAAACTGAAACAACGCAGTGTACGTGTAACAACATCACACAAGTGCAAAGAATATGGAATTGATAAGCAGTATGGTTTAACAACCAGGCAAATGATTCTAAGGAATTGAGCTGCTCTGAACAGTTGTCAAAAAAAGCACCATTTAATTCCCATCCTTGGTGGTTACGTTTCACTAAATCATCTGATCTCATTCATGTTTGCTATTTCAGTGCAACTAAGGAAGCTCTTGGATTATTATTTCTTTGGGCGTTGACCTGACGTCATTTTCAAAGTCAAATCTGGGTCAATACATCCAACCATCACATCAGTGTTGACCTACATTCTTCAGGTCTTTCAGGGTCAATGCAAGGTCATTGGGGCAGATGGGAGAAACACAGATGACGTGAGGAGTTAGAGACGCTGGAAGGGGTGAAAGGATCAACAGGAGTGCAGGTGCAGCTCTCATTATCAAATGGAACAGAGTGAGGTTTCATTACAATGCTGAACAATGGACTTGTCTATTTACATTTTATCATGTGTCCCAACTGTTCTGGAATTGGGGTTGGAGTGTAGAATCAATAAAATAAACAAATGCAATGAATATCAATTTGTTTTTTGCTCTAGGCTATGTGAGCTACAGCTAGTTAATCAACATGTAATGATTTTCCTATTGCAGACTCTGCAGTTCATGTTACGTGTTAAACTTATTCACTATGTATATTCACAATGGCATGAATGTTGTTGATGTTATATTTAGATCAAATCTTAGATCAGTTTTACATATATTTTAGGATAATTATAATTTGGTTATTACTTATTTATGTATTTATGTATTTATTTATTTATTTTACCCCTCCGTCTGTCTGTCTGTCTGTCTCTCTCTCTCTCTCTCTCATTTTCAGTTAATTTATGATAAACTTTTGTCATACTTCTGACTTTTTGAGAAGCCCACATTACAACATTCACACCACACACATATGTCACACATTTACTCACACAGAAAACATTTACATAACCAAGGCAGGATCATTGGCTTATATTACCTGGTTGGTCATATATTTTGTTTATTTTATTATTATTATTATTTTTTTTTACATTAGATGCTACTTTATAGCCTTTTAACTTATAGCCCCCCCCCTCTCACATGATGATGATTTCATGTAAATATCGTATATTATTGTATATATGTTTCATTATAACTCGGTGTTACTTAAATAAAGGTTATGGCTGAAAATATGTCGATATCTCACACACTAAAAATGACAACGGTGCAGAAAACAAACCACTGTGTTATGCAATGCTATAAAACACGACAGAGCTACACATACACAACTGCAGGATCTATTACAGACAGTATCTGAGATATGATGACAGATATAAAATCTACAGATAATGTAACCTTCCTTTGTTGTTATCTATACGACTGTGTGTCACAAGATGGCAGCTGTCTTAAATTCATTTCCAAACGATGTTAAGCGCAGCATGTTGAAAGCATCACAGAAAAAGCTCACACTGAAAACTATAAATCTAAAAGACATCCTGTCATGATGTGCCTTCACATTCAATCATAGCAGAGGCTTCACTGTGTGACATTGGATTACACAAGGTCTGCACGGCTGTCAGTGGAGCTGACACTCAACTGGCTGGCTTTTAATTTGTTAGAAAAGTTTCCCATGTTAGTTTGTGATTGCCAAAAGATAACATGTCTCTAAGGCTTTAATGAATGTAAAACACTATGGCAATATTCACCTTCAACTGGAGCAAATGTTAAAGATTAAGTACTTTTTTTACTTTAATACTAGGTCTGCACAATATATGGCAACTCTGTTCAATACTACATTGACAATATGAATTGAGATACATATATGAGTCATACTTTTAACTTGTAATTTCAGTTATTTTGTTTTGCAATGTGCTTCTTGTATATATTCATATTATCATAATACTGAAAATGTGATTTAGTGCTCAGTCATCATTCACTACCGTATAGAGACTTAAATAACATTTAGATTTAAACATTTTAAGTGGCTAAAATAGTTTTAGGTATGTGATGGAATATATCAGTAATTTTTAGCATCACTGTAAGATGACTATAAATATCCTGGAATAAAGTGACAAGACATGATCCAATAGTTAATTATTAATTAATCATATCCACATACTGGAAAGTTTTGCAGTATGTGTATGTGTGTATATATATGTGTATGTATGTACAGTATATGGTCAAATTCCTCCAAAATATATACAGCCAATACAATTAACAAAGATTAAATTGTGTTTGCTAATAATTTGAGGATTTGTGCAGCATTAGAGCCCACAATTTGTTTAGTTTTGAGGATAATTAGCAAAATATCTGATGCTAATAATCTGTTTTCTTGCTTCTGATTTCCAAATATCAGATATTATTCCACAATTCATTACATATATTTGTCCAAAACTATGGAAAAGGCAAAAACCTTCCAGTTGCATATCTTTAATGAATAGAAATGTGCACAAAAAAGTCACTATGATCACAAACCAACTTTCATACTTTTATACTATTTCACATCTATGATAGTGTTTTCTTAAAGGGATTATCCCGAGTGAAAATAAGTTTAGCTAATTTTTTTAGATGATTGGGAGAAATATACATAAAGTTGACATCAAAATCACACTATTTGCATTTACATTGAGAACAAACTTTCGCTGCACATTAGGCAGGCATCTTTACTGTCTGATTTTAAAGCCCTTTTAAAAACACACCTCTTCGCCTTGGCTTTTTATACCACAAAGAATGTTGATTTTTTTTTTTGTGCACGGGGTGGGAGTGGGTCTATTTATTTATTTATTTATTATGTTTTATTGTGGCTTTTATCTTAGGGTTTTTAGCTTTTATTCTGTTTATTTTATTGTACAGCAGGATCCTTTGTGGTCGTTTAAATGTGTTCTGTATAAATAAAAATTGATTGGATTGGATTTACAAAGCACACAAAGTGGAATTAATTTAATTATAAGGCAAGGCAAGTTTATTTGTATAGCACATTTCAACAGCCGGGTAATTTAAAGTGCTTTACATTAAACATTAAAAGCATCAAGATACAATTTAAAAAGAGTCAATTGAAAAAAGAAAAAAGAAAAAAAAGGGAGGGGGGGGGGTAATTTAAAAATATTTAATTTAAATATGAAAAAAACTAAAAGTGTAGAATAATTAAGATATTAGCAGTAGGAATCATCGAACAAAAAAGTCTTCAGCAGTGATTAACTTAAAAAAGGGGGTGGGAGTTATATTAAAAAAAGTTATATTTCTTCCTGCTAATTTTCAAGCTGCAAAAAATGTTGTTTCATCATGTTTTATGATTCTTTGTTATCTGATGGATATATGTGTTAGAAATAAAACTAAACTTACTACCATGCATGATGACCCGACGCCTCCTTTATCTGACTGAGTGCGTGGCTGTTAACTAGCAGTTGTGGTTGATGGTATTGATTATTTCTGCATAAAAAGGCTGAAATGTCTGAGACTGAAGTGAAAGAAGAGCTATTTCCATGTTTGTAGTGTTGATTGTGAAGAACAATGCAACTGTAGTGAACTAATACATAAACCTATTGTACCAAAAATGTAACCTTTAATCAATCTTCCTCTTTGTCTGACTTGGATTAAAAACAGTTCACTTCTGTATTAGTACGTAGGCTTTTTTAATTTTTACTTTTAAAAAAAAAATGGTATTCATGTTGAAGCTGCAGGTGGTGACATGAAGGTCAAAGTCAAAGAGTGTCCTGGAAGGGAAATTTACTGCAGGTATTATGTCCATGTGTTTGCACAACAGCAGTAAATACCTTTTACTGGTTGTCTTTTCTAGTGTCTGTGTTTTTGTTTTAACTTTTGACATCTATCTCTGTAGGTCAAGGGTGTAATAATGATGTTGACTTTGGTAGGGACATAATTTGAGGACTTACTCACAAGACAAAGCAAAAAAAAAAAGAAGAAGAATGTGCCTAAAAGAGATTAAATAACATCTCATTTTGTTTTTGACAACAAAATGTAAAATATATTTTAGCAACATTTTTATTTCTTTATATTTCATCTCTTTTTTGCCATCTAAATTGCATTATATATTTAGAGTATTTTTTGCACTATAAGGCGAACTGGACTATAAGGCACAATGTCAATGAATGGTTTATTTTGGAAGTTTTTCACATATAAGGCGCCTTAAGTGAAGTCAAAATCATGAGATAAAAAATGAAAATTCTGAGATAAAAAGTTAAAATGATTAGATAAAAAGCTAAACTTGTGAGATAAAAAGTCAAAACTATGAGATAAAAATGTCAAAATTCCAAACCACAAAACACAACCACAATTAATCCATATATAAGGCACACTGTCATTTTTGGAGAACACTAAAGTAATTTAAGTGCACCTTATAGTCCAGAAAATACGGTAATTAGAATTATCATCACAAGACCAACAGTTATGTCTAGTCTCATCTCATTTTAGTCACGCAATAAAGGTTCATTGATGACAAAATTTAGTCAAAATTTTTCTTGAGGAATGCGACACTACAGGTAGCCAGGCTGTGCCCACCAATGACACGCCATCTTTGAGAAGTACAACTGAGGAAGAGAAAAAATTAACTTTTGTTTCCCAAATGTCATGTAATTTCCCATTCAACATTGGTATGGACATTTTTAGAAACATCTGAACATTGGTATTGACACGTCCATAGCGTCCATACACAATTTTACACCCATGCTCTA
>CM035783.1:13761468-13818968 GCA_020466265.1 Siphamia tubifer | reverse complement strand
TGAAAAAAAAATACTCTGGTCAAAGTAGAAGTATTGATTCAAGTCCTTTACTGAAGTAAAAAAAGTACATCTTCTGAATTGTTATATAGTAAAAAGTAAAACTGCATGTTTTAATTTATTTATTTTTTTGCTATGGATGAAATAATACTTATTAAGGTACGAGAAACCACAAAAAAAAAAAAAAAAAATTGCGAAAAATAAAGCCTTTAAAAGTGGGTTACTGTGTAGATGGTGCATTTTATAGGGCCATGGTACTCAGTTTAGTGAGTATGAAGGAAGACAGTATGAAAAATAAGTGGAGGAGAGAAACTGTGACTTTATATATTATCTCACAATTATGACTTTTTATTTCATCATTTTGGCTTTTTATCTCACAATTTAGACATTTAATTTCACAATTTTATCTTAAAATGATACATTTTTTTAATCTCATATTTATATATATTTTTTAAATCTCATGATGACTTTTTTTTTTTTATCTCAATTGTGACTTTTTTCAGTTCTCCTAAATTTCCTGTCCATACCCACAAACTGAGTAACTGTGACCTGATCAAACACATCATCTACACAGTAACTCACTTTTAAAGGCTTTATTTTTTACTGGTTAAATAAGCATTATTGCATTCATATAAAAAAAACCCATTGTTTTACTTTTGTACTTTAATAGAATTCAGAAATTGTACTTTTTTACTTTTACTTAAGTAGATGAGTTGAATCAGTACTTCTACTTCTACCAAAGTATTTTTTCATATAAGTAGCTGTACTTCTACTTAATGATAATAATCTTCCAGTCAAAACATAAACCTTCCAAGAGTAAAAACACAATTGTAGTTCAGAAAAAAAGTTTCACCTACCTGCCACTGTGTAGAGAAAACAAGAAGAGGTAAATAAGGTAGTAAAAATCAAACAATAGTTGCATAGAAACAAAGCTTTGACAGGGAAGTGCTCAAATGAGACATTTTCAAAAAAAGAGAAGTGCTTTGTGTTGCCGGTCAAAGACTCTGCAGGTAGGGACTGTATTGCATTTCACTTAGTGTGAATATTTCAAGAGCACTTCTCCATTGGTATAATGAAATGTTATACCTTACCAAGACCGTAAAAAAAAAAAAAAAGTGGACTTCCCCATAAAGGCATGAATAAAAAACAAATATCCTAATGATTTAACATAAAAACAGAATATATTAAAAGAATAATACTCTCTAAAACACCTATACCTGTCCATATATTACATATTATTCAATCAATACTTGTATTTTAACCCTAAAGCTGAGCCAGTTGAAGATACTCAGGTTCTTGTTAGTGCAAAAGGACAGGGTTACAGTAAGTATTGTACAAGGCATCACATTTCCCAAGAGAAAGCCTCAGGAATTTGTGAAATATGTGTCACATGTAACACCTATGGGATGTTTCCTCTCATCTGAACTTTTATGGAAAGAAGCAATTGTCTCAAAGTAAAACAAATATGGTGAACATTACTGCAGGGCAATGTTAACCACTGTTATGTCTTTATTACATCTGTCAAAACTATCTATCTGAAAAAAACAGATGAACTCATCTTCCTCTGATAGTATGACGTTATTCTATAAACCTTATTTTGAATTGTTTTATGGCGTTTCCCAAGATTTCCAAAAAGACCAAACCTAAGGAATGAGGTTTAACCATTTAACACCTGAGACTACAGTAAAAAACAAAATAAGATAAAATAAGGTAAAGGCAAATGTATAGTACATTTCATGTACTACAGGACAATTGAAGGTGTTTTACATAAAACGTAAGAAAATTAATATGAATAAGATGTATTAAAAGACAATTAAAATAAAATAAAAGACAATAAAAATAAAAGAGAATAAGAGAAAATAAGAGAAAGACATTTAAAAACAATTGAGAATCTATGTAAAAGCTCCAGTAAATAATAATGTTTTCAGGCCTGATTTAAATGAACTGACAGTTTTAGAAGACCTCAGGTATTCAAGTCGTTTGTTCCACAGGTGAGGAAATAAGCAACAAACAGAACAAACAGAACAGAAATAAGCAACAAAATGAACAAAAACAACCAAAGCGATGAGTAAAATGAACAAAAATGAATAATAAACTAACAAAATAATATGTAACATGAACAAAGTAAGACACTAACAGAACACAACTGAAGAAAAATACTAAAATAAATAAACAAAATGTGGACAAAATAAACAAAAATAAGCAACAACATCAACAGAAATGAATACATATTCACAAAATAACACATTTGGTTCCAGTAGTTTTAGTTTGGGATTTTTTTTTTTTTTCTAAATCATTTGCTTTTTGACACCTGTACATCATCAACTCCATGTACAAAATTCTCACTAAAATAACACTGAATTTTTTAACTAAACCATCCATTCAAAACAGCGCTGATGCATCAAGGGTTAAAGGATTAAAAGCCAAGCAAAATGACACATACAGTAATCAGAGGTCAAGTTCACCATTTACTACAAATAATTCCCAGAATTCAATAGAGCAGATTTAGAATGATCCAGAATTCCTTGATTCAGACTGACCATAAGCAGCTGTACACTGCCACCAAATGGACAGACTGATGTAGTACAAGCTGCTCTTTTACTTCCTGTAAACATTATTTCTGCTTTACTTCACACTCATTAATACCTCATGCATATTTCAATACATCTAAATATATGTAAGAGAGGCTGTAGTTGTTGTTATATTATGTTATATTATGTTATATTATGTTTGCTATTGTAGCAGGGAGGGTTTTATTAGCATTGACCACTGGTAAAAACATGTAAATAGGTGCATTTAAAATGCATGTAAACCACAGGTGTCAAACTCCAGTCCTCGAGAGCCGGTGCCCTGCATGTTTTAGAGATTTCCCTCTTCCATGTGATTCAGTTTAACCCTTTAACTCCTGAGATTTTAGCAATCAGTAAAAAAGTTAAAATAAAATAAAATAAAATGAGCAACAACACGAACAAAAATTAATAATAAGCTAACAAAATAATTGGTAACATGAGCAAAGTAAGACACAAATGGCAGAAAATCAAAGAAAAATAATGATAAAAAAAATAAACAAAATGTAGAAAAATAAACAAAATCAGCAACAAAATGAACAAAGAATGAATGGATGACAAACAAAATGAAAGAATAATGTGGGAAATTTTGACACCTTTTCCATCCACAAAACTAAAAGGAAAATGGTAGAATTTTTCTGAATATTTAAACTAAATCATCCATTCAGAATGCATCAGCACTGATACTTAAACAGTTAATAATCAGCTCCTCATCAGTTCTGCAGAAAACTAATAATGATGCAATGGGCTCCAGGTGTAATGGAAGAGGGGAACATCTAAAACATGCAGGACACTGGCCCTTGAGGACTACAGTTTGACACCCAGATTAAAGATAGAAAATAAAATAAATACAGAAGTGGGATGACAAAGGTGTGGTGGGTGCCCCATTAGACTGAAGATATAATAATCAATGTCAATCAATAAAAGCAATACAGTGTTATCTAAAAACAAAAATAAAACAAAACAAAAAATGATTATTGAGTCAAAATAGCAGCATAATGACGATCCATTTTAACTTCATAATTAAAGCACTATGGTTAGGTCCTGTTGTCTATGTTGTCAAATGATATCCTCTTATCCATAAGTTAATACTGATTAGCGTACCTTGAACTCCATTTTCCTGACATTTAACATTACAAACATTAAAACAGTGAAGTCTCTGTGTTGCTGTAGAAATGTCTGGAAAAAAATGACATAATAACAACACATCTACCTAACTACACCAAACCACACATTTGCATATAACATAATATTTGTCTACAGACCTTGGGGTATTTCCTCTTTGTCACATGTTGCTTTGTAATAAACTGCCGACCGCTTATATTCTGATGTACCCTCAGGTGACCTGCAACCATAGACAAGCATGCAAGGAAAATGATCATTTCATTTTTACAAACCTTAAAACCACCTCAGCTCAGAAAATAGTGCACAATGTGAAAACACATACTGCATAGAGAAATAATAACATACAAAAGTGTTGGTCTGTTAAGCATATATTTAACATTTTAGCTTGATGGATTAGAAGATATTCTAATTAGCAAAATATTACCAGCAACAGATGAGTTGTTGTCGCTAAAAATATTAAGATTCTAACCATAAATATGTCAAAAAATTTGGTATATTTAAAGGTGCTTGGAATCCAGTTATGACTAATGACATAACATCATCTTGGCAACACAAACTATAATAAATCATTCACCAAACTTTGTATTCCACCTCCAAAGTAGTAGGATATCTGAAAAAACCTTGGCTCTAATCAAATTTGCAGGACGAAAAACTACAAATGTTCTAACTCTTAACAGTTATCTATCATTTATTAAAGAGATTCCAGTGGAAGCAGCAGGAAAAGTGTCCAAAGGGTTTAGAGGATTAAGATGAGGTGAAAACAGTGCTTTCTTTAACAAAACATTGAAACTCAAGTGTGGGAGGGAAAAAAAAAAATAAGTAAGATGTACGTGATGTACATTAAAGGGGACATGTCATACCCATTGTTCACAGTTAATACAGTTCCCTGCTGTGTCAATGACCTGTCTGTGACATGCTTTGGTCACATGATGCACAGATACAACTGCCTCTTCAATGTGGAGAAATAGACCTTTTTAAAAAAATGTGGTTTTAGTGAATCTGTGTATTATTCCTTCATTCATTTTTTAAAACAAAAATAAGACAACGAAAAAACAACTAATTTCTTTATTATTTGTTATCCATTTTTTCATTTTGGTTTTGGAAACAAATAATAAAGAAATGAGTTGTTTTTTCGTTGTCTTATTTTTGGCTTTATTTTGAAAAAAAAACAATGATACACGGATTCTAGTAACTCATGCTTTATGCAAATGAGCCACAGCTGACTCCACCCCTCTCTTCTTTGGAAGAAGAGAAAGAGTTAGAAGGGGAGAAAGAAATAAAACCTGGAAAAGTGGAGAGAGTGAGAGAGTGGAGAGAATCCAAATGGACCGAGTGCTGAGTTTTACAGCCTTCAGGTCCTGGTCCGTTAACAGCCCTGGTGCATGATCGAGTCCGGTTCATCTGGACCCGGGCCGGCCAGACAAGCCACGACACCATGGCAGAGGTTACAAATATAGAATAATGGCGGATCTTTGAGTCTGAGCAGAGGTCGCTGTGACCAGTAGGTGGCGCTGGTGAGGTGGGATGGGGTGGGGTATTCAAATTAATCTATGCATGTGACATATAAAGCACAGACAATCCATAATGGAGCATTTTCATCCCACTTCAAAACGTATAGATCAGGAGAAAAGCAGAGTGGATGTTTTTTTTTCTGATAATTTCAGGGTCTCCTCACACACAGACAACTCATATGTGTGTTGAAAAAACATAAAAAAGTGCATTTGGCATCATATGATATAATATAATATGATATAATAAAGATGTTCATCTATAGCCTGTACGTCCATGGGAGTGGTCTCTCTTCAGTGTGGTTCTCCCCAAGATTTCTTCTTTTTCCAACTGGGTATTAGAGGGTCTAAGGACAGGGGATGCTTGGGACTTTTATCTATTTCTGTGGTTGATTTTTTTTGTAAAGCCCTGTGGGACGACAGTGTTGTGATATGGGGCTCTATAAATAAAATTGAAATGAATTGAATTAAAAAAATAAATAAATCACTTGGTTGTATCATTGAACTGACTCTGTATTGACAATGACTATGAAATATATAGAGAAATACTAAATGTGAGGTTAATTTAATATTATATTTCTCAACAATACTGAGCCAAACACCCAGTTTGTATGCTGGCCTACTAGTACTTTGTTTCTTCTTATCGTGATTGTCCTGTTTTCACTGTCAGAGATGCTGACCTGGGTTTAGATCAGGGGTCTCAAACATGCGGCCAAATGCGGCCCCCAGAATGAATTTGCAAAGTGCAAAAATGATATATAGTCAAAGCTGTGGAGCTGATTTTAGTTCAGGTTCCACATTCAGACCAATAGGATCTACAGTCAAATTATAGCAGAATAACATATTAAAATAATTACTCCATATTTTCTTCTCATTTTGATGTGAAAAAAAGGAGATTACGCCTATAAATAATGATAACTTCAAATTTCTGTCTTTTTTATAGTGGAAAAACTAACATTAAATTGGGAAAATATTTATATTTACGAACTATCCTGTAACAATAAAATGTGAAAAACATGAAGGAATATGAACAAACTGAAATTTCTAAAGAAAATGAAGCACAATTTTAACAGTTAAGTGTCTTTGTAGTAGATCTGATCCATAATACACATGTGTATATGATACATTGAAGCATAATATTATTAGACTTGCATGGATTTTCCTTGAGATATTTCAGGTTTTTTTCAGGTTATTCACATCTTTTTTGTTGGATAGTTTATTTTTTAAAGCAAGCTCATAAAGGTAATAGGGTGGTTTGTTTGCACTAAAACAAATGCAAAAAATTGAAATTGTAATTTTTTTCTAGGTTAATATGCTATTATTTTACTGGTCCGGCCCACTGGATATTAAATTGGGCTGAATGTGGCCCCTGAAAGGCATGAGTTTGAGACCCCTGGTTTAGATACTCAGTTGACGTGTGCAGAATACTAAGAGGATGTGACCTATAGTGGAAAGGCCTTGATTTGACAAAAACCCACTGATATTCTTCTTCAGCAAGTAAGGAAGCTTTTATTGGTTTAATTCATAAAGACCCAAACATCCACCAGTGACCAAAGTGATTTATTAATATAAAAGGTAAATCATTGTTGAGCCACTAATTCTATCAATCTGTGTAAATATTTGGTGTAAAATGTAGTTTGTCATCATTCCATGGTCATCAGATATGAGTCATTTGGATGTCGTTACCATGGAAATGCTATCATCTTCTCTAATATTGATTCACCAGTAAAACCCATAGAGTTTGATCAATGATAGTGGATGGAGAAACGCAGTTTATGTTCAGTTAAATATATATTTTTCTGAAAAAATAACTTTGTTTTTTGGTATAGTAACCCTCAGCATGATGATTAAAGTACATGATCAATAAATTAAATATCAGAAAATACCAGATTTTGCCTGAAGAAATGTAAAATGGAGAGGATAATATGATAAATGGAGATAGATCACTTAAGAAAGGTTACACTTAGCAAAAAAAATAATAATAATTGGGAACTAACACAAAAGTAAGACTTGATTTCTATGGGTTAAAGATTCACATATACTGTATGAGCACCAACCCCCCCCCATACACACACACACACACACACACACACACACACACACATTCAGGGTCATCCTGTCATTGTTGTGTATGTCGGTCTCCAGTACTGTTGAGCAAAAACAACAGCTGCACATTGTTGTACACCATAATTAAGACACTATTTGAACTAGAATAATAACCTTTGCTAAATTATTCTTAGAGTTGAACAGACATTTTTGCATATTGACCCAAACAACTACCAGTGACCAAAAGCATTAGTGTAAATGGTTTAGTTTTTAATGTTTTCATTATACATTTGGATGTTCAGAGGTGCCCTAGTTACCATGGAAACACCATCATCCTCTACATTGATTCACCAGTAAAACCCATAGACTTTAATCATTGATAGTACAGTAGATGGAGACACTTGGTTTCTGTTCAGTTTATGAAGAAGTTTTTTTTCTTCAGTTTTCTCTGGTTTGATACAGTAACCTTTGAATTTATTCTCAGCTTTTATGAACATCTACACTGTAGATTTTGCAGTGTTAATTTGGAGACAATGGTACCAAATACACTCTAGAAGAAGTTAAATAAACTCTCTAAGTGTTGATTTAACACTGCAAAATTTACTGTGTACATGATCAGTGAATTAAATATAGAGGAAGACATGATTTTAATAGCAACTAGAAAAGCACTTGGAGAGCGTAGACTCCGCCAAGGCAGACCAGTCCCCCTATAACCGTCTGTGCAGAACTTTTTGAGTGATCTTTCTAACAAACAAACAAACAAACAAACAAACAAACAAACAAACAAACAAACAAACACATAAATGCCAGTGAAAACATAAGTCCACAAATTTCTCTGCAGAGTAAAATACCATAAAATATGGAAAATAAAATAATACATGGTGATAAAACCCTTTCCAATGCTTAAAATAGAGAGAGAAGTCCATTTGGGAACTACCATAAACTTAACATTAGGTGTTTATAGGATAAACAGTTTGATATATTTAGATTTGATTCCTTTTTTGTCCTGGTTGTGACACTGAAGTTACTTGTGCTAAACCTACCTTTCATAGTGAGGACTCCACAGGAAAAGGTTTTAAAGTTGATTCTCCCATAAGGATCTGAGTCCAAACATTTAGCCAACTCCTTCACCTGGATTTAAAACAAAGAGACAAACTGAATGTTGTGATATGGGGCATGATTATACACGATGCACTACAAAAATTAAACCAATCTAATTTTGTCTCAATGGCAACAAACATATATTTCAATATTTGTGAAGTGGGTGTATCTACTACTGTAGTTGTAAATACAGTGTCATAAAACGCTTGTGATATTCTGTGTTATATACATCCTGCTCATGATGAATAAACAAGAGAAAAGTGTGAAATAACGACCCCAGGATAAATCACATCACAACTTTTCATACTGCCATCAACATTAAATAACATCAATATCTAATTAGTTGATATTGGCAATTCTTTAGCATGGAGAATTTGCACTGTATTTTAGTTGTTGCATGTAGCTCTATGACCATCAACAAACTTACACCTCCAAGTGGTGGCCTTGACTACCAGCACTAGTTTGTATTAACTCTAGTAGAAGCACCTGCTGTAAATTCTGGGCCAGTTCAAATCCACTCCATGGAAATTACACTAATATTGTACCATTGGTCACGGGTCTGGACAGAACCATCTCAGTCTGCTAATCCACGATGGTCATTCTAGGCCAAATTTTAACATCACAATTAAGGTCAAAATCTAATTTAGAATCTAACTTTGAAACTATTCATCTTATAGACTTCCAATGAGCACCAAAATGTTCATCTTTAAATTCTGCACCGTGTGTGTATAGATTTTGACCTAATGCTGACTGAAGAGGTCAGGGGTCACACTGTCAATACCTCCAAAACTAAAAAAGGACTGGAAAAATTGTGAAAACAGAAACTTAGTTTCCATTGTTGACAGATAGGAAACTACAGGCTCCAAAATGGTATGATGACCTTTGACTTTGACCTTGAAAGGTTAATCCATAGTCTCATGTTTTGAGAGGGAGAAGTCCATTAAGGTTGTTGTTCCCTTCACCACTTGTTACAAATTATGTACTTGATGTTTGTGATCCAGTTATTAATGAAATCTCACAAAGAACAAATGCAGAGGTTTTCAAAGTACTCACATTCTGTACTTGAGTAGAAGTACAGCTACTGGTATGAAAAACTCTGGTAAAAGTAGAAGTACTGATTCAACTCCTTTACTGAAGTAAAAGTAAAAAAGTACAACTTCTTAATTGTAATAAAGTAAAAAGTAAAAGTGCATTTTTTTTGCCATGAATGAAATAATATTTATTCAACAAAGACAAATCTCAAAAGTTTCAAAAGTATCCAAAATAAAGCATTTAAAAGTGAGTTATTGTGTAGGTATGGTCAAGGAATTCAGGAAAAACGGGGATGAAAAAAGTCATGATTGAGATGAAAAGTCATCATGAGATTTTAAAAAATGCATAATTTTACGTGAAAAAAGTCAAAATTATGAGATAAAATGTTAAAACCGTGAAATAAAAAGTCAAAATTACAAGATAAAAAGTCAAGTCTGTGACACAAAAAGTCATATAACTATAATATATAAAGTCACAGTTCTTCTCCTCCACTGATTTTTCCTCTAAAGGGACTTATTTTTCATACTGTCGCATCTGTTTAGTTTGAAAAAGTAATGAGTCTATTCTGAGAATGTCAAGAGTTAAAAGTACAGATATTTATATAAAAATGTAGAGAGTAAAAGTAAAAAGTTGACAGAAAAATAAATACTCAAGTAAAGTACAGATACCTAAAAAATCTACTTAAGTACAGTAACAAAGTACTTTTACTTAGTTACTTTCCACCTCTGCACAAATGTAATCTATTGAACATATCTTTTATGTCACCAAGCCACACAATCATTGCACACAGTTGGAATCTTATAGAGTAAAAAGAGTGTAATAAAAGATTTCATTTTGCTTCCTGTATTTCTTACAGAAACACATTTTTTAGGCATCTCCCCCCTCTGTGTCTATGACAAACTGCAACAGTCAACATTTACTTTCCTGTGTTTGCTGCCAGAGCTTTGACAGGTTTTATATCATGCAGCTTTTAGACATAAAAGTGCAGGTTTAATGAACAGCATTAATGACATCTTCAGTGTAATGGCTTATTAAGGCTTTTAATGGAACCAAAACATCTCAGTCCAGGTTCTGTGTATAACCCATCGTGTCCACTCACATTAAATGCAGAACCAGTTGATTTAAACACAAATAAATTGTGGGTAATTTTGCAACAGCGGCCATTTTTGTGATTAGTTGGATTCCCAAAATGTACTTGTGAAATAATAAAAAACAAATTTGAAAAAAAAAAGAAGTAATTTTCATGTACTTTTCATTCATGTTACAGTACATGTGGTTTTTGTATTAAAAATATTGAAAAAATGTGTTTTCTCATCAAAATAGTTCCTCTTTTAGCTCAGTATTTTGTTTAAATACACTCAAACCTGCTTCATAACATAAGTCTATAATGGGTTTGAATTTTTAGCCTTTCATATCCTGTTTTTAGGCACCAGTTTCATAGAAGCACCTACAGTGTATATGTGCATATTTGTGCTTCACTTTCATTAGTACCCAGTACAACATTTTACACCAGCTGGGATTTGAGACACAGTGGTATTTAATATCTGTATCTGTATTCTCACTTTCAGCACTGGCTATGGTTTTAAAAGAGATGCATGGACCAGTTACAACCCTCATTATTACACACTATAGTGTTAATTTGGTAATTGTAATACTGCTTCATCCTGTATCTATCTCCCTTTTCATTATTTATGCAAGTTAGTGAAGTAATTGCTGTATAATGTAGTGTTAAATAAGCATTTAAGGCCATAGGCATTTAATGTGCTGTATGCATCTGCTCTTCTATGTCAAGCAAAATTATACCTCAAGGAATAATTATAATCTATAACCTTGCAAGATTAACCCTGAGCAATATGTATGCAGAATATAGAATTAAATAAAAGACCATCCCTCCCTCCATCCATCCACATAATTAAGTTCTTCCAGGCACAACAAAACCCAACCTCAAACATATTGTAGCTAATATTGGCATCCATCCAGGGTGATGTCATTATATCTATGCATGCGCTGATGTCATGTTATCAATTATCTCTATATATGTGCAGAGTTTGAAGAAAATTCAAACTAAATGTATGTTTTTATAGACATTTGAAATTTCAGAGGAGGAAAAAATAAATAAATTAAAAAGTAATTTAAAAAATGCTAACTTTGACCTACTTTTCCCAAAATGTAACCACATCTATTCTGGGTCCCTGGCAATAAACCCAATTTGGTATGAACAGTAGAGAGCATTAATAATCAATCAAACAAGCAAACAAACAAAACATACCTCTGGCCTCTTTGGCTGATGGGATAAAACTAATATAAGAGCAATGTAGAGAGTTTCAACATTTTGTAAATTACTGAATCACTTCACATTTAATATAATCAAAACTAAACTACATTACTTACATTTTTCAAAGTTAATTTTTTGCTTCAGATATTCCATAAATCAAATGTACCATTTAATATAATGTAACTGAAATGGTTTGAGAGGAAACAAGAAATGGACTTTAAAATTCTGTAAAATAAATGAATAAATCTACCTCATGATGCAGACTTTGGTTAATCACAGGTGTCTTCAGGTAGGTAAAGGGTTAAATATTTGATTACTCACTGCTGCTCAGATTACCTTTGACCTGATTCTTGTGCTCTGTGGTTCAACACTGAACTTTGGAAAATAAGTGTTTTCTGCTGCAGTAGGAAACAGCACTACAGTAGATCAGGTGTTTATTCACTTGATTTGGAGCAAAGTGAGAGAGTTGCCAAATAAATATTATGTATATATTCTCAAATTCCTACATTTCTTCCTCTAACTCTAGAAACCAGTTGAAAGGGAAGTCCTCTGAACACCTGCAGAAATGCTGGATATAAAATGTCTGTAATAAAACATGCATTCTCCATCTAACAGTAGTCAATGCATTATGTTTTTTTGTAGTTTTCATTTTCATTCCAATGATGCAGCAAGATAACAGCAGAGAGTGTAGAGTAAAATGCATTATGCCATTAACTCCTGGACATCAGACTGAAGCCAGACTCCAACTGGCAGCCATTAAAAACATTTTTAGGCATCTAAAAACACACTACACGCAGAGTTATGATTTGCCAGAAGACAATTACGATATTTCATACGGAACATAATGCATTAATAAGTGACCATCCCATCTATATGCATACCACTGATCATGACCCCCCCCCCCCCCCGCCTCCTCTCATATCCGTAGCCCTGAAGGTGGTTTCTGCCTCTCAGCACTTTGCACTATGACTGAATAATGCAGTATTTCCTTCGCTAGCTACTCACAGCCTTTTCAACATTAATTTTAGTAAAAGTTTGTGGCTGAAAGGGAAACAACCTCCAGGGTATTCTAGATTTTTAAAAGTGAATAAAAAAATAAATAAATAGAGTTTCAGTCCGAAATAATTATTCAAATATGTTCCCAACCTGAATTTGGCACATAGGTCTACTACATAGGGGGTTACAGATGAGTTTTTTTTTTTTTCATGATTAAAATGATAAAAAAAAATATGTTACAACCTGTGGCATTATTCTAGTACTTTAAATAATCTGGCAAATGAGTCACAATTATTGACTCAAGCTTGAGTTAAGTAAATATGAATCTCACAGCAGATGCCAAAAAAAGAGAGGAAAAAAATAAAAGTGTGAAACTAAGAAAGGATGTAAAATAGTAGGTTAGGTTGTCACTCAGCAGCCAATGGGATCTATTTTAGAGTGACACAGGAGGGCAACATGTGTTGTCATAAGTAGCACAGTGTAAATAATCAAAACAAAGCAGATTATTCATACAGGGGGTATGTTTGTTTCACCATAGGCCTATATAGTCATATCTGGGTCATGTTATTTGCATAGAAAGGCGACTGAGGATTACATTTCAGTTCCAAATGAGGAATCATGTTTAATATTCTATGTTGAGCGTGAAATATAATGCATTTAGCCTGTTACAAAGTATCTTCCAATATGTAGGTTATTGTTTGGTTATATGTTGCATCCATTTCATCTGATGTGAGCCAATCTCCCAGGCCAGTGAAACGTGTCCCTTAGGAGCTAATCAGTGTCTGCACAATCTTGTTGATGAGCCATATAACACTGGGGAGCCAATCAGTGGCAATGCTCAATTATTCTCTCATACAGTGAGATCCAAAGAACCACGTGGCTGTCCACTTTAACATGTGCCCTGGCAAAAAAAGCAAAACAAAATAATGTTCAGCTACCCCCAATGGGTAAAGGGGTATTGTTTTTGACTTGGTTTGTTTGTTTGTTCTGTTTGTGTTTTTTAAGCAGTTTGACGCAAAAACTACTGGATCAATTTCTATGACATTTGTAGGAAAGGTGTGAGGTGGTCCAGAATAGATCCCATTACATTTTGGTGAATGTAGGTCAAAGGTCACAGTCACCAAAACTGTGCTTTTGGAATGATAAGTGATAGTGCAAATCAGGTAAAATGTGTGTTACTTGTTGTAACTAGAAAAGTACTCTGAGAGTGTAAACCTCTGCCAAGGCAGACCTCCACCCTCCGAATGAAGACAGGTCCGCCAAGGAGGTTATGTTTTTGCCAGTTTTTTTGTCTATCTGTCTGTCTGTCTGTCTGTCTGTCTGTTAGTTAGCAAGATAACTCAAAAACTTATGGATGGATCTTGGTGAAAATTGTGTTAAATGCAGTAAATGGAGAATACATTTCAAGTGATCCAGAACCCAGTATTTCTTCCAGTTCATCACCAAAATCTAATCATTTGTTCCTTGTGACACCTGCAACATTTCATGAAATTCATAAAGGTCCATCCATAACGTTTTGAGTTATCTGACAGACAGACAGACAGACAAACTCTGGCAAAAACATAACCTCCTTGGCAGAAGTAATAATAATTATTACTATTCAATATATACTGGGCTACATTAGTGGCAGTATGTAAAATGCAAAGGTCGGTCGCTGCTAGCTTCAATGTGCAAGAACTGTTTTTGTATTAGCTATTGTTCTTACTGCTGAACTATGATTTTAAAGTAAAACCTCACACATGGTTCAAACGGATGTAGAGGAGTTGGTTACGCGACCCCCTAAAGGTAGCAACCCAAAGTAATTGTAGCAGTAGCAGCTGTTTGTAGTGTCCAAGCTCGTATTTTACTCTTTAAATTTCACAAAGAAAGACATAAAATTAAAAATGTATTGTCATGCACCTCTCACCCTCTCATTCGAAACTCATTCAACCTTATTCTTCAGTGGTGCCAGGCACAACAAACCCCGCCCCCTCGCAAATGTTTTACCTTATCATTGTGAAAACACATTTTTAGCAACTGTGACGTTGACCTTTAACCTACATTCACTAAAATCTAATGGGATCTATTCTGGGCCACCATGCACCTTTCTTGAAAATTTTATGGAAATTGGTCTAGTATTTTTTTTGCATAAAGTTGCTGAAAATCAGACAAAAAAAACCAAAAACAATCCCCCTCTTCACTTTCAAGGGCAGAATAATACATCTCTAATTTCCCAGACATTTAGACTGCTGCATCCGTAACCTGGATGGATGGACAGATGGACGGACGGATGGATGGATGGATGCATGATTTCCCAAAACAAAAGGGAAACAAGGCCATGCATAAGTAATAATTAAGTCAACCACATTTTAAAGAAGAAAAAAGCTATGATAAACAGTACTGTACAAAATATACAGGAAACAGTACTGAAAAAACTGTGAATTTAAAAACTCCTGCAGGTAAAGTCAGTATTAATGTGACTTGGGTTTCAACTTTCTTGACTCAACTGTTTATATGCTTTCTTAAATAATCATTTTAATACTTTTTATTACATATTTTCTGCATATTCCTGTCATTCAAATATGGACAAATACATATGTGGTGATGCATATCAGAAAACAAAGAACAATGGGATCATCTGGAGAGAGAAAAAAATAAAAGACTGTCAAAGCCTCTGGGACATTTGGAAGGTGTTTAATATAACAGCATTATTTGAGAGAACATCCTGACCGTGAAATGGAGGTTACATTAAATACTGACGTTTTTATGTGCACATATTTCTTGTTAGTTATGACACACATATACAACAAACCTAAAGGCACACTACTGTATATAAACTAAAACATATGACTCTAACATCAATGAAACAATGTCTTAAAAAGTGACAGAAATCCATATAATGATGCCAACTTTTAAGTTTCATTTCATCACTGAGTTTTTCTATTGGATTCACTTCACTCAGGAATGAATATTCATGCTTTTGTATCTATTTTTTCTATTTTTGTGGAGTATATTATTGAATACAAGAATGATAGGAGTCCCATAATTTCCCTAATTTAGACTTTCTGTTAGCTTCAATGCTAAGGAGCACATATTTCTTTTTGTTTAATGTGTAAAGTGACTATAAATTTAGGCATTTGGTTTACAGGCTAGTGATACACACTTCCTAGGCCCAATAATAGAACATGTTTTAACAGTGCAGGTCATGTAAGGAGGAAGCTTCTCACCTGTTCTTCACATCCCAGCTCCAGCAGGTCCTCTGTTCTAATAAATCCATCTGAATCCGGTTCACACATGTCAAACACCTCTTTCAGTTTCCTTAGTGAGACCAGGACATCCTCTGGTTGACGAACAGAGTGTTTATCCATCTGTTTATCTCACTTTCAGTCTCTTACTGTGCAGATATTTTACCTCTTCATGGCCCAAGGCGGGGCCATGTTTGTTTGGAGACAGAGCCCATGGATGCAGCAGCTGTGAAGGAGAGATGTTCAGAGACAAACCCACAGCGGAAGACACAGAGAGCACAGAGTCAGTAACACACACACACACACACACACACACACACACACACACACACACACACACACACACACACACACACACACACACATGCACACGTTTCTATGTCTCATGAGGATCAAGTCTGTAATCATCATTTGTAGGTAAAACAGCCATTTGATAGTGAGCACATAAACATGTTTGCTTTTGTTTAAATAAATATATTAAAAAAATTTAATAAAAAATCTTTAATATGTTCCACACAATGAATAAAATAATTAATTAATTTAATTAAATTGAATAAAAACTAAAAATGTATTAAAAAGTAACAATATCCATTGGCGATTATTACAAAATATACACACACACACACACACACACACACATATATATATATATATATATATATATATATATATATATATATATATATATATATATGTATGTATGTATAAAATGTAACGTTTCAATAAAACCATCCTGTAATTACCTCTTATCTCCAATAAGGGTCACCAGAGAGAATTGAACAGAAATATTACTTTTAAATATTTCCACTCCATTTAATATCCATATGAAAATAATGACTAACAAGTGGTTCCAGGTAAAACGAATCCTGCTCCTCACAAATGTTTGCCCTGATTTGATCTCTCTTTGACCTAGATTTACCAAAATGTAATGGGATCTATTCTGGACCACCTTGTTTGTACCTTTCCTGAAAATTTCATAGAAAGTAGTTTCAAACAAACAAACAAACAAACAAAAAATATAATACCATCATCTCCCCTTTAGGAGGCAGAGTTATAATATGTTATATAGTATTATAGTAATCTCCAATGTAGTGTATCTTGTACACCACAAGATACAGTCAACATCTATTTTAAAGTAAAACAAACAAACAAAAAACAATGTTACGTTCACTTTAATTTCCTTTTATGCCCGTCTGATCTCTTGTCGTACATCTGATACAAAACTAGATAATCTTCTCAGATGTTTGGGGCTGTCAACACAGTTTGTAAACAGGACGGTCAATGACCTCATTCTTGGATATAGTTTCAGATTAAAGCAAAAAAAAAAGAAAGAAAAACAGGACATTTTTGCAAAAAGTAACATTGACAAAGGTGCCTGCCCGTCTGCTTGTCTGTCTGTCTGTCTGTCTGGATAGACAGCCCCAATTGATAGAAAACACTGAGTGTCAAACAGTGTCAACAAAGAGTTAATTGGAATCTGAAACTACACTGCTTTAATATTGTGGATATCAATTTATGCTAATTTCACATTGCTTTTTATTAAAAGGTTCATGTGAAGGAGAAAAACGACTTAAAGACCATTATTAAAGGGCATTCTGTGTATGTTAAAACAATGAAAAACAAGTAGAGAAAACAAAAGTAACTAGGAAAGCACTCTGAGAGCACAGACAAAAAAACAAAAAAACAAAAAACAAAACAGCAGCAGGATACTGGCCCTTGTGGAGCAGGACTGGACACAAGTCTTTTACTTCTTCACTTTTTTTTTTACTCATTCACTGCCATTGACATGTTTGGGCGTCAATTCAAATTAAAAGGAACAGACTATACTTTATTTTGATGGGTGCCATACTTATGTAGTCTTAGTCTTTTATTATAATATAATATTATACGATAATATAAAACAGAATGTAATATAGTATATATAATATTGACTATATTCTGACTCAGTATTCTCTTCTCATTCTCCTGGCAGTGAGTGAGTTAAAGGTGGGGTACAGAATCTTAGAAAAATTGTTCAAGCTACATTTGGAAAATACAAAAATCTGCAAATCTCTTTCTTCAGACCCCCCCCCCCCCCTAAAGCCACACCTCCAAAATACTGGCACAAGCAAAACTTCTCCCCAATGTTACATGTGTGATAGGCAGTCAAAAACTGGATGGAACCAACCCAGATGTCATTTTTTCTGGACTACTTTTTTTTAAAAAAAAGGTAAAACATTCTAGTATACTCACTTCTCTATAGACCCCTACACTACTGTTTATACTGGTCTTTAGAATTTGTTTGTAAAGACTGTTTTCTGTACATGGGACATGGTGAGAGAAGGGGCTGCAATTTATTCATATCATAGCACACATCCGACCAGTCGACTCCAAAAAAGGAAGCTTGTTTACAGGTTGGACTTCCCTCATCGGCCTGCCTTCAAGAGGATGTCATCTGCATTAACAGTTCACCAATGGGAGGAAGACAGAGACACACAGAGCAGCTCATACTTGTGTGAGTTTCTTTAACTGTATCTAGTCTTTTTTTATGTGTCAAAGATGCAGTTTGTCACTAGTGGAAAAGAACTCAGGTTATATACACTGCTTTTTGTGTCTCTACATCTTTGGGGTAAGAAAAACTATACTTTTTTGTCATTTTTTTCCCTTCTTTGTTTGTTTTTCTCTGTTTGAAAAATATATTTCAAAGTAAAAAAAAAAAAAAATCCTGAAAAACTCCTCTCATCCCAGTCACTCTCTCTTCCAGCTTATACCATTAGGAAGGTGGTTTATAGCAATGGAAACACAAATAAACATATGTGAAAACAGTTTTTAATCCAACTGCAATCACCTGTCTGAACTCCAAGGGTTGAATTTGTGAAATGAAGTGTGTGTGCTTTTTAAATGAGCAATTAAAATATTTTTTTAAAATATATACTAATCTTGTTTTTAAATTAGTCTTTTTTTTTTTTTTTAATTTTAAGCTTGTTTTTAACTCATTCACTGACTGCTTTGCATTTTAATGTCATTGTACTTGTTACAGTGACAAATAAAGTCTATTCTATTTTTGTGGAGGATGGAAAAAGAGAAAACAACATTAGAGCTATCATCAAATATTTTAATTTGAACTATTTTGTTGATGCTAAAATATTAAATTATATATTTATAGTCATCCTTTTGTAACTATTTTAAGAGATGATGCAATTGTCAGTTTAGTACAAAATGTTTTTCTTGATGTAAAATCTTGCTTCATTTTGAAAGGAATTTGTGAAATTCACCTTTCTTGCAGTGATGTTGCCATTCTCTCTCCTGACTAGGAAGACTTTCAGCCTCCACATCCTTGCCTCCTCCCCCAGTGCCAACTCTTGACATCTATTCAAAGTCGAAGGACGCAGTGGTCCTGGTCTGCCGAGTCCCAGAGAGGCACCAGGGAGTGCAGTTCATGTTGTACCGGATCAAAGAAATGGTAATTTTATGCCAGTGCTTCACAGAAATACTAAAACAAAAATATGTGTTTTTTATTTAAATTATATTTTTGTCGTGTTACTGAGGTGGATTCTCAGGAGCAGCCATCTGGTGCTGAGGAAGCTCACTTCACTGTCATGATAAAGAACAGGGAGTCAAGCCACCATGAATTATTCTGCTGTTTGTACAAAGACAAGGATGGCAGATACAGTGCATTCAGCTCGTATTTGCAGCTGGATCAAACAGGTACGTGTTGTTTTCACAAATGCTGCCGATTCATGGCATCACCTCCTCTTATTTCTTTTTGAGGAAATCAGTAAAAAAGTTTATCTTGATTGTCTCATTCTATCACACAGCCTTCATAGTATAAGTCAAAAAAACACAACATTCAATTATTAATGGACATAAAAAAAAAAAAAAAAAAACACCAAGAGGGTAGAACAAAGACTGGAACAGATATGACAGACAGCTTTATACTTGAACCATACATGTAACAAAGAAGGTTAGCAGTGCAATATGAAGTCAGTAGTGATTCAACATGTGGTTTATAATAATAAACATTTCCATCCGTTGCTCTCTGTCCCCTGAAACACACTGTTGTATGCAGGTGCTCTCTGTGGTTTCTTATTGTCCTCCACTCTCTGGGTGTGTACAGTGGTGGTTACATCCTGCTCTTCATATAGAAACCACACACCCACACAAAACATCAAACACAATTTGGAGTGAGCTGCAGCCTTGACAGTTACAGAGGTAAATCTGGTTATAGGCGGTAGCAATCCGTGACAGATGTATGCACCGTGTGTTCAGATGTGAGCGTATCTGCTTTATGGGAACAAAGCATAGCTCTGATACAGAGGAAACTGATTTTTTTTTTTTTTTTTTTGCTCTATAGCTAAGTTGCCATGTTGATCCTTGAATGGAGAAATAAATGCATACAGTTTTACACCGAAAAAGTACAATACCTTAATCCCTCTTTTTAAAACGTAAGGTTGATTCTTTAAATGTGTCCTAGAAATGTTTTTATTGGATCTGCAGTTGTAAGAATAAATGACATGACAATAATGTGATTTGTGAAGTTATTTACAAAAGACTTCATAAATATTAAAATGTATAGAAGAAGCCTCAGTGGTAACAGACATATAACAAGATGAAAACAACATAGATGACAGAAATGATATAAAATTAAATGTGGGTCTGGAAAAGACACAACATTTCTTTTTTTGTCTCAAAAATGATAATTTAAAAAATCATATAGAAATCAGTGGTTCAGTCAATTACAATAATATTCTTTGTTGTTGCCAATAATCTTTGCCTTTATTTGAGTTTTGGCTTCCTTTTCAAAAAAGGGAGGGACTTCATGTAAAGTCAAACCATTGTTTCCCAGCTGGCAACCCAACAATTTACCCACTTGAACACAGACTAGCTGATCAAATGGCGCCCTACATCACTAGGTAATCGAGTAGCTAAGTGGCGTTTTGCCAGTTTACCAAACAGTGTAAAACCTAGCAGCAGCAGTTGACTAACACAGGGAAGTATATATTGTTATAGAGAATAAAGAATGTTAACATTACGAAGTATGCATCTGGTGACAAAGGTTGTGTCCTCCTTCTTCGACAGAGGATTCCGCCAGGTGACATGGAGGTATCTTGGTTGTTGTAATGTCTGTCCAGTTGTTCCAGGTTATACCACTATGGCAAGATGAAATACTGACATGTTGAGGGTGCATTTACAGAAACCTTCAGGGTCAGGAGAAAACATTAGCACCTCCAAGCAAGAAGGAATCACAGATAAGGCTAAAAAAAATGACAAGTGAGGGTTAAAATCTCTGTCACCATGACGTCTTTAACCACACAGCACATTATGAGAATAATCCAACACTGTATTTTTCCAACACACCTGCTTGTCTGATTTTGCATGACCAGGAAGTACATATTCATTCACAAATGAATTAAATGCAGTTAAAACGATTTTCATTAAATGTTGGTATAAACTACAGAACAAGTATTATAGCCATGAAAAGCATAGCAGTACTAAATTAATTGGTTTAAAGTTAGTAAAGTGTTGCACCACCATAGGCAGATTTCTATGAAAAAAAGATACAAAATACAAATGGAAAAAGGCAATATTGTACTGTATAGTTAGTTTCTCACCATGTTGCCTTTAAATTTTTCAAAACAGGCTTTGGGGCTAAACTATTCAGAATGTAATTCTCATTTGAGGAAGAAAAAAAAGAAGGGAAGCTTTCTTTTTTTACATTTCATTTACTCTGTAAAAATTTAAATGTGCATGAATAAAATTGTTTCTATATATGAATTGACATAAAAACCAAGATTACACAAAAAGTGATGGAAATTTGTTTCCATTGTGTCTCTTTAAAAGTCAAAGTCGTTATTGTCAATTCTTCACATGTGCTTGACATACAAAGGAATCGAAAGTATGTCTCTCACTTCCCTATGCATTTACTTGGAACAGTAAAGTGCAACAAGACAAAAATACTGAAAATAAAGAAATAAATAGAGTGCAGTAGCTTCAGGCTACTTTCCTGGTTAAACTAACCAGGTATAACACGACAAAACAGATGTACACTGAGTCAACTAGTGACATGGCAGAGCATGACAGGACAAGACAACACTGAGGGGTGGAACTGAGTGCATTTGAGGTAGTTGTTGTAAGGTAGTGCAAATATAGATATGGGCATACCGTTAGCAGCAGGTGTGTGTAATTGCCTGTGCAGAGTCTCAGTTTGGGTGTTGTGGGGGGGGGTCCGATTTTAGTGCAGGTGGACAGTAGTGGTAATAGTGATGATGATAGCAGTAGTGCAAATTATGGGTAGAAATGTCACAGTTAGTCGCAGGTGTGTGTAATTTAGCATAAGCAGTGTCTCAGTTTGTGTGTGTGTGTGTGTGTGTGTGTGTGTGTGTGTGGGGGGGGGGGGGTCCAGTCATTCAATTCAATTCAATTCAATTCAATTTTATTTATAAAGCCCTAAATCACAACAACGTCGTCTCAGAGGGCTTTACAAAAACATAATCAACTACAGAAATACATGAAAAGTCCCAGGCATCCCCTGTCCTTAGACCCTCCTTCTCGGCAAGAAAAAACTTCCAAACCCAGTGGGAAAAAGAAGAAATCTTGAGGAGAACCACATTGAAGGAGAGATCCACTCCCATGGACGGACAGGCTATAGATGAACGTCCATGTATAAATGCAGGAAGGGGGGCTGGTCCAGACAGGCAGGGGCGGTGGTCCGGGGTCACAGGTCAGCACAGGCGAGATACTCCAGATCCTGTCGTCCATGGCTCCCGTGCAGGCACTGTCAGGAGAGCCACCACTCCCCCCAGGGGGGGAGGGGGGAAAGGGGACACCAGGTGACTAGTCATGAACAGACTTGGTAAGAAAGATATGTTATAAAAATTACAGAAACAGATGTGAGGGAGAGAAAGAGAAGAAAGAACTCAGTGTCTGTACTTCCCCCAGCATTCTAACTCCTAGGGCAGCCTAGACTGAACTGTGACTCATACATCATGTATACATGATATATGAGTCACATAATTTTTAACTAACCTGACCATAGGCTTTCTCAAACAGGAATGTTTTAAGCCTAATTTTAAATGTAGAGACTGTTTCGGCATCTTTAATATTAAAGGGAAGCTGATTCCATAAGACAGGGGCCTGATAACTAAAGGCTCTAGCTCCTACTATACTTTTAGAAACCCTAGGAAGTTTCAGTAAACCTGCATTCTGAGAACGAAGGGTTCTATTGGGTTGGTACGGAACCAGATCATCTTTAAGATAAGAGGGGCCCATACCATTAATGGTTTTATATGTAAGGAGGAGGATTTTAAATTTAATTCTAGACTCAACTGGTAGCCAGTGAAGGGTTTGGAGGTCCTAGCCTCCTCCTGTTAGCCTGGTGTTCTTCTGCTTGGGTTAGGAGTGTATGTGTGTGTGTGTGTGTGTGTGTGTGGGGGGGGGGGGGGGCTCACGGCCTGGTAGATGAGGCCGTATTGTGTCTAGTGGTGTGGGAGTGGAGACTTCAGTACCTCTTCCCAGAGGGCAGGAGGCTGAACAGACTGTGTGCAGTGTGACTTGCATCATTGGTAATTGTGATGGCTTTATGGGTGAGGTGGGTGGTATATAGGTCTTGCAGGGAGGGGAGGGGTGCACCAATTATCTTCTCCACTGTTCTCACAATGCATTGAAGAGTCTTCCTGTTATAGTCAGTACAGCTCCCACCCCACACAGTGATGCAGCTGGAAAGGACGCTCTCAATGGTTCCTCTGTAGAACATGGTCATGATGGGGGGTGGAGCACTTACCTGCTTCAGTTTACGAAGGGAGTAGAGATGCTGCTGTGCTTTCTTGGCCTGTGATGTGTTGTTGGTCGTCCAGGAGAGGTCATCATCAATGTGCACACCCAAGAACTTGGTGCTGCTCATCCTCTCCACTGTAGTGCTGTCGATGGTCAGTGGAGGGTATTTGGTGGGACCCCTCTGGAAGCTGACAACAATCTGTTTGGTGTATTAGGGGGGGTGAAAAGAGGACTCAGATGCTCAGTGCTGAAGGGAGAACAGATTTAATAACAAAACCAAAATAAAAACAAGACACTGACTGAACACAAACACCTGGAGGGTAGATCAGCCAGAGTCCGTGGTGGTGATGAAATGTCTGGGTTATGGTGACAGGGGAAATAGGCAGAGTGTCTGTGTTATGGAGGTAACAAACTGAATGGTTCCGCACTGGCAACTGCAAGCCTCACTGCTTATATAGTTGCAGATCAACAATGCAGCTTCGCAGTGTGGGCTAGGTGATCTGGAGTGGATCTGGGGCAAAGGTTGAGACTGGAGAGGTGAAGATCTGGGGGAAGCTCTGGGGGAAGCTCAGAAGCTCCACCTGTAGTTGGTCTTGGTGAGGAGGCCCACCAGTGTTGTGTCATCTGCAAACTTCACAAAGTGGTTGGAGCTGTGGGTTGATGCGCAGTTGTGTGTAAGCAGGGTGAAGAGGAGGGGACTGAGCACACAGCCTTGTGGAGTCCCTGTGCTCATGGTGATGCTACTTGAATTTTTGTTGCCAACATATACCTCTTGAGGCCTCTGGCTGAGAAAATCCAGCAGCCAGTTGCAGAGGGAGGTGCTGAGGCCCAGTTTGTGTTGTGGTATTATAGTGTTGAATGCTGGGGTGAAGTCTATGAACAGCATTCTCATGTAGGAGTCTTTCTTGTCTAGGGTAGAGCGCAGAGTAGATTACATTGTCTGTAGATTGGTTTGCTTTGTATGGAAACTGATATGGGTCCAGGCTGGGGGGCAGGGTGGATTTGATGGGTGACAGGACTAGTCGTTCGAAGCACTTCATGATGATGTGTGCTTCTGACTATTGTGCCACTGGACAGTAGTCATTGAACCAGGATGGAGATGATTTCTTCAGCACGGTTACGATGGTGGCAGCTTTGAAGCCTAATGGCACAGTGGCTTGCCTCAGGGAGGTGGTAAAGATGTCTGTGAAGACATCTTTCAGTTCCTCTGCACAGTCTTTCAGCACTCTACCGGGATGTTGCCTGGATCCGCTGCCTTCTGGGTGTTGATGGTGGAGAGTGCCCTCTTCATGCTGGCAGTAGGTAGGGCCTCTGTGTCTGTCTACTGTGCGAAGGTGTTTTCTGTGGGCGAGTGGTGTTTTGATCCTCAAAGCGTGCAAAGAATCTGTTTAGCTTGTTTAGCAGAGTGGTGTCGCTCTCAAAGCCTCGTGGTGCAGGTTTGTAGTCTATGATGGTTTGAATGTCCTGCCATAGGCTCTGTGCATTCTTACTGTCCTTGAAGTGGGAGGTTATCTTGTTCGTGTACTCTTGTTTTGCTTTCCTGATAACCCGAGACAGGTTGGTTCTTCCTGTTTTCAAGGCTGCTTCATCCCCAGCTTTGAAGGCCTCGTCTCTGGATGTCTCCTGTTAGCCATGGCTTCCAGTTAGCTTGGGTAATGATGTTCTTGATGTGTGTCATGTCGTTGAGACATTTGGTGATGTAGGAAGTCACAGTGTCTGTGTACTGTTCAATATCTATGTGATTGTTATAGGTGGCTGCTTCCTTGAACATTTCCCAGTCTGTTGTCCCAAAACAGTTCTGTAGAGCAGAGGTCGCCTCCTGTGACCACACTCTTACTTCTTTCTGAACGGGTTTGATGGCTTTCACTCTCTGTCTGTATGCAGGTGTTAGCATAATGGTGAGGTGATGAGAGGCGCCAATGTGGGGGGGGGTTGTATTCTCCCTTGTGCTGGGTGTAAACAAAGTCCAAAGTATTATCTCCTGTTGTTGGAAAATGGATGTGGAAGAACAGATTTGAGATTAGCATGGTTGAAATCTCCAGCAGAGATAATAAAACCATCTGGCTGTGCTGTTTGTTGTTCACTCATAGTTTGGTACAGTTCAGTTATGTTGCTATTCTTATTAGTTGAGGAGCTATAAGTAGCAACCAGCAAGATCAAACTTATCTCCCTTGGTTAGTAAAAAGGGTGACGCTTCACGATCATGACCTCCACCACAGGTGAACAGTGTTTGTACTGTATACTACAGTGGCATCTCAACACCACACATCACAGATCTAAACACAGACGCCTTCCATCTGTCTGTGAGGGCCCTGTCAGATCTGTAGCATGTTAGCTGCTAGATTGAGACAGAGGGAATCCCCTGCACATGATTTTATTGGTTATTTTCACAGCCTGGTCTTGTTTGTTTTCAGTAAAAGCAACAGTGGTGTTTCTTTTTTGTTATCTGCACATTTAGATGCCCCCCCTACTCGTCCCATACCCTCGTTTCCTCCTCCCGTTCTGTCTGTGGAGCCCTCCGGTGGTGTGGTTAAACAGGGAGACACGCTGGCCTTCCGCTGCTCCCTCCCAACTCTTCAGCCCCAGTATCAGTCCCAGTATAACTCCAACAACAAACCAGTGTCCTTCCTGTTGCTGAGGATGGACACAGAGGAACCTGTGAGAACATCCACGATCCCTGAGCCCCAGGCCAGTCAGGGGTTAAACCCTGGACCCCAGCCTGGAGTCTTCAGTGTGGGCCCAGTGAGGGGTGGACAAGAAGGTGACTATACCTGTATTTACCAGGTAACCAGAAAAAGAGGACTGGTTAATTCATCTGTCAGCAATGTGGTCCACATCACCATCAAGGGTAAGTATGGAGGAAAGATGATTTGTGTGAAAAGCCATCACCTCATTCATTTTCTTGGTAGTTTTTCTTAAAACGTATATAGTTGTGATATTAAAACATGTATTTTTAGTGAGTTACTCAGATTTTGACCTTTAAACTTTGACCCTTCTGCATTGTTTTGCTGTTTATTTGACAACATGTACCAATCCATTAGGGGAAAAAAGCTTCTATTGCAGTTTGTTGAAGCCCAAACTGACCCCTTTAAATAAGTACTTGTCAAATGTCTAATTATTAAACTGAGGAACATTTTAAAGCCCACCTAAAGAGTTTCCTTAAAACTGACAATGAATGAATAGTATGTTCATGACAGCATGTTTCAGCCAATATAATGCTTCTTTTCAATGTTTTTTTTTTTTTTTTTTTCGGCATTCATCTGCAGACCTGCTACCGACACCGACCCTTACACTCCAACAGCAGACAGATGTGTGGCATTTGTTCTGCCAGGGGTCTCCTGCATATCCTGGTGCTGTGTTCTCACTCTACCAAGTGGATAATGAACTTCCTGTTGCCACACAACATGCCAAAGTGATTCATTATCAGGCCATTTTCCCAGTTCCTGTCCAGGACACTCCAGTGGCTTTATATCAGTGTGACTACAGTGTGCTACTGGGAAGGGAATGGAGGACCTCTGAACGCAGCCTCCCTCTGCCTGTAACCAGAGGTACAATTGAACAATTACTGGGTTTCATTTTGTGTGTGTGCGTGTGTGTTCATATTCTTGTATTCCTATCTTTATGGGGGCATTGATATGTTTACACAGTCACACCATAGGGACCAAAATACACTTCCCCATGAAGGTTAAATATAAATAAAGTTCCCCACTAATGAAATAGAAATCATGTGGCCCTACACTGTAGATTTTGCAGTGTTAATTTGGAGACAATGGGACCAAATACACTCTAGAAGAAGTTAAATAAACTCTTTAAGTGTTGATTTAACACTGCAAAATTTACTGTGTATAAATACATGAATTTGTCCTCATAACCCATGGAGGAAACGGGTGCATAGCCAAATATTTTTGAAAGGTTTGAAGATGTGCCCCCCCCCCCCTTTTTTTTCTTTTAACTTAAAACAAATATTTATTGCTTTTTTATTAGTTGTATTATTTATTTTTTAAATTATAATTTTTATTTATTCATTGATTTTTTTTTTTTTTATATTTCATTTAATTTTCATATTATTATTATTATTATTATTATTATTATCATTAATAGTAGTAGTAGTATTTTAAAAATGTGTTTACACTCACTACCCAATAGCTACTTGATTACCTATATAGTCCTCATGAGACATGGTAACCAGTGCGTGTGTGTGTGTGTGTGTGTGTGTGTGTGTGTGTGTGTGATGAGTAGTTTCTCTCAAATCCTGCCCGTTTTCTTCTCTTTTCATTTTCCAGGAACTCCTGCTCCTTCATCAGGAGGTAGGTCGATACTAAACCATCTTGCTATTATGTCATGTGTGATTTTACTTTGAGTTTGTGAATCTTCAGTCTCTGGAATAACTAGAAAGAAGAAAAAAAAAACAGTCTTAGTACAAGAAGATCTATCAGTGAGAAAAGGAAAAAGTTACACTTCAGGGGAAGTCATTCAATCATTGAATGTGGTCTGTGTGTGATGTGTGCAGATGTGTCAGGTGTGGACTGGCCGCTGATGCTGGGCTCTTTCTCATCTGTGGTTTTGTTCCTCTGCTCTGTAGCGCTCGTCGTTGTGGTGGTACACAGGAAAGGTATTTCACACATCTGTTCATGAATCTGTGCTTTCTCGCTCATTCATTTGCACTGTTAGGATTTCCTTCCTCTTTGAAAGTAACGATTTCATCTTTCTTCCTTCCTTTTTGATCTTCTCCACAGTAAAAGCAGTGGCTGAGAAGAAGAAAAAAAGGTATTTTTTTTTCAGTGTTTTATTTACAACAGAGGGATTTAAATTCATAACTCGTGAACATGTTTTTATTCATAATACTGTAGCTTCATCTCCATAAAAAACAGAGGTTAAAGGAGACATTTTTGGAAGTAGCATTAATTCTGTTTTCATATAATGAGACAAAAGAAATCACACGTTATAGCGAAAGCACAGCACCATTAAGTACTCAGTTCATAATGTATTAAATATAATATAGTTTAAATCACATTCCCAAACTTTGTTTTGCAATGTTGCTTTGCAGTACCCCACACATGAGGTAGTTTAAATATTATTTATATATAATATTTAGATTTTCATCCAAATGAACAAATAAAATGTGTCATTTCATTCAGATGTTATTATGTTGTATTCATGGTTTTAACTGTTTGTAGAGAGAAGGCTCAGTTCTGGACTCAGGTTCACGCCAAAGATCATGTTGTTGGTGAGTCTTTTTACATCAAAAATATGGAAATATGAAGAAATATTAACCTGTACAATTATATGATTGCAATAAATTGCCGTTTAATGGTCTTAGCTGCAGGAAGATGATGATATGACTGAGTGTCATTTTAAACTTTTGTCTTAGAGGTGTGTCAAAAATCTATATGTCTATCTAGAATATAAGTGTGTATATTTTTAATGATGGACAAATCTTTTGCTTTTTTAAATGTACAGTTAATTTGCAACATTGCCAATAATTAGGATGTGTCATGTTCCTCCATGTACAGTCCAATTCACTGGTCAACACTGTCAATCTTCAGTTTATGTCTGTACTGTTTATGTCATTCAGTCTCTTTGTAATTTTATCAAATGCTTTTAATGCTGCATGTAAAGACATATTGTATTATAAGTCACTAAGTATCAATATAAGTATTTATTGTTTTTGCAGATCTTACACTCAGACGTACAAGCTTCACCTCCACGGTAAATATCAAACCCTATTCAGATTCCCAGTTACTTATAAGTCACTTGTGATAAAAAAACAAAACAAAACAAAAAAAAACAAAACATTTTTCCACCTAACAATGTTTCACATATATGAATCAGTGTTTTCAGTAACTTCTTGCAAAGATTCATTTTGTCACAGGCATAGGGATGATCATCTCACTGATATTTATCTCTCCTCCTCTTTTGTGTAATTTCTGGTATTTCAGTGTTTTTCCTTTAGGTTCACATTGACAAACAACTGTAAACTTCCTTGATTCCTTTGCTATAAACAAAGCAGACACACATATACAGATGTGCAGCATGTGCACACACACACACACACACACACACACGCACACATACACACACTGCCAATCACTAAACACCCCCTTTGTCCAATCCCTTTCCCAAAATAAAAACACACAGTAACTTAAACCCACACACATTTTCCCATTAGCTTTAACAATGTTCATTAATTAGCTGGATGAAGGGCTCTAATTAGACTAAATTCTCTCCCAAGGCCCTCCATTTTCATTTCTTTTTATGCCACTTCACACCCTCTCAGAAGACATAAGAAAAAAACACCTGACAGAAAAGCACTTAATGAAACAGCCATGATTGAAATTCAGAAAGAGCAGCATCACACTGTACTTTAGATTCTAAGTGTCAACACAGATGAAGAAAGCCTTTTTTTTTTTTTTTTTTTTTTTTTTTAAAGCTCCTACTTATAGAGCAAATATTAACCAGTAGTTTTTGGACATGTACTACTTTAAAAAGCCTTTTTAAGTGCTGTATTTATGATATGTGTAATTAATATATGTAGGAATACACACTGAGAAAAGCCAATTTGTAGATAAAAAAAGTTACTTGAAAGGAAATTGTCATTTACAAACCAATCATGTATCATTTTTGGAGAATTCAAAAAGATATGAAATAAAAACACTGTTAAAACCTGAAGGAAGTGACACGGTGCATGTTTGTGTGTGTTTATGTGCAGAACTGGTCCAATGGAGACACAAGTGCAGAGACTGCCTCCAGATCCCCGTTATGGAATAATCTGTCTACATTTACAACCCCATTCAATCCTGACTATTAGACACGTTTGTTTGTCTCTGTTTTCCCTCTCTCTGTATGTGTCCATTCTTTGTCCTATCAGTGTATCATCAGTTTGGGTTACACAGCAGGACAGGAAAGACTATTTCCTAAGGTCCTCTTTTATGTAACGGAGAACATTTTTGTTTCATAAATTAACAGGATATGATGTTTGTTTGATCTTACTCAGCCACTTTATACAGACTTTTTTTTTTTTTTTTTTTTAGCTTGAATGCAGAATATGTGCTTTGCAAATTATTTATTTAAGCTTTAAATGTTTGTTTATGATTAAAAAAAAAGGCTATATGCGGTATTTCTATTGTTAAATGTTAAAAATGACCTAAAATTATCATTAGTGCTTAGAATAATGAGTCATGAAATTATGCAAAAGAAACTAATGTATTGGATTTTAGAGGTATTACTGTACCACTAAAATCCACTAAAGGTCGTAGCGTGTTCCTCTGCTGGTCTGCCATAATAAGGAAAATTAACACTTTGGCACCTTTGACAAAAAAATCCAGAAAGGATCAAGATGGGATGAAAACCACTAAGAAATGACTTTTAGAGATAAAGGAAGTGTTGAAGTGATATCATCAAACTTGTCAAATATATTTACTGTAACTATGACTGTTTTAAACTTGTAGAACATTTCAGCACTATCATAATAATGTGAATAAAGTTTAATATACATACATATATATTTACATTCATATAAAGCATTTCACATTTGACACAAATAATGTGTATACATAACCAGAGGTGGTAAAAGTACTCACATTCTGTACTTAAGTAGAAGTACAGCTACTTGTGTAAAAAAATACTCTGGTAAAAGAAGAAGTACTGATTTAACTTCTTTACTGAAGCAAAAGTAAAAAAGTACAATTTCTGAATTGTAATACAGTAAAAAGTAAAACTACATTTTTTTTTGTCATGAATGCAATAATACTTATTGAAGCAAAAGCATCTGAAAAGTTTCAAAAGTATCTAAAATAAAGCCTTTAAAAGTGAGTTACTCTGTAGAAATTGTGTTTGATCAGGTCACAGTTACTCAGTTTTGTGGGTATGCGCAGGAAATTTAGGAAAAATGAAAGAAAAAAAGTCACAATTAAGATAAAAAAAAAGTCATCCTGAGATTTTTTAAAAAATTATAGAAATATGAGATTTAAACAAAAAATGCACAATTGTAAGAGAAAAAGTCAAAATTGTGAGATAAAATGTTATAATTGTGAAATTAATAGTCAAAATTCCTAGATAAAAGGCCCAAATTATGAGATAAAATGTCAAAAATTGTCAGGTAAAAAGTCATATAACTATCATATATAAAGTCAGTTTCTGATTTGCCCTCTGGTGACTTATTTTTCATACCGTCACATCTGTTTAGTTTGAAAAAGTAATGGGTCTATTTTGAGAATGTAAAGAGTATAAAGTTCAGATATTTATGAACAAATGTAGGGAGTAAAAGTAAAAAGTTGTCAGAAAAAAAAAAAAAAAAACTCAAGTAATGTACAGATACCTAATGTAATGAAGTACTTTTACTTTGTAACTTTTCACCTCTGTACATGACAAGAGAAAGCAAAAAAAATGCTTATCATATAATTTATCTGCTGTAGTTGTACTAAATATTCTGCAGAGGGCACCATTTATATATACTGTGAATATCAAAATCATACCTACACTTTTAATACATAAACATCCAAACAGTGTTTACATGTTGATATCTTTCTGAATGATGTGATCGCAAAAAAAAAAAAAAAAAATCTCAGTTTTCAGTTTGGCAGTGTCACTTTATAAAAGATAAGAGCCAAAAGATTATCTAAAATTATGTTTGAGTTGTCATCTCTCCATGATTCCTCTTGTGTTGTAATTGAGTGCACAGACACTTCAGCACTGTGTGGAAATGAGGAAGTAAAAGACTTAAGACACGTCCCCACCTGTTCGTGCAATTTTTATGTCAGACAATAACTCAACAGAGAAAGACTGTCATTGTTCTTCAGGAAGAAATTAAAAAAGAAGGAGAAAAAAAAAGTGTGTTCTGTATTATCCTCGACTTTCACTCTATTTCATTCCTATAAATAGCACTTTGGAGATTTTTTTTTTATCAGTACCAGATGTAGTCAGTGCTGTGTATTTATTTTTCTCTGTCTACCGTATCGACACACATACTGAAAAAAGCAGAAAAGCTTGGATGAATTTAAGGCTTGAAAAATACTCAATTTGTCGAGCTCTTATTCATCTCTGAATCATAATTTGTTCTTGTTCTGCAAACACACACACACTCACACACACATACTCGGTCACATGACTCATGAGGACCAAGTTTGTAATCAAGTAGCCATTGGAAAATTAAGTCTAAACATATTTGTTCGTATGTATATATAAAAAATAATAATATATTAGAAAACTAAATTAAACTAAAACATAAATAAAAAATGAATGGATAAAATAAAATATAATTTAAAAACTAAAATAAATTCATACAATGAATTAAATACATAACAATAAATACATTTAAATTTAAAAAAATTATCTAAAAATACATAAAAATAAATAGATTTTTTTTGTAAAGTAAACATATTTAAATCTGTTTCCATCATGCTTTGTGGGGACTTCAGAAAAAAATTATGTATTAATAGGGCCACATCATTTATATTTTACTAGTGGGGACCTTTATTTATATTTAATCCTCGTGGGACCTGAATTTTTGTCCCCATAGTGTCAGAGGTTCCCATGGTGTGACTGTGTAAACATATCAATGTCCCCATAAAGATAGGAATACAATCACACACATACACATACTCATGAGGACCAAGTTTGTAATCAAGTAGCCGTTGGGAAGTGAGTCTAAACATGTTTTTTTTTATATGTATATAAAAAATAATAATATATTACAAAAATTAATTAAACAAAAACATAAATAAAAATGAATGGATAAAATATAATTTAAAACCTAAAATAAATAACAAAAAAATATAATATACAAATAAAAAAATTTAAAAATCTAAAAATTCATAAAAAGAAAAACTTTTTTGTTAAAGTCAACTCATCTTTAAATCTTTGAAAAATACATGTTTCACTTTGCACATGTTTCCATTATGCTTTATGGGGACTTCTGAAAAAAAAAATCATGTATTAATAGGGCCGCATCATTTATATTTTACTTGTGGGGACCTTTATTTATATTTAACCCTTGTGGGGACCTGAATTTTGGTCCCCATAGTGTCAGAGGTTCCCATGGCTTGACTGTGTAAACATATCAATGTCCCCATAAAGATAGAAATACACTCGCACACACACAGTGGAAATAACCAGCTGTATATAATGACATTAGGCAGATCTGTTTGGGTAAGTGACAGAGTAATGATAAGACGCCTGAATGATGTGAATTCTCCATGCTGATGAATATAAGTGGCACCTTACTTTGTACACACACACACAGGTATGCAGGGACCTCACCTTGCCCGTGTTTGTGCATAAACAAGCATTTGTGACACACTAAAGTGCAAGTCAGACTGATATTAAATGACATTTCATATGAGAGAACAACTGGGGTTAACAATGGACTGGCAGTGCCACTTGATGATAAATAATGTCCTGGTCACAGTACTGACCCTGCAAGGACTAGGTTAACGAAACTGAATGGCCTCCAGTCAGGAAGGCTCACATGCCACTTTTTCCAACTTCAGGTGGAGGGACAACCAGTATGGACATCTCATCAGGGCATTTCACGGTTCCTAGACGGCCACCCTAAATCGGTAATAAGGTGTGTGACCCTAGAGGAGGAGTGGGACAGACTCACACGTGGTGGATACAGTTCTGCGGCACGCAAGTACTTGCAAAGAAACCTTGACGACGCCATGCTCTGGTGGGATCCGTGGGATGAGGCCAAAGAGCATATAGTGGCTATGTGGTTTATGACTCGACATGGACAAGCTCTGAGAGTGGAGAACCCAACGTTGATGGGGGAGGTTTCCGCGTACTTTAGGGCAGCCAGAAGGGCAGCATAGGAAAAATGGATAAGAGTTAAGAAAACCATTGAAAATAGCTGAAAAAGTATAAAATAGAAAAAGGGAAGTCGTAGGAGTCGCTGAAGGGAGCAGAGTCGGCAGTAGTACAAAGCAGCGAGGCAGGAAGCAGATACTTCATTCAAGCTTCGGTACACTTGAGGTAAAGAGCTCAGAGAAAAATGGCCATGATACCATCAACCACACCCAAAGGAACTGTCCTTCCTGCCAGCAATGACCCTGTGAGTACAGAACCTTTTGACTACCTGTACAACAAAACAGCAAACAAAGAATCCGGGGAAATCGCCCTGACTTCTTACAAATTATGGGTACTTGATGGTATGGATGATATACTGTGCATGGGGTCCCTGGTCTCTAAACACGCCATTAAGAGGCGCAGTAGTGGTCACGGGGCTCATTAAAAGTGTACTGATGCATTACCTCCAAAAGTCGAAGGGGGTAATACTGTCCCTATCCGTGGCTTACTTTTTGGGTCGCCTGGATGTAAAAGGACTTGCTAACACAATGCTTGTGATCATCACTGTGATCTGGATGCTGCAGAGGTGTACGTAGCTGAGTTAGAATGGTTTACATTCTCGTTGGAAACGGTGGGAGTGGGAGGATTACTGGGCTATCACTGCTCCCTTGTTTTGTCTCTGAGTTTAAGGCTCAAGAAAATATATATGGGAAAAATGATTGCTGCGGCTGTGTGGACCGTAGGTTGGGGTGCCCTGGGGATATGGTACCACGCGGAACGACGAAGTAATCTTATCATTATGGTGTGGTTCATGCTGTACGCCCGCCTGTTCCCTAAATACCCGGCGTCCCTACCTAGCAGCACCTCATCGTCCTTCATTAACTCACCTGGTTAAATCAGATATACAATGAACAGCCCATTTAGACTAAAAATGGGGAAGTAGAGAATAATCAGCTGCCTACCACAAATTTGAGTATTAAAATTTTTTTTTGTTCTAATCAGTAATCGAGAAACCCCAAATGTAACACATGCAACCAACCCCTCTCCATAGTCGGATGGCTGTGGAACACCACCAAGGGGATAATCTGTAAAACCTGTTACTCCAAAGATGCGATCGCCAATAGCGCCCGGGGGTACGTCGTCACCGACCACTTTCATCCAGATTACTCCTCTTCTATTGGACTACTACCCGACCATTAGATTACATTTCTTCCTTTTCTTCAAATTGGATTACGGTTTTTAATGGATTACAAGACTTTTTCATTGTCTGGATTCTTCCTTATTGTTGGATTACATTCTTCAAAAAGGAATACCTATTTTTCTTGAGATTTTTTTTTTACTTTTTCCATTAATCTGGATTACTTTTATTTTTCAACTTTTCTTTTAAATATTGCCATTGGTACTGAGTAAGTGGATGGTTCTTGAATTTAAATAAGACCTAAGTGGTGTGTATGAAGAAAGAGTTCAGGGTGTAGTTTAGGTGCCATGGAAATACTGTACTATGTTATTATATTTCTGATTTATTACCCATTTATGTAATTTGCTTACGCTGTGCTATCTGCCTACTGAAAATTAATAAATACTATTTTAAGCATCAGTAAACTTTCAAGTGCTTAAAATCATGTCACTCATACTGTGCAACTGAAGAGGTAAAAAGTTAGGTATTTAATATTGTATGCATCCATCAGGTATCGAATAACAGGTCAGTCCATAACTTATCCACCTTTAGTAAAGAATAACGTCCTGAAATCCAACTGTCCTGGATTTTGAAATAAACCTAGCCGATTAACAAGAGCCTCGAATTCACCATGATGCAACAATTACAAGTAGGGTAACCCGGGGTCTATACTCCTGTGTACTAAGTGGTCTTTTTCAGGGGGTAGGATCCTAGGGGGGTAGAGGGGCGTACCTTACACATATCAATCGTGGACGCTAGGTGAATGCATCACCCCTACACAGCTTCAGGGTAGTTCCAGTTACTCAGAACCATAGTAATATTGTTTTGATCTGGCACTAGCCTTAACCCTATGACACGGAGGGCTGTGACCTTTGACCTTTAACCTTGGAATTGGACAACGTTCATGATGATTGGCCTTTTAATGTCGTCCCATGCTGCTCCAGTGTGTTAGTTAGGGGTGGCTGCACCTACAGAGGCTGAACATGAAGATGTGTGTTGAAATCTAAAACTGTGGGTGGTGTTGGCACTTCATCTACACCCTGAGTGTTTTGGCAGCCGTGCCACTTCATAATTTAATTGAATCTGATGCAACAAAAGTCAAGAATTTATCAGGTTATATAAAGACTCATGGCTTAAAGTGGGGAATTAGGAAAGGGTTTAAGATTGATGCCAGTGTTATGACAAGAGGTGTGTGTTTTTGATCATTTTAGACACATTACGCCAAACCATCCTGATTACCAGTAGATTATTCATCTTTGTCAGCCCAGTAAATAACAGAAAAATAAACATGGCATGTGCTTTAAAATATAGTTGTTTTTGCACCTTTTACAAATGACTTTGTGCATTTCTTTATCTATATTATGTATATGTATAAGTATAAGTACAACACAACACCAATATATGCAGTGGTGAAATCAAAGGAAAAAAGCCTGGTATTTGATTATTATTATTATTGTTACTATTATTGTTAATAGTAGTAGAAGTAGTAGTAGAAGCAGTAGTAGTATTTTATCAGGTATTTGTTCATGTCTTTTTAATTCAAGACAAAACCTTCAATGTTATAGTTAAATAATGTCCACCTGAACTCCTCCTTGCATACCACTTCATAGTATCTGTATATTAAAATCCCGAGTTGCGAGAAAATGCAACCAAAAACTGGTTTTGTAATCCTCAGTGAATCTGTTTATATGAAAAACTGTCTGTTTAGCATTTTCATTGATATAATTAGTTTTTCCATGGAAATACGGATGCTTATTCATAAAACAGGTGAGAAACAGACGTCTATGTTACTTTTTATACAGGAGATTACATTTTAGGACTCAATAATTGATGGTGAATAACTAAAAGAACAGGTGAAGTCACAGGTTGCAGTGTGTGTTTGCAGAGAAACACTCCCTAATCAGTCCTTCTCATTTTATAATGAAACAGAGTCTGCCTAGAAATCTACTGTCATGGGTTATGTTTATTCTTTGTGACTCACCTCTGCAATTTTATCCCCTCTTCTCTTAAACATCAAAGCAAAAAAAAACACCCACACTCCCACAGTGAGTGTTATTATATGCAAAAAGCCTATACAGTATGGGAGAGAATCAAAAGAATCATCTCTATACCTATTTTATTGTCGGTTGACAGAACAGAGCACACATATCAACACCGATGAGACACTGAATGTCAGTCATAGATTATTGTGCACAGACAGGTGTGAAATGTGCCATAATGTCTAAAGGTAATTTCCCCCTATGTGCAAACATGTTATTATTAGCTTTAGCGGTAGTAGCATCTAAGTGTCACCTACAGTCTGCATCTTCATGTAATGTAATGTAATTCTTATTACCTCTGCCAAGGAGGTTATGTTTAGTTTGTCTGTCTGTTAGCAAGATAACTCAAAACGTTCTGGAAGGATTTTGATTTAAAAAAAAAAAAAAAAAAAAAAGGAAATGTTGATACTGCCACAAGGCATGTCCATGATGTTGGAGTAAGTTATTTTTTTATATTGCCATTTTTAGACATCAGTAATCACCTTTGAGAAGGTACAAGGATACTGAATTCCAATCACACTTCCATAAAGGTAGGGTGGAAAATGTTTTCCTGGAGCATTTTTTTTACTATGGTGCTTAAAATCCTCTTCACACCTCAATTGCAACTAATGAATTAAATGCTCTAACATAAAAAAAAATAAAATTAAAAAAAATTAATCACCTGTGGAATGAATAGGAGTCAAAAAACCCCAACCAATCATTTTAACTGACCGATCAAAATGATTGGATGATGATGTGTCTATCAAACTCAACTGCCATTTGGCACTCCCCTCTTTGGTACCTCTCTTCCTGCACAAAATGGGCATTTTCAGAGCTTCATACCACTTATACAGGAAACAAAGCCAGAGCCAGATCTTGGCTAGCTGTATTAGCTAGCATGCCAAGTTAAAATACAGAAAACATTTGGATGCTAGGGGCAGTGGTTAGGACTCGTGCCTTACAGCAAGAAGGACCCTGGTTCAAGTTTGCATGTTGACAGGTTAATTGGTTTATCTAAATTGTCCATAGGTATGAATGCGAGGATGGTTGTTTGTCTATATGTTCAGCCCTGCGATGAACTGGTGACTCATACACCCACTGTACCTGGATTAGGCCCCCATAGACCTCCGTAAGGATAAAGTGGGTTCAGACGATGAGACTTGCATGCTGGGAACATTAGGGCAGAAAAGGTGCAAACAATGGTTCGAAAATGAAAGGCTATCGTGTTACTAATCCTGTAGCCATTTTTATACTGGGATAATACTGCGTTTCATGGGGATGCAGATATTTCCTGAAACATCCGTGTTTACAGCTTTTTATTTATGACAAAGAAAAAAAACAGATTGGAAAAGCTGTGGTTTCATGTGGACATAGCCTGCAGGAGTGCGAGGAACTGTGGTAGCTCAATGCAAACAAACCAGCAAAATTTAGTGGGCTGCTAGCCTGACAGTCTTACTGTAATCGGCTATTCTTAGATTACTTTTAACACGTAGGCTATCAAAATAAGTGAAAAGCCTGACTTCTAATCTAAAATACTGATAACTATAATTGTAGCCAGGGAGCAAAGTTAAAGGACTGTTTGGTTAACTTTAACCTTAGCTTTGCACTGGGGGGTATGTTGGTGATGCTGATGAAGGCTAATCAAGGTGATTATGATAGTGTAAAACACGATGACTTGGACAGACTTAATACATAAACATTTATTTACTAAATAAACACACACATTGATACAATAAACAATTATAAACAGTCAATATTCAAACACTCAATGATAATAAACACACAGTAATAATGAAACAGTCACACACATACGCTCTCTCACCACACCCAACCCAACCCGGGCCCAACCAAACCCTAGTTTAATCTAACCTGTAGCCTCTGAGGCTAATGTAAAGTCCGGTGGTGGAGCTCGGTGGCGCTGCAAGGTTGCCGCCTCTCCTACCCGTGTCGCAGGAGAGTCCGGTGTGGTGCAAAGAGGAAATGAAGGGCTGGAGCTGAAGCTCACGTGCTGGATAACGTGAGAATGGCGGGGGAAGGGGTGCAGCGCCTCTCGAAGAGACACTGGGCTCACGTGCTGCGCACCCAAAGCAACTTGGGAAAAGAGGAAAGGTTCCGCTCCCGTAGTAGATGATCGGGACCGGTCGTCGCCGCTGTCTCCAGGCAAACAGTGGTTGGCTGAGTCCAGACACGCACAGACTCCGCCGCTCTCTCCGTGGCTCGGATGCGACGTTAATGAGCCGACTTGGTTCGTGCTACTGTTTCTTGCTGGATACAATAAACCAGGGTCTCTCTGGCTTATGCTTTAGACCTCTGCAGAAGGCAGGCGACCTCGACTTGTAACCTTCTGTGGAAAATCCGACTTGGCTCGTACGATAATGGCGACCTCTCTCCGGTGCATATGCACATGCTGCCTTAAGTCCCGCCTCTTATGTCCTGATTCGCTCCCAATATCCTAAACACTCACCACTCATTGGCTAATATAAACATCACTCAAAGTCACGTTCACACAGTTAACCAATCACATATAATATAATTAACTGTAATATAAACACAATACAAATGATAATGAAAATAAATTATTATATTGAGTGCAGAACAATATAAACAGAAATAGAAAATTGTTATCTTTCATGAACTGTTATTAACTAAATAAAGAACTAAAAAGATATGTGAGCGTGGGCCTTCAGAACAATAATTTAAAACAATAATGAGCTCAGGACGTCACATGAATTTTAGTTGTCAGGACGCCATGTTGACAGTAAACATAATGACCACGGCGCCACTGTGAACATTACGGCAGTAAACATTTTCACACCATCAGAGTGCACATGTCACTTCAGTTCATGTGACATTCAGATTTATATGCAGAAATTGGACAGATTAAATATAACAGGCCCGTATAATGCCCCTGGGGTGCTTTTCCTCAGCTGAAGAAAGAAGTATGCTAACTGCTAACATCTACAGCTACCTCATTAGCATATCTATCTATCTATCTATCTATCTATCTATCTATCTATCTATCTATCTATCTATCTATCTATCTATCTATCTATCTATCTATCTATCTATCTATCTATCTATCTATCTATCTATCTATCTATCTATCTATCTATCTATCTATCCATCTATCCATCTATCTATCTATCTATCTATATATATAGTGTGTATTGGAAATAATAAATAACATGCAAAACAATTAGTTTCATTTATTTATCTTCAGAGAACCCAATTTCTTTCTGGTTTTATTATATGAGTGTAGTGTCTCTTCACCCATCACGTTCCTCTTCACAGGATTTTTGAGAGCAGTGGATGGTCCATCCTCTCCATACTGACTGTGTCACACAATAATGCCTTTAGGTCTTTATGTCAGCAGGACTTTGGATGACACTGATAATGAAATATCATGGAAATGAGTTTGCAGTGGAATAGGTGATAGACAGGTATGTACAGGTATATTATTGGGTCGTCTCATCTGTAAAGCAGCAAGACCAGATAATATGACTGATAACATTGAGGGAATCTTTTGTTTGGCAAGCCTGTATCATGTGATAGTGTGAATGTAAAATGTAATCTTTGACCTCTGACTCTAATATTATAACTTGGAAATGAAACTGGAACAATGCATTACAAGTAAGTGAACTTTGTCTCCTGTTTTATTTAAAGGTTGTGACAGCTGACAGTTACATTACGTGCTTTCATACCAAGACATTTGGTGATGTGCCGTCAATGTTGTAACATGGTGAGAGTTGCCTGGTGAGGATTAAAGCTTATTAATAATTTTGAGCACTTAAATTGCTATGACTCTACCATTATAATGTACTGGCAATGTTACTGGGTTGTGTCCAGTTAGAATGAGCTGATAAATTATTCACAGCATATTGGGAGGTCACTAAAGCATGGTCTGTTGATCTCACCTACACAAATACACACACATGCTGTGTTTCCTTATATTTAGGGGACTTACATCCATCCTTCAAACAACACATAAGCCTCTGATTTAATTACTTTCAATAACAGCTGAATTGTGTCCTCATGAGGGAAACCGCTGTGACTGTTTTGCACCCATTTGTGTCCTCATAAGAAAAGCACAGCCCCCCCCCCCCCCACACACACACACACCTCATCACTAAGGTCCAGGGCATTCATGCTGATTAATCCTGGTAAGAGCATTTCCAAACTTGTATCCATAATGACACATTTCTGTTTCCACACAGGCAGTGCAATAGACTCACATAAGACCCTGAAGTGAATAATTATTTCATTTAGCATTTTATGCTACAGCTACACGTACATAGTGTAAATATTAACAGTCCAGTCTGGATGAAAAGGGGAAGGTATAAGGTTAATAAACTACATTATACTGAGGTTTGGCTTTCTGGTTTTTATATGAACTAAAATATTATTATTATTATATGTATAAAAATGAAGTTGAACACGTTTCCTTCCAAAACTCAACATTTACTGCTTTATATAAAATTTTACAATAGAACAGTGATTGTCCAAGCTCAACATATTAATTATGTACCATGATTCATTCAGTTCTTTGTACTTCCAGAGGGTGTTTTATTGTTGTATAATCCAGATCTCAGTAGTGCTCCCTGAAAACAACAAAAGAAGTAGCTATTTGTGGATTAAGACTTGTGCAAAAATTCAGATCACTGGCCTACATACAAGTTTACCAGTTTATTCGTTAGGAGGATCTCAACAGTGTAATCAAGTACAATAACATTTTTGCAGAGCTGATCTAGCAGTGTTGTTTTGCATTCAGTTTCAGGATATTTTTGTCTTGTGTGGATCAGAAAGGGGAGTGAGTCACATACAGTATGTGCAGGCTAGAGGGAAGTGTCAGGTCTTAACCTTTAATACCCCATCTATAATGAAGCTTTGCAAAATGGTTACGTTCTTTACAGTTTCGTCTGTCATTTGCACACAAACAGTATTTTAGGTCAAGGTTGGGAAAACACATTTGTAAAACTTCAACTTAAGTATATACATGTGAACAAGGAAAATAAGGGCAGAACACTTGATTATGTGTGATTTAACATTGTGTGATGAAGGTGCAAACATCAAATCCAGGTTTATAAATCAGTATATGTAGATCAAGGCCAGCATGAATATATTTGGACTGGACCCATGTTGTGGACAAATCATAATCTAGCCTAATATTTAAAGGAACTATGTAAGAACTGCAGTCCAAGTAATCATAAAATGGCCCTGCTGTATCACCAGACATTAAAGAATCATGTCCATTTCAAACACATCACATATCTCCTAAGTCTCCATGAAGTCAGTAGAGTTTCATCATCCAGGTTGCCAGTTCCCACTGAGCTACAGCTAAGAACATGTCTGATCACAAATGTCTAAAAGGCATGATCATTATCATTCTCAAACTGGGACACTGTTGGGACACATGACAAATTCACAGGAGTGAGTCCAAAGAGTTAGAAGTAGTAAAACATTTTCACTTTCACTTCACACCATTCTGACAATCACAGACTGCTATCTCACATGAAAATGTTTGTTCATAGTATGATCACCTGGATGTAGGTAGGTCATCGAATTGGCCAGATAAATTGTTTGAGAAATGAAAACATTGTTAACATTAAGCTGAGATGCTGTTAGCATGGCATGGCAATATGAAATGTCTATATATATATATATATGTTCAATAATTACTCTTTCAGTCTTTTCACATGGTATGGTAGATGTAGAAAAGAGACAGTGGACATATATGGAGGCACTAGAATGGATTCTGAGGCAGCCATCTGGTTATCACAACTTTATGCCATGACATGTCTCAATCTTTAATTACTTCGCAAACCATTATGCATGAAGCATAAACATAATTAACAGATGATAAAATTACATTGTAGGACTTCTCTGCCACTGATGCTAGATCTGGGAACCTCTAGTCTCATGGTAAGGTAGAAGAGATGCCACATTCCACAGTATTTTAAATGTGATTGCAGTACCAATTTTGGTCAGAAGCCTACATACGCCTCCTTTAAGTTCATACCTTAACTCATCATTGCTGCTCATCTTAATAACAGATTAAGGCCTCTGCATCTTTGACATCCACTATTATTCATAGTGTTCACAGTTTTAAGTTCAGCACAATTAACAAAAGTGTTTTCACGAGTTTACCCTTCTTGTATTGTTGTGCGATATGTGGTATTTTGTAAGATTGTATATGTAGAAAAAATGTCCATTAGTGTAGACATTGGTCACAAGCAAGTCCTAAGTCCAGTCAAGTTGCTCCAAAATGTCAAACAAGGTAAGTCAAGTTATTAAGATAGAGAAAGTTCAGGTCAAGTGATGTCATATGAACTTCTGATTAGCTTATAAAGTTGAGCCATCAATAAAATCCTTCTGACTGAGCTATAATGACGACTAGCATTTATAGTCTACTGCATTCTGTGCATCTTATTTCTCTTAAAGGCTGCTTAACAATGATTGACACAAAATGCACTGAAAACAGCACCTCAATAAGTTCCAGAGCTGGATGAGTTGTCAAATTACCTGCCTCAAGTCAACATGTCAAGCAGTAGTGGGCTGTCAGGGCCAGCAAGGCTTTCACTGCTGGCCTAAACATGCTCAGAAAAGTACATTTTAATTTAAGTAAATTATTTTATTTTCATAAATATGTAAGCAAAATGATTCTCTATTCTCTGTATTCTTTATGCCATTTTATTTCCACTTAGTCGAGTGGCTTCCAATGGTGTTTTTTATGGTAGAGTTTTTAAACAATTACATTTCAGCTAGCTTGTGTGGGGTTAGGGTTACTGTTTTGGCTGTCGAATGGTCATTTCAGCATTAAAGCTTATTAAAACTTGTACCAGAAACACGGCTGGACAGAAACATCTTTCAGCATTAGCCTCCATGTCCATAGAAAAAGACTTAATGATGGACCTGAAACGTGCAGTTAAATTGGACAACAGCCACTGAAGTGATGTAGAGAAAAGAAAGGAGGCTTGACTTTGTTTTTAAATAACCAGATGCTGTGGAGAACTATGTTTGTGAGTCAATGCATTTTTTCTTTTAATTTCTTCTTGTCATTTTGACATTTTCAGTTATTTACCTATTCTCAAAAACGCAAACGATCTCTTAACTTTATTTTCAAAGACTCTTGTTTTATTATTTTCTGGTTGGTGTCTTATATGAAACGGACTTGTTTAAGAATCACACAGTGTAATTTTGGTGGCATTTTGTTTAGTATTTTTAAATCACCTTTTTATTTTTGACAATATCTGTAAACTTAGTTTCCTAATCATAATTGTGAATGCATACGTGATGGTTTTAAATACTCCAGAAATAAAATGCTGCTTGACTAGTCTATATTGAGGTGAAGTTAATATATGGGGCGTCACTGAAGGCCTAATGTTGACATGCACTGCCTGGATTTCAACACAGCCTGATGTCAAGCCAGGTGAATATGAATTCTAATTCTTTCGTCAGTATTTGTCCAGCAATTCTCATGTCATAAAATTGTGACTTCCGGCAAGTTGTATAACTTAATACCCCCCACCTTTGATACACACTGTGTGTAAATGCAATAAGTATCAATGACAAGACATTGCTTCATCCAACCTTTTAAATCATTGCAAAAGTGCATGTACAATGTGTATCCCAAGATAAAATTCACTGCTGCGGTGTGTACAGGTGCAATAAACTATTAAATTAGGGCATATTGTGATCAAAACAGAAACTACAGGTATAGTCTTCAGTCTATCATAATATTATTCTTAGTATCATGTACTAAACACTTAAACTTGTCTAGTACAACAAATCATACATACATACATATATATATATATATATATATATATATATATAAACATCATTCATTAATAGATTTACATTTTTCTTCATCAGTGCTTGATTATTCAGAATACATTCATTAGTCTTCCCAACAGCATCAGAAACAGGACAAGTGCATAGTCATTGATGATAAGTGGTCTGCCTCCTCGGTGTCCCTCCTCTCTTTACCGTTGAAGGACTTTTCAGGGTATTCAGTCCACCACCAATCGTTTTCCTTGCTCCCAATCCTCCTGACCCCCTTTCTAGCCTCAATCCCTGACCTCTTTCTCACTTCACATTCTCTTTTTCCTTGCCTTCATCCTTCCTCTCTCCTTCAGTCTGTCCCTACTCTTGTTTTACGGTGCCCTCTCCTTTTTTTAATTCATGGTCTTTCAGCGCTTTCACTTCAAAATGCAGGATCATGGTAAATGTTCCTCTATTTTTCTCTCAATTTTCTTCTGAATTGTGTCCATTGATCAGGCCCGATTCCCAGCGCTGTACTAGAGGGGTCTTCTGTCTAGGTGTCCGGGGACTATGAGGGACCTGGGGCGGAAAACAAGGACATTACACAGGAGTGGTGACCTTATGGTAAACGAGGGGGAAAAAGAAAGTTGCATGTGAAAATACAAGTAGGTAAGGAGAAAAAGAAAGAGAATGAAAAAGGAGAAACATCAAATGTGTGGGAGCCAGAGATGGGACCAATAAGGCAATACAGGAAAAGAAGCAAAAAGATAAAACGAGAAAGCTGAATTTATTTCCTCAGGAGGACATCTCTTTGGATGAGCATCATTAGCGTTCTAAGTCAGAGGGAGGTTAATGCGACTGTGATCCAAGGCCATGTTCAGTATGACTAAGTCAACAACTGAGGCAAATTTCTCCCACAATCTTGCATTTATTCGTGAACTGTAATCAGGAGGCACGTCTGAGCAGAAAGCAGATAAACCAACCAGCTGAAACAGACAGAGAGAGAGAGAAATAGAAGGATCTCTGAAGACAGCAAAGAACTAAATGATTTTAATACTAACATGAGACTAAACCCATGCAGCTAGAAAACAGCGCATCACTGCCAGACTGCATTAGAGAGCTAAAGCCACAGCGAAATCCTGAACTCTAATCAGAGACAACACAGTATCAAAAACACGCAAAGACCCGCAAGGGAGGCAACAGAAATCGGTGGGATTGTCATATTGATATCCTCTGAAAATCTAAACACACATCCACACACATCTGCCCACGCATTAGAAACCAACCCACTCCACTCGTCTTCCTCTGAGGGCTTTTTGCCATCTTCCCTTATCTATAAAGATAAGCTCCTTACAGTGTTCAGTGCGTGTTCAGTATTTTATCAGATGTTTGTGGCCCATATTTGCTGCTAAAAAGATGCTGACATCCTCCCATGAGCCCTTTCTTCATCAGATCCCATTCAACAAACTAGTTTAGTTTGTAACATATGCATTTCTGCTGGGAGTCTGATCAGACCCATATGTGAACTCTTATACTGAAGGTCTATTATTTTGGTGCCCGATGCATTTGAGGGAGACTCAGGAGGTGATTTGCCTACATTTTCATGTCCTCTACCAAGTCAACTCGATAGGTGGGGATAGTGTGCACATTTTTAGAGATAGAAGATATTTCATATTAGATCGAGACATGATCTTTTTTCCCCAGAAGATAAACTCAACATAAAATAAGAAATAGAACAATGAAAGAAACAGTCATGTGTGAACTTCATCTCAATGGGATGATAGGCAACTCCACCTCACCTCTGGCTGACTAATCTTCTCTTCTCCAGCTGGAGCTGGGGGCCATACACCCAGCTTTCCAGCTGACTGGTGTGCTGAAAGAGAGAAAAAGACAAAGTGGGAAAGGGCAGAAAAAGCAAATTAGGCTTGTTTTGTTTGTGTTGTGTACTTTGTGAGCAGTAAAACCTTTAGAATCAAATTAAGGGTGAACATGATGAAGGAGTGAGGAGAAATGAAGGGAAATTGAGAGGAATGTGGAGGAAGAGGACTTTGAATGAGCACAGAGAAACTAAAATAAGATGCAGCACAGGGTATAAAGGAACCTAAAGAGGCTGTAAAACTCTTTGTTCATGAATAATATTAATTCTTTATTAAGTTCTGAGTCATAGACATATTGTGGCACACCCTAGTCAATTGCACATTAATTTGAATAGTCAGCAGTGCCTGCCAACACTTTCATACATTTAAACAAAAGTGTAAAGCCTGCCCTCCCTGCAAACAAAACACAAAAAGATACTATTGACAAGCACATAATGGCAATAGCAGTGACACAACCCACGCATTGTATATTACCTTCTCCTGTTCCAAAAAGTCTCTTTATTTTACCATCAAATAAAAGCAAGTATCATGCAGTTTTTCAACTGAATTTAGACTTCATCCCAAAATTGGACCTTTTCGTTCTTGCTGACACAATACATAGTGACTCAAGACTTTTCCCACCTCAGCTTTTGCAATTAATATGACACCCCTATGACACCCTACATTTATTGTGGGGGTTACGAAATTGTATTTTCTTGTTGGCTAGGTTATGGTCTCGGGTGCAAAATTATTGCTGCAAAGAACTAACACTGATTTCCACTGACCATGAGAAAAATGAAATAATGTGCTTGCTGGACTGTTTCAGGAGGTTTTCATCATCTCAGAGCAGATATAAAAATGACACACATACCCACCCACAAGCCTATACAGATGGAGTCTGTGTGATCTTATAGGTACAAACAGAATCAGTTACACACACAGTTTTATAGACCAACTGCAAATGCACTAACCTGGTGGGGGTTTTGTTCCCTCATTTTGGGACGGGTGAGGTAAGTCAGGAACAGCCAATCCATTCAGTGAAGAAGTAGACAATGTATTACTCTGTGCCTCCATACTGACTGCCCCCCCTCCTCCTCCTCGGTCTCCTTTTATCCCACCTATGGCCCCATACAAGTTGATCCTCTGCTTACGAAGCTCCCTTTCCCTCTCTTGAGCTTCCCGGATATCCTGCTCTACTTTAACTAAAGCCGTGGAGGTACGCAGCTTAAAAAAAGGGTTCTCCTTAGGTACCAGGTCCTTCTCTTTCTCCTCATCTTCATGCACCATTACTGCAATGCCACTACAGCATCCCTCTGAGACAAAAGGAGGACTTGGGTCAGGAGCAGTGATGGCTTCTGGTTTGTTTTGGTAGTACTGGTTATTCTCTAAGATGATGACCTGGCAGTTTGGTCCTTCTGAAAAACCTGGTTCTCTAGCAGAGGGATAAGTGGAAGCCAATCGGTTGTCAGAGTTTGGGTTTTGTGAGGGACTCAGTAGCTCTTTGCTCCTCTGCCCATGTGAGGCTTGCGAAGATAAGCCGTCCTGAACCTCCAGAGTGGGCTGATCACTGGTAGATGACCAGGATGTGGCTTTGCATCTTGGTAAAAATGCTAAAGTGGACTCATTTGGTTTCTGAAAGGACTCAAAAAGCTGCTTCCTCTCTTTGAGCTGACGGACTGTGCCTTTGTCATAAAAGCCTGGAACTTTTCCAAGCTTGACCAGATCTTCCTCCCTCTGGACCTCCTCATGAATTTCATGCTGCATCTTCTTGCCTGCATATTCTCTGTCTTTTCCTTGACATCTCTCATTCTTATCCGTTGAAGACTGGAAAAGAACAGCTTTTCTTAAAGGGATTTCTACATACTCTGGGGAAGTTGGCCGATTTGGGAGTCCTCTGGATCTTCTCAGGCTGTGTTCACGCTCTACAGCTCTTCGGATCTCCCTCTCGATGGGGGTTTCTTTTAGTACTGTGGCTGGACTGCCTGTAGGGATGTTGGTGCTGCTCTCCAAAGTGCTACAGGGAGAGTAATCCGCTGAAACTCCACTGTCACTCTGGCTGTCATCACATGAGTCGCTCTCCATCCTGCTGCATTTAAAAGATACACACTTGGGTTTTTCTTCCTTTGAATCCTGAATATGGACAGATTTTGAGGGTTTCAACAGTCCTCTGGTAGGTTTCTGTGCTGCCGCCTTGTCTGTTGTCAGTCCACTTTCTGTCTGCCCTTCCTCCCCACCTGTTTGTTGGCTTTCTCCCTCTGTTCTTTGCCCCGCCCTACTGTTCTTTTCTACCACAGCTACAGCACAACCAGAGCCTTGGGTAGCTAGTCCATCTTGATTGGACAGCTCCATGGCAACAGTTGACAAAGGTGGAGAGCCCCAGCTAAGCACCTGTTGTGCAACTTCCTGGTTTACTCCCTTGGGTGCTGGTTTACACAGGCTTTGTGGTGATAACTCCTCCTGCTGGTTGTCTATGTGCAATGCAGACACGGTGACAGCAAAGTCATCTTCAGCAGAATGAAAGGAACCACTGCTGATGTCTACTGCACCTGACTGGAGCTGGCAAAGTGTAACCTTCACTTCTTCTTCTTCCTCCTCCTCACTTTCATCAGCATATGGTGGGGAACTGACAAAATGTAAATCATTGAAGTCATTTCTATCAGGGGGAAACTGGTGAGCAGTTGAATTTGTTCCATCAGCTGACAGATTACTTTCAGGTTTGCTGTCAGTAAAACCATCTGGTAAGGAGCTGAGTGGTACAACAGTCTCCTCTGCCGTCTCACCATCTTCTATCATCTCCTCTGAATCCACAGCTACATTAATGGGTTCAGTGAACTGACCAGTCTGCCATTTCTGACCACACTGGCTATCAGAAGACGCTAAATCAACTGTTGGGTCTGTGATGATGTCAGTATCGCTGATCCACTCAGCCACATCCACATCTATAGAAAAGCCTTTTTCAGAGCATTCTTCTGGTGACAGGACTCCAAGGGGAGGAGGTGGTGGGAAAAAATCATCATACTGACTCTCTTTATATTCCTCTAACACTTGTGACAGTTTGTTGGAAATTTGTTCTAGCTCTGTCATGTTCTTTGTCCCGCTAGAGGTGCAGAGACGAATTCCTATTGAGTCCCGATTTTCTGTTTTGGTCACATTAGCTGTTTCAGTGCATTGAGTTGCTCCAAGCTCCTGCATATGCATATCCATGTCTATATCATCTTCAGGTTCTGCCCTTGGAGCCTTTTTATCCTGCACAGGGGGGCTGTATCTTATGGCTGCACCTGTGTGGCCCAGCGTTTCGGACTCAGTGACCCCCTTGTCACATGAATTGGCAGGATCCGGGTCGTGCCACTTCAGGGGCTTTGTATCCATGGGAACAAATCTGCTGATGTAAAAGGCTGGGAGCAGTTGAGATATTCGGCCTTCAGCCAGTCAGTCTAAGTGAAAGCAACAGAGCACAGAGGAGAATGCAGAACCACAAATTTAATTAATGCAGTACAGCCACAAACATGGCCAGATATTAAGTGTTCATTCACAAGCGACTTGTTATAGTATAAAACAAATCAACATACTGACATCGCTTGTGTTTATTGATTTATATGGCACTGCCGCAGGTAGTTAATTCTTTTATTTTTTTTTCATGTTAATCTTTACTTGCTGGTATACTAACCACCAGAGAGTATAACAATATAGCACTAAGTGAGAATTTTCTCAGCATTATATACTAAATCATACAGTGTGTGAGATATTCTGGATATACTGTACTACTCCTACCAACAAAAACAGCACTGAATGGGGGTACATATAAAATGTGTTTATAACTCCTGTAGAGTTTCAGAGATTATGAAAATCTAAACTGGTCGTTTGTGGTCGCTAAACACTTAATGCTGACAAATTTATTCATTTTTTTTTAATTTTCTTTCTTTTAACTGATATCTGAGGTGGCTAACGGTGCTTTTATGCCCCACAGTATCTTTTTAAAAGCAGCCACTGAGTGATTTGGTTTTCATACGACAGGCCAGCTGCTTATAGCATTGTGCTCAGCTTTGTTTATAGAGCACTACGCTACTCCACTATGCAACATATAAAGTTTTCTGCTGAACACACCTTTCATTAATCAGCTTACTGCGTAGAGAATGGCTCAGTAGTACACACACACACACACACACACACACACACACACACACACACACACACAGAAATAACAGTAGATCCTTCCACACAATCCAGCTCTTATACCTCTGTCTGTTTGATACACACTTTTTGCTCTTTTAACCCATAAAGACCCAAATATTCACTGGCATTCATTGACTGATTTAAACTGTTTAATAACCTTTGATCCACTAATCCTATCAATCTATGCAAGTAGTAGTATAGTTTTTAGTGTTTTCATAGTCATCAGATATGACCTATTTGGATGTCAAGAGGCTCTGTAGTGAATGTAGAATCACTGTCATTTTCTAAAACATTGATTCACCAGTAAAACCTATGGAGTTGGATCAAAGACAGCAGATGGAGACACTTTATGTTCAGTTAGTGATAGATTTTTGTTAATTCTCTCAGTTTAGGATACAGTAACCCTGAACTTTAATCTGAGCTTTTATATGATCAGCAAATTAAATATAAGAAAATACTTGATTTTCACTGAAAAAAAGCAAAATATAGAGAGTAACAGTACAATAAAGAGTGAGAAATTATATAATACAAGGTTAAATAGAGAGAAAAAATTATTTGAGAATAGTCACAAAAGTTACATTGGGTCTTTATGGGTTAAACCTGTATTAGTACTGTTACTCAAATCTCTCTGATACAAGTGTACAGATATCCATTCACATCCACTACGATCCTTGCCAAGCCATTCTGACCAGGCTGGACTCCAACACTGAGCCTGATCATTAAGGAGAAGGCATCACAGAGCTGGAGAACGCCAATCTGTGATGAATGGAGACAAATGAATGGGCAAGATAGATAAATACTGTAGCTCCAGCACATCTCCCCCTTCATGTAGATATAATAAAAACTGGCAGCACGACATGGCATGAATAATGGGGAGCACTGTGTTTGAAAGCATGGTGAAGCATGAAGGCATGACAGCAAAACAATGAGGGGCCAAATGTGGGTAAATTAGGACGAGAATACTGAGGGATGGTGAGTCACTGGAACTATGATAGAAAGTGTTGACCAGAACTGATGACATCACTGGGTGTTTGTTAAAACCTGCGTTCTCCCTGCCACTGTGACAGGTGCAGGAAATCATAGTTGTTTCAGGTTTGTTTGGGAAAATACGTAGTTTAGATATGTCCTTTGCCTGCATAACATATTTGACTTGTGTCATTTAGATGTTACACTCAAAGAGCACCACTGAGAGCACTGTGAAATGACCCTGAACGCTGTCAAACTGGTCATACTGGTCACTTTATATGAGCAGAGGTGGGAAGTAACTAAGTAAAAGTACTTTGTTACTGTACTTAAGTAGATGCTTTAGATATCTGTACTTTACTTGAGTATTTATTTTTCTGGCAACTTTTTACTTTTACTCCCTACATTTTTGTATAAATATCTGTACTTTATACTCTTTACATTCTCAGAATAGACTCAAAATCAGTAGAAAGGAACTGTGGCTTTATATGTTATAGTTATATGCCTGTTATCTGACAATTTTGACTTTTTCTCTTAAAATAATGCATTTTTGTTTAATTGTCATATTTCTATAACTTTTTTAAAAATCTCATGATGACTTTTTATCTCAAATGTGAACCCCCCCCCCCCTTCATTCTTCCTAAATTTCCTAGCCATACCCAAAAAACTGAGTAGCTGTGACCTGATCAAACACATTATCTACACAATAACTAACTTTTAAAGGATTTTTCCTGGTTCAATAAATATTACTGTGTTCATGACAAAAAAAATTTAGTACTTTTGTACTTTATTACAATCGAGAGGTTGTACTTTTTTTTTTTACTTTTACTTAAGTAAAGTAGTTGAATCAGTACTCTTACTTTTTTCACACAAGTAGCTGTACTTCTACTTAAATAAAGAATGTGAGTACTTTTACCACCTCTGATTCTGAGGGAGGGTTTGCTGGCATTGTCACAAAGTTTTCTCTGTACCTAAATGAGAACAAACCTTTACTAATTAACTAAAGTTATGAATAATGCACGTTCACAGATTCCAGGCAAACAAAACATTTGGAGATAGTTGTTCTTATTCATGTGCTGCTGTGCGTTAAATCCTTTCCAAACCCTCCTATTAAAGAACTTAATTCCTTACCAGACATGAATGATCCATTAATATTCAATTTAATGTGACAGTTTTACTATGAAATGAGGCATTAAACAGATTTTGTCACAGTGAGATGGCAATTGCTGTCATTGTTTTAAATTCTTGGAGGAAATCTATTACAAGTCTGTGCTTAAATGTACCTACACTTGCTGATTCAGTGAAAATCCCATTGAAAACAATTCAATAACACAATGATCCTGCAATGCTACAGTAGCCAAACAATCCTCTCATTTTTCTTGCAGCATTAATAATGTGATTTGAAAACCCTTTGGTGTCTGGGGCATGCCCTAATGAGGTCTTTCCTCAATGCATATTTCCTTCCCTTAACAAACTAATGGCATTATATATCTAATATGGCATGCTGATTTGTTTTATTTACAAGATGCAAAGAGAAAGCTGCTCTGCTGCTGTCTCACTGGGTAAATAGGGTTGCAAGAGATTGCAGATTAAAACTCGATTACATAACAGGCTTATGTTTTGCTCATTATCTCCAAAGAGGCTCACTTTATCAAAAGAACAGCAAAATCATGATCATCATTAAAAATACATGTGCAACAGTCCTTGTCCTATTTTTTCAGGTCAGGACTATCCTTGGGTACTAAAACATCTGAGGGCATTTGCTAAATCTGCAGATGAATTTAAATAAATACTACTGACTTCATTCCCAATTAGAATCAGCTGTTACTGTCTTGTGGACACTGACATAGGTAGTTCCTTGGACATTTTAAAGTTGCTTATTTTGAGATATTGAACCAATGATAAAAGAGTGTCTGTCATGTTAGAAAAAGTGATTTTAAAGACTAACATGGTTAAAAAAAAAAAAAGAACATTGCATATGTCTACAATGTGTGTACAATACTTAAAGTTACAAAAACAAAGACTTTTGTTAAATGCAAAAAGAAAAATAACAATTAATAGACACACATACCTTTCAACAAAGTGCCTTGAAGATGCCTTTCAAAAAATTACATGCACACCTTGTTTAATCAACACAAGGACGTCTTCTCACTTCCCTCTCACAGCTCACTGCCTATAGATCCTCTCCAGTTCACATTAACACCCTCATGACACGTATTGGACACACCCACATTTTGGATAGCATGCTTAACCCAGCAGCCATTCACAACACACAGGAGCATGTGTGCATACACAGACTCACGTGTTAGAGGCTTAGCCTATTGTTGCAGACTTGAAAATTATAGTGCTAATCTAATTAGTCAACAACAAATGTTAATAAGTACACTGTGCAAGTAAATTAATCTACCAGGAGGATGAGATGATTATTATATCATGACACGTGAGTGTTGTGTTGGACATTATGGATTAAGGTATATGGTGCAATACATGACTGATAGTAAACCCCCACCCCCAGGTATCATGTAGAATTTGTTACTTTACTGACTGTATTTTATTTTTATTTATTGCTATATAAAAGCTAATTTAGTCAGCAAATGGTTAAAATGTCTAATATGTACCATCCACATACAGGTAGAGGTAGACTTTAAGAATCATACTGGTTTAGAAAAAGGTTTTTCAGGTGTATTGTCATGTGTTACAGGCCTGATAACAATAAACACACTATTTGATTAAATCCTACTTATAGTCTTATAAACATGCTTTGTTCTCACTGAGCTCAACAAGAAACAGTGACATTGCACTTTTGCACTTTATTCACTTATTTTAGTTATTTATTTCATGGCTTGGCTCTGTTTTTTATTATCATTATTATTGTGACTATAAACTCTTAAATTCTATTACTCTTGACTTTTATCTTTTATGGTTTTTTATTGTTTTTATTACATTTGTCTTTTATTAATTTGATCTTAATTATTTTATTCTTTTATCAAACCATGCTTCTATATTGATGAGTGGTGGAACACTGAGCACTTTGTTTTGTTTTTTTTTTGTACTTTTAATATACTCGACCAATGTACCTTAATTATATGTCTTGTGTGTTGTATGTTAGTATCGAATGTTTCACCCTGACTGCAAAATAAATCTACCCACGGGTACTAATAAAGTAACCTTGAACCTTGAACCTTTTTTCTGTGGAAAACAAATGGTGAAATGTTATTAGTGGTATTTCATATAATTACTCTCCTTTACAGTTTACAGTGGAAAAAGTGTGAATAGTTACTTAAAAAATTCTGACAACAATTTATGTAGACCTAAAATTCTGAAATGTATTATATATCAAAACTGTGTTTAATCCGGTTCCTTTTTTTTTTTTTTTTTTTTTTTAATATTTCACTAAATTAAGTTAGGTACCAAGATGTTTTAAATTTTTAACTCCAACAATCTATGTGAATTATTTCGCTGAGTTTTATTCATGTTTCAATTAATAAAGCTTCAGTCAATATAGACTAGACAATAGACAATATAGTCTTGATATATTTACATCACTGTATGATTACCATTGTCCATTGAGGAAAACCAAAGTAAAACTTAAAAGTAGACAGAAGTTGTGGAAAACAAAAGGTCTGGAAAAAGCTTGTTAAAAGAAAGACTAGTGATACAAAGATTTTCTAAAACATCGAACAAAGTAAAAGAGAAAAAGCTGAATTATTACAGTGAATTGCTGGGAAAACATAAAGCTAATATTAAAGCCAATTGGAATCTAAAATCAAAGAAGCGATTGATCAGCACAGCTTTCAGATGTTGCCAACACATATTGTTAAAAAATTATGGTGTTATACAAAATACTGCAAATGAATTTAACAACTTTTGTGTTAATGTGGGTTCTAATCTAACAAAAGAATCACAAGACATCCAGTGGGCACAGACTGATGTACATATAAATGATCAAAAGTCAGTGTTTCTTGGGGTTGTGTGTGAGAGCAGTGTGCTAGAAGTGGTATTGACATGTCACTGATTAAACAAGTGAGTCAATGCATAGTAAAACCTTTGACTTACATCTGCACTATTTTGCAATGGGGACATTCCCAGAGAAAATTAAGTAGCATTAGCATTAGCATCTACAGGAGAAGACGGCGCCACAGTAGCTGCTGTCCAAACTGGAAAAAAATTGTGGATCAAACTACTTCATGTGCTCTCTGTGGAAATAAAGCCTTGTTTTTTTACCCTGCACGTTTTCAGAACAAGCAATGGCACGAAACCTAGCTGGGTGCTACTCTGGTAAAGGTAAGTATAAACACAGGGGGGAGGGGGTCCTTCACGCATTCTGAGCCAATCAGAGATGCCTCATGACCATGTCATGGACATGTATGAGGAAGTAACAGTAAACCTCAAGTCATTTTTGTACCGTTTAAAAACAGCTGGAAGTAAAGCAATCCAAACCAACACACGATATATTCAATAACAATGGAGAACACCGTAATATTAATGAAATAACCATGGAATGACAGCTTTAATGTAACTTGTGCATTTCATAAATTCAATCAAAGGGCCAGAATGGATCCTTAGATGGACCGGATTTAGTCCCCGGGCCTTATGTTTGACACCTGTGTCTTTAGGTCTCAGGGTGGACAAAGTCTCTTATGGCTTTGGCTCGTTAGTTTTCTCTTCAGTATCTGATGGTGCTGATTGTCGGTTCTCCTGTTGTTCTGGGCAAAGTTCTTTGGTTGGATCCATAATAACAGCTGGAGGCAAATGCAAACAACTGAGCTGAGCTTCAAACTCTGCCATCTCCTCGTGGTCCAGCTGTCTCCTCCTACTCAGCAGATACAGGTCTACAGACACCCTCCTCTTGGACATTACAACCCACTTCATCACAGCGCAGTCAGGACAGGTTGTGTAGACGAAGGAAGCAGTGAGGCTGAAGCGATTTTGGACGTCAAAGGTAAAACTGGGACCGTCTGCTGAGATGTTGTAGGGCAGGTACTGGCACTGATCTCCAAAACGGTTGATTTGGGTGTAGGTGAGGGAGTCACTGGAGTTGGTGAAGTACACAGTGATGCTGTCTCTCAGTCTCAGAGCCTCCATTGACGCTTCATGACTAAGGCTTCCTGCAACAAAAGCCCATGAACCTTCAAAATGACCAGGGT